>CM075204.1:20890809-21035809 GCA_037577475.1 Chaunax sp. Z400
GGACGCAGCCCGACCCGTCGGCCACGCAGCCCATCGTACGGGAGTGTAGAGAGGTAGGGGGGGAGATCTATAGGGGCACAGCTTCTGTACGTCTGTCCACGGGTGAGACTTGACTAACCTGCGCTGTTGGACTCGAAGGTGGACAGTCAGCTGTTCGGTGATTTCAAGGCGTGGAAGGAGGAGCCGACGCTGGACCGCAGCTGCTGCTTCCTGGAGCGAGTTTACCGGGAGGACATCTACCCCTGCCTCACCTTCAGCAAGAGCGAGGTGCAAACATTTAACCCCTTTGTTTGTCTTTGTTTTTGTCAGTGAATGTGATCATTTGAGCATCAACATAAGAATGTCTTACATTTCATGTGTATAAAAACAGCTGGATGAAACAGAAATGTCACATTTTAAGCAGAATTTCTGCATCGTTTTCCACCGTTTGATGTTTGATGTTAATGATCGCGGCCAATCAGACGTATAAAATCAATACTAATAAAATGACTGAAAGGGCTTCTGTGCTTCTAAAGGAATTGCTGCAACAGGAACGTCTACAGAAGCTGAGAAGGGTCATCCTTACAATAACGTGCTATTAATGCTGTTTTTTTTCCTTCATACTACTTCATACATACATGTTTGAGGTCAGTAAGCATGACGGCCTCTTGATGAAAACGTCAGCACACGCACACTTCAAACACAAACGTGTTCATTTGATGCTCTGCACCAGGTTCTAGCTTCAAGCTCATTTTGATCTGTTTCCCATAAACTAACGACTGGACAGTTTTCCTTCATGATAATTAGACCAATTATTTTCTCATGATAAAGAGATGAAGAAAAAGAAAAAGAGGTGCTGTTTTCACCATGTCTGTTAGTTTGTTAGATGTGACGTTTATCACTTCCATTTTTCAAACACGTAAAATAAGACTTTGATGTCGTTTGATGTCTCTCAGCTGGGTTCGGCCATCTTGGAAGCCGTGGAGCAGAACACGCTGAGTGTGGAGCCGGTCGGGTTCCAGACGCTGCCTGTGGTCAAAGCCTCGGCGGTGGAGTGTGGAGGACCAAAGTGAGACCACACTCTCTCTCTTTCTCTCCTCCTCATCAAGCTTTCACTCTTTCATCATCATCTCTTCATCTTCCCCTCAATTTCCTCCTCTAGTGGGCGAAAGGCTGAGCTCGTCACGTAAGTCTGACTCTCTCTCTCTCTCTCTCTCTCTCTCTCTGTCGGCCATCTGCATTTTTTAACCTCTCCTCCACCCCGACCTAATCCTTCAGTCCTCCCTCCTGTCCAGGTTTATCAAAGTGATCCAGATCAGACCAACCTTGATAAACAGTCGTCCGTCTCTCCTTCCGTCCTTCGCTCCTTCCTCGTTTCCTCTGGTCGTAGTTTTAGTTTGGTTAGTTTTTTTGGGAGAATTTCAGTTTTCTTCTTTAAAAAGGTCTCTTTGTGTCTCTGATAGAAAATGTGCCCTGAGCGGTCAGACCAAAACCTGTAAGCACAGAATCAAGTTTGGAGATTCGTCCAACTATTACTACGTGTCTCCTTACTGTAGATACAGAGTGAGTACCAACACACAGACACACACACACACACACACACACAGACACACACACAGACACACACACAGACACACACACACAGACACACACACAGACACACACACAGACACACACACACACACACACACACACACACACACAGACACACACACAGACACACACACACACACAGACACACACACACACAGACACACACAGACACACACACACACAGACACAGACACACACACACAGACACACACACAGACACACACACACACACACAGACACAGACACACACACACACAGACACACACACACACACAGACACACACACACACAGACACACACAGACACACACACACACAGACACACACAGACACACACACACACAGACACACACACACACACACAGACACACACACACACACACACAGACACACACACAGACACACACACAGACACACACACACACACAGACACACACACACACAGACACACACAGACACACACACACACACAGACACACACACACACACAGACACACACAGACACACACACACACACAGACACACACACACAGACACACACACAGACACACACAGACACACACACACACACAGACACAGACAGACACACACACAGACACAGACACACACAGACACAGACACACACAGACACAGACACACACAGACACACACAGACACAGACACAGACACACACACACACAGACACACACACACACAGACACACACACACACAGACACACACAGACACAGACACAGACACACACACACACAGACACACACACACACAGACACACACACACACAGACACACACACACACAGACACACACACACACAGACACACACACACACAGACACACACACAGACACACTAAATAACATCCTCAGTAGTCATGTTGAACATTTTCTGCCACCTGCAGGACAAAAGCAGCATTGCAACAAGTCGTTAACCCTTTGAGACCCACATTAAGGCTTTTCCTTTTTTGCATACCTTTATAAAGTTGTCATTTTTTACATTATCAAGAACTACACAGATTCACTTTCTGCACAACCTCAGCTAACTATATATGTCACTCAATAACACTTCTATACAATATTACAGGAGATATTAGACCATAAAACAAAAAGAAACAAAAAACACACCTTGAATTTTTACTTATTTTCTTGATCAAATCGCTGTAAACCATAAAAACAAAAGAAAAGATCAACACAGAAAGTTGAACACATTTGTTTAGGATGAGCTAGAAGTGTTTTGAAGCTTCTTGATTTATCTGTTTATGAGCAGAACCCATTTTTATGGACGTTTTTTCTTGGAAGTATTTCTTTCCTACCAATGTATATCATTATGGTAGATACATAATCAAACACGGGGACACAGACATCTCTGCTTTGAGCTCTGTACACCAAACCTCTGAATCAGACACTCTGATTGGCTGTTAAGGCATCTACTTCAGCCAGTAGGAGTGCTCAATTCAGACATGTGACTCCAGACATCACCAGTAAACTTGGCGACTGAGAATTGATGGATAAACATGCGGTTTGAGTTGAGAAATACACAAAGGCAGAAGGTGAGACGATGCAAATTGTTTACAACTTTACACACAAGTTCATCGATAGAAGTAAACGACTCACAGACACAAAGCAGGGGCTCATTGGGAAAAAACGATTCTTTAGTTTACGAGGGAAAAAAAGTCTCGTCTGTAGCTCAAACCATCGCAGAGCTATAAAGCCCTAAACACAACGTGAGGTTTTACATCATGATAAAAACTGGGGGCTCATTTTGTTTCCACGTCTTCTTTGTTTAATGTTTTCAACATAAAGGTGTAATAAAGGAGCAGCTGTCCCGCCTTCAACCGTCTGTAAACGGAGCTGCTGTTTCAGCACTTTTCAGAGAAATGATGACGGTGTTTGTTTCTGTCTTCTCTCAGATCACAGCTGTGTGTAATTTCTTCACCTACATTCGCTACATCCACCAAGGGCTGGTCAAACAGCAGGATGGTGAGACACACACACACACACACACACAGACACACACACACACACACACAGACACACACACACACAGACACACACACAGACACACACAGACACACACAGACACACACAAAAGTGGTAAAGTTACCACGAAAAGTTACTATGTACAGTTACTACATACATTTACCAATCATTTAGATGATTTTGTTTGATTGACACACGTTTGTCAACGCTTCATGCTAAGAGTCATCAGCCACCATTTCCAGGTCATTCAGAAAAGTAGAAATACTCAAGTAAAATTGTACTGAATTACTGTACTTGAGTAAATGTACTTAGTTACCATGTGACCATCATGTCTCCCCCCTGCTGTGTCTCCCCAGCGGAGCAGATGTTCTGGGAGGTGATGCAGCTGCGCAGAGAAATGTCTTTAGCTAAACTCGGCTACTTCAAAGACCAGCTGTGACTGACGAACAGCCCTGCCCTCCAATCACAGCAGATGCTGCCCTGAAGCTCCGCCTCCCCTCAGTTCTGTTCCCCCACCGACACCACCCCGACGTGTTTTTGTTTTTTTTGTTCAGTTAGAATTCCAAATATTTGTTTACTGAAAATGAATGAATGAGTGTGTATGTCTGTGTGTGTGTGTGTGTCTGTGTGTGTGTGTGTGTGTGTGTGTATGTCTGTGTGTGTGTGTGTGTGTGTGTATGTGTCTGTGTGTGTGTCTGTGTGTGTGTGTGTGTGTGTCTATGTGTGTGTGTCTGTGTGTTTGTCTGTGTGTGTGTGTCTATGTGTGTGTGTCTGTGTGTGTGTCTGTGTGTGTGTCTGTGTGTGTGTCTGTGTGTGTGTGTGTGTGTCTGTGTGTGTGTCTGTGTGTGTGTGTGTCTGTGTGTGTGTCTGTGTGTGTGTCTGTGTGTGTGTGTCTGTGTGTGTGTCTATGTGTGTGTGTCTGTGTGTGTGTCTGTGTGTGTGTCTGTGTGTGTGTGTGTGTGTCTATGTGTGTGTGTCTGTCTGTGTGTGTATGTGTGTGTCTGTATGTGTGTGTCTGTATGTGTGTGTCTGTCTGTGTGTTAAAGGAACTAAAAGCAGTTATTCTTCAGTTAAAAGTATCTGGTATTTATGGTTTAGTGGGTTGAACGTTTGTTCAAAAAATGAGACCAGTCAAAATGATGACCAACAATCAATTATTGTTTACAACATTTAACTGTGTATAAGCTACTATTTAATTTTAGTTTGTGTTGTAGCAAAATATGAAGGCAGTTCAGGAGATAAAAGACGGACACTAAGATAATCAGAAGAGTAAAGACTTGACTTTAACGCCCCGTTTGGACTGGATTTATTGAAGTGGGATGATTTTAATCCCGTCTCATACGTCCTGGTCCTCCTTTAGGTTAAATCCAGGCCTTATAGAGGTCCTTTTATTTTACAGAGATCTGGACTCACCTTTTTATTCTATAAGTGAAATTTAATTAGAAATACACTTGATTGTAAAGAAAGTGGGGAAAAAAATTCCACATCTGCACTAAAATTCACTGGTTCCTCTCTTTGCCCATCCTTCCTTCCACCACATTTCATAAAGATGTCTGATAGTTGTCGTGTAATCCTGGTAACAGATTACTTTGAGACTCAAGAAAAGGTAAAGATGCGATCATGTCTCAGCTCTGAAGCTTCTCGTTTTGACAATTTCTTGGCATATTTAGACTTGAATTCTCGATGGAGACCCGGGATAATGAAGTGTGAATCAGAATGAATGAAGAGCTGCAGCTTTGTGTCTTGGTTTCGCTTCAGTCGATATGTAAGCATTTTCTTCCTGAACGAGGCTTAAATCTTTTCAAAATGATAAAGCTTCTCTGTGCAGGAGTTTTATTTATATTTTAGTTTGTACTTATTTTGTTGTCTGGGTGGTTTCAGACGTTGGTGACATTTCAGGAGATTTGGGTTAAAGGAAGAATTTAAACACTACAAACAGCTCCTGGGCTTCCAGCCTGCTGTCAATCAGGAGTGTGTCGATAGTGATCAGTGTGTGTGAATGTTGAGTGTTTGTATGGCCTGTGTGAAAACTTTCTATATGTTCATTTAGACCTGACTCCCTTTTTTTTTTCCTCATTCAAAGTCAATCTCCCAGTTTGGTTTAGTGCCTTTTCTCTGACACTGAAATAAAAACAGTAATACCTCTGACAACCCTGCTGCTTTCTGTAGAGTTGTTTTCACGCCTCACCACAGTCAGCTGAGCTGCAGCACATTCACACTACTGGTCACTACTTTACAGTAGTTCAAATAGTCTGAAGAGCCACGTGAAACAGGCTTTTATAAAGGATCAAATTAATTATACAAGAGCTCCGCCCTCAAAACAAACAAACCATTTGGAATTTAAGATGCAATACAACAGTTTTTGAAATCTTTAATTGATTAAATCATTATTTTTTCCACAAAACTTGTGAAGGGGGGAGGGGGGGGATTACTTCAATGTCTCCGATTGGTCTACCGCGGCCAAAACCCCCACGCCAGCCCAGGCAAGAAGAGCGCGACGAGGAGGGAGGAGAACAGGTTGACGGCGTTGTTGTCTAAGATGGGTTTACCACAGATCCGCTGGGTGGTGGCCGACTCGTAGCTCACCACCTTCCCGATGCTCGAGTCAAAGCCTGAAGAAAGACGAAGATGAAGCTAATTACATTTACAGAAGAACAATTTGGGATTTGTTTCCTCCACATCTGTAAAAACTGTTCCTACCCGAGTACTGCAGGTGAGCTCCCAGGAAAGAGTCCAGCATGGATCCCAACAGGCCGGCCAAGCCGCCGTACACCATGAGTGGCCACTGGGGATCCGCCATGTGCAGGTCCTTGACCAGCAGAAGCTGAGTTACAAAATAAGCCATGCCCACAATGACCCCCCCGAGGAAGCTGGCGACCAATCCGACGGGAGTCACTCCGCCATTCGTTCCTGAGATATGAGAAAGAAGAAGGAAGTTCCAGATGAACAACCAGGAAATCATTTTTTTAGACCCCCCCAAAAGTAGATTTTTGAGAAGGAGGAAACATTCAGTCCAACAAAAAACAACTAGTTAAACGTTTGACTCCTGTGGCTTCCATCCTTTTTCTCTAAAGTACATAAAGACCCACTATGAAAGAAGGCTTCTGTTTACATTGACTTCAAGTCAATTGACTGTATCAGAGAAAAATTCACATTTATTAGCTGAAATTAAAACTCAGACCATAAAGACATGGTTTTCTATTTTAGAAAGAGGGATTTCACAAACTAAGCTACAGATTTTATTTTCATACCTCATGCCTTTTTCTAAATCTGATAGTTATTTCCCTCAGTCACAGATGCTGTGATCGACAGCTGTTCCATTTGAACTCTTATCTGTAGGTTTGATTTGAAAGATTTAAGACAACGGATCTCAAACTTTTTCAGTCAGATACCGAAAAAAGTTCAAGCTCCCCTAACAACTTTTTTAAATCAAGTGTAAATAATGATAGAGGAAACAACTAATAAAAAGGGACTGGAGACAAGGGACTGTTCTCTGTACACATCAGACTTTAAATACAGCTCTGAGTCCTGCCACATCCAGAAATACTCAGATGATACAACTATTGTGGTGTGTGAGGAAGGGACAGGAAGGGGAGAACAGAGACCTGGCAAGAACCTTTAGCAACTGGAGTGAGAAGAATGGTCTCCTACTGAACACCTCCAAGACCAAGGAGATGGCCGTGGACTTTCGCAGGTCTGAGGGCGCCGACTATTATTATTGTTTGTCTATTTAATTATCTGTCAACTGTATTGTCCTTACTGTACTGTGTGAGCTGCTACTTGATACCTGATCTATCTATCTATATAGATCAGAATTAGATGTATGCTGAGAGGAAAGAGGCCCAGGTATGACTTGATAACAGTGTTATCAATCCTAAATTGTCTGAAAATAAACTTCAAGGTTTGGCTCACTATTTGGCAAGACCCGTTTTTCATCTGCCAGATTTTGCACCCCCATCTTTTTTTTTCATAGATCAGAATTGGATGTATGATGAGATAAAACAGGCCCACCTATGACCTGACACAGTGTTATCAATCCCAAATTGTCTGAAAATAAACTTCAAGGTTTGGCTCACTATTTGGCAAGATCTGTTTTTCATCTGCCAGATTTTGCACCCCCATCTTTTTTATTCATAGATGAGAATTAGATGTATGCTGAGAGGAAAGAGGCCCAGCTATGACCTGACACAGTGTTATCAATCCCAAATTGTCTGAAAATAAACTTCAAGGTTTGGCTCACTATTTGGCAAGATCTGTTTTTCATCTGCCAGATTTTGCACCCCCATCTTTTTTCTTCATAGATGAGAATTAGATGTATGCTGAGAGAAAAGAGGCCCAGCTATGACCTGATAACAGTGTTATCATCCTAAATTGTCTGAAAATAAACTTCAAGGTTTGGCTCACTATTTGGCAAGACCCGTTTTTCATCTGCCAGATTTTGCACCCCCATCTTTTTTATTCATAGATGAGAATTAGATGCATGCTGAGAGGAAAGAGGCCCAGGTATGACTTGATAACAGTGTTAACATCCTAAATTGTCTGAAAATAAACTTCAAGGTTGGGTGGGCTCACTATTTGGCAAGACCCGTTTTTCATCTGCCAGATTTTGCACCCCCATCTTTTTTTTTCATAGATCAGAATTGGATGTATGATGAGATAAAACAGGCCCAGCTATGACCTGATAACAGTGTTATCCTAAATTGTCTGAAAATAAACTTCAAGGTTTGGCTCACTATTTGGCAAGACCCGTTTTTCATCTGCCAGATTTTGCACCCCCATCTTTTTTTTTCATAGATCAGAATTGGATGTATGATGAGATAAAACAGGCCCACCTATGACCTGACACAGTGTTATCAATCCCAAATTGTCTGAAAATAAACTTCAAGGTTTGGCTCACTATTTGGCAAGATCTGTTTTTCATCTGCCAGATTTTGCACCCCCATCTTTTTTCTTCATAGATGAGAATTAGATGTATGCTGAGAGAAAAGAGGCCCAGCTATGACCTGATAACAGTGTTATCATCCTAAATTGTCTGAAAATAAACTTCAAGGTTTGGCTCACTATTTGGCAAGACCCGTTTTTCATCTGCCAGATTTTGCACCCCCATCTTTTTTATTCATAGATGAGAATTAGATGTATGCTGAGAGGAAAGAGGCCCAGCTATGACCTGACACAGTGTTATCAATCCCAAATTGTCTGAAAATAAACTTCAAGGTTTGGCTCACTATTTGGCAAGATCTGTTTTTCATCTGCCAGATTTTGCACCCCCATCTTTTTTCTTCATAGATGAGAATTAGATGTATGCTGAGAGAAAAGAGGCCCAGCTATGACCTGATAACAGTGTTATCATCCTAAATTGTCTGAAAATAAACTTCAAGGTTTGGCTCACTATTTGGCAAGACCCGTTTTTCATCTGCCAGATTTTGCACCCCCATCTTTTTTATTCATAGATGAGAATTAGATGCATGCTGAGAGGAAAGAGGCCCAGGTATGACTTGATAACAGTGTTAACATCCTAAATTGTCTGAAAATAAACTTCAAGGTTGGGTGGGCTCACTATTTGGCAAGACCCGTTTTTCATCTGCCAGATTTTGCACCCCCATCTTTTTTTTTCATAGATCAGAATTGGATGTATGATGAGATAAAACAGGCCCAGCTATGACCTGATAACAGTGTTATCCTAAATTGTCTGAAAATAAACTTCAAGGTTTGGCTCACTATTTGGCAAGACCCGTTTTTCATCTGCCAGATTTTGCACCCCCATCTTTTTTCTTCATAGATCAGAATTAGATGTATGCTGAGAGGAAAGAGGCCCAGGTATGACCTGATAACAGTGTTATCATCCTAAATTGTCTGAAAATAAACTTCAAGGTTTGGCTCACTATTTGGCAAGACCCGTTTTTCATCTGCCAGATTTTGCACCCCCATCTTTTTTATTCATAGATGAGAATTAGATGTATGCTGAGAGGAAAGAGGCCCAGGTATGACCTGACACAGTGTTACCAATCCTAAATTGTCTGAAAATAAACTTCAAGGTTTGGCTCACTATTTGGCAAGACCCGTTTTTCATCTGCCAGATTTTGCACCCCCATCTTTTTTTTTCATAGATCAGAATTGGATGTATGATGAGATAAAACAGGCCCAGGTATGACCTGACACAGTGTTATCAATCCCAAATTGTCTGAAAATAAACTTCAAGGTTTGGCTCACTATTTGGCAAGATCTGTTTTTCATCTGCCAGATTTTGCACCCCCATCTTTTTTCTTCATAGATGAGAATTAGATGTATGCTGAGAGAAAAGAGGCCCAGCTATGACCTGATAACAGTGTTATCATCCTAAATTGTCTGAAAATAAACTTCAAGGTTTGGCTCACTATTTGGCAAGACCCGTTTCTCATGTGCCAGATTTTGCACCCCCATCTTTTTTCTTCATAGATGAGAATTAGATGTATGCTGAGAGGAAAGAGGCCCAAGTATGACTTGATAACAGTGTTAACATCCTAAATTGTCTGAAAATAAACTTCAAGGTTGGGTGCACTATTTGGCAAGATCCGTTTTTCATCTGCCAGATTTTGCACCCCCATCTTTTTTCTTCATAGATGAGAATTAGATGTATGCTGAGAGAAAAGAGGCCCAGGACGACCTGACACAGTGTTACCAATCCTAAATTGTCTGAAAATAAACTTCAAGGTTGGGTGCACTATTTGGCAAGATCCGTTTTTCATCTGCCAGATTTTGCACCCCCATCTTTTTTCTTCATAGATGAGAATTAGATGTATGCTGAGAGGAAAGAGGCCCAGGTATGACTTGATAACAGTGTTAACATCCTAAATTGTCTGAAAATAAACTTCAAGGTTTGGCTCACTATTTGGCAAGACCCGTTTTTCATCTGCCAGATTTTGCACCCCCATCTTTTTTATTCATAGATGAGAATTAGATGCATGCTGAGAGGAAAGAGGCCCAGGTATGACTTGATAACAGTGTTAACATCCTAAATTGTCTGAAAATAAACTTCAAGGTTGGGTGGGCTCACTATTTGGCAAGACACGTTTTTCATCTGCCAGATTTTGCACCCCCATCTTTTTTATTCATAGATGAGAATTAGATGCATGCTGAGAGGAAAGAGGCCCAGGTATGACTTGATAACAGTGTTAACATCCTAAATTGTCTGAAAATAAACTTCAAGGTTGGGTGGGCTCACTATTTGGCAAGACCCGTTTTTCATCTGCCAGATTTTGCACCCCCATCTTTTTTTTTCATAGATCAGAATTGGATGTATGATGAGATAAAACAGGCCCAGCTATGACCTGATAACAGTGTTATCCTAAATTGTCTGAAAATAAACTTCAAGGTTTGGCTCACTATTTGGCAAGACCCGTTTTTCATCTGCCAGATTTTGCACCCCCATCTTTTTTCTTCATAGATCAGAATTAGATGTATGCTGAGAGGAAAGAGGCCCAGGTATGACCTGATAACAGTGTTATCATCCTAAATTGTCTGAAAATAAACTTCAAGGTTTGGCTCACTATTTGGCAAGACCCGTTTTTCATCTGCCAGATTTTGCACCCCCATCTTTTTTATTCATAGATGAGAATTAGATGTATGCTGAGAGGAAAGAGGCCCAGGTATGACCTGACACAGTGTTACCAATCCTAAATTGTCTGAAAATAAACTTCAAGGTTTGGCTCACTATTTGGCAAGACCCGTTTTTCATCTGCCAGATTTTGCACCCCCATCTTTTTTTTTCATAGATCAGAATTGGATGTATGATGAGATAAAACAGGCCCAGCTATGACCTGACACAGTGTTATCAATCCCAAATTGTCTGAAAATAAACTTCAAGGTTTGGCTCACTATTTGGCAAGATCTGTTTTTCATCTGCCAGATTTTGCACCCCCATCTTTTTTCTTCATAGATGAGAATTAGATGTATGCTGAGAGAAAAGAGGCCCAGCTATGACCTGATAACAGTGTTATCATCCTAAATTGTCTGAAAATAAACTTCAAGGTTTGGCTCACTATTTGGCAAGACCCGTTTTTCATCTGCCAGATTTTGCACCCCCATCTTTTTTGTTCATAGATGAGAATTAGATGTATGCTGAGAGGAAAGAGGCCCAGGTATGACTTGATAACAGTGTTAACATCCTAAATTGTCTGAAAATAAACTTCAAGGTTTGGCTCACTATTTGGCAAGACCCGTTTTTCATCTGCCAGATTTTGCACCCCCATCTTTTTTATTCATAGATGAGAATCAGATGCATGCTGAGAGGAAAGAGGCCCAAGTATGACTTGATAACAGTGTTAACATCCTAAATTGTCTGAAAATAAACTTCAAGGTTGGGTGCACTATTTGGCAAGATCCGTTTTTCATCTGCCAGATTTTGCACCCCCATCTTTTTTCTTCATAGATGAGAATTAGATGTATGCTGAGAGAAAAGAGGCCCAGGTATGACCTGACACAGTGTTACCAATCCTAAATTGTCTGAAAATAAACTTCAAGGTTTGGCTCACTATTTGGCAAGACCCGTTTTTCATCTGCCAGATTTTGCACCCCCATCTTTTTTGTTCATAGATGAGAATTAGATGTATGCTGAGAGGAAAGAGGCCCAGGTATGACTTGATAACAGTGTTAACATCCTAAATTGTCTGAAAATAAACTTCAAGGTTTGGCTCACTATTTGGCAAGACCCGTTTTTCATCTGCCAGATTTTGCACCCCCATCTTTTTTATTCATAGATGAGAATTAGATGCATGCTGAGAGGAAAGAGGCCCAGGTATGACTTGATAACAGTGTTAACATCCTAAATTGTCTGAAAATAAACTTCAAGGTTGGGTGGGCTCACTATTTGGCAAAACCCGTTTTTCATCTGCCAGATTTTGCACCCCCATCTTTTTTTTCATAGATCAGAATTAGATGTATGATGAGATAAAACAGGCCCAGCTATGACCTGATAACAGTGTTATCATCCTAAATTGTCTGAAAATAAACTTCAAGGTTGGGTGCACTATTTGGCAAGATCCGTTTTTCATCTGCCAGATTTTGCACCCCCGTCTTTTTTATTCATGGATGAGAATTAGATGTATGCTGAGAGAAAAGAGGCCCAGGTATGACCTGATAACAGTGTTAACATCCTAAATTGTCTGAAAATAAACTTCAAGGTTTGGCTCACTATTTGGCAAGACCCGTTTTTCATCTGCCAGATTTTGCACCCCCATCTTTTTTATTCATAGATGAGAATTAGATGCATGCTGAGAGGAAAGAGGCCCAGGTATGACTTGATAACAGTGTTAACATCCTAAATTGTCTGAAAATAAACTTCAAGGTTGGGTGGGCTCACTATTTGGCAAGACCCGTTTTTCATCTGCCAGATTTTGCACCCCCATCTTTTTTTTTCATAGATCAGAATTGGATGTATGATGAGATACAACAGGCCCAGCTATGACCTGACACAGTGTTATCATCCTAAATTGTCTGAAAATAAACTTCAAGGTTTGGCTCACTATTTGGCAAGACCCGTTTTTCATCTGCCAGATATTGAACCCCCATCTTTTTTATTCATGGATGAGAATTAGATGTATGCTGAGAGAAAAGAGGCCCAGGTATGACCTGATAACAGTGTTAACATCCTAAATTGTCTGAAAATAAACTTCAAGGTTGGGTGCACTATTTGGCAAGATCCGTTTTTCATCTGCCAGATTTTGCACCCCCATCTTTTTTCTTCATAGATGAGAATTAGATGTATGATGAGATAAAACAGGCCCAGCTATGACCTGACACAGTGTTACCAATCCTAAATTGTCTGAAAATAAACTTCAAGGTTGGGTGCACTATTTGGCAAGATCTGTTTTTCATCTGCCAGATTTTGCACCCCCATCTTTTTTCTTCATAGATGAGAATTAGATGTATGCTGAGAGGAAAGAGGCCCAGGTATGACTTGATAACAGTGTTAACATCCTAAATTGTCTGAAAATAAACTTCAAGGTTTGGCTCACTATTTGGCAAGACCCGTTTTTCATCTGCCAGATTTTGCACCCCCATCTTTTTTATTCATAGATGAGAATTAGATGCATGCTGAGAGGAAAGAGGCCCAGGTATGACTTGATAACAGTGTTAACATCCTAAATTGTCTGAAAATAAACTTCAAGGTTGGGTGGGCTCACTATTTGGCAAGACCCGTTTTTCATCTGCCAGATTTTGCACCCCCATCTTTTTTTTTCATAGATCAGAATTGGATGTATGATGAGATAAAACAGGCCCAGCTATGACCTGATAACAGTGTTATCCTAAATTGTCTGAAAATAAACTTCAAGGTTTGGCTCACTATTTGGCAAGACCCGTTTTTCATCTGCCAGATTTTGCACCCCCATCTTTTTTCTTCATAGATCAGAATTAGATGTATGCTGAGAGGAAAGAGGCCCAGGTATGACCTGATAACAGTGTTATCATCCTAAATTGTCTGAAAATAAACTTCAAGGTTTGGCTCACTATTTGGCAAGACCCGTTTTTCATCTGCCAGATTTTGCACCCCCATCTTTTTTATTCATAGATGAGAATTAGATGTATGCTGAGAGGAAAGAGGCCCAGGTATGACCTGACACAGTGTTACCAATCCTAAATTGTCTGAAAATAAACTTCAAGGTTTGGCTCACTATTTGGCAAGACCCGTTTTTCATCTGCCAGATTTTGCACCCCCATCTTTTTTTTTCATAGATCAGAATTGGATGTATGATGAGATAAAACAGGCCCAGCTATGACCTGACACAGTGTTATCAATCCCAAATTGTCTGAAAATAAACTTCAAGGTTTGGCTCACTATTTGGCAAGATCTGTTTTTCATCTGCCAGATTTTGCACCCCCATCTTTTTTCTTCATAGATGAGAATTAGATGTATGCTGAGAGAAAAGAGGCCCAGCTATGACCTGATAACAGTGTTATCATCCTAAATTGTCTGAAAATAAACTTCAAGGTTTGGCTCACTATTTGGCAAGACCCGTTTTTCATCTGCCAGATTTTGCACCCCCATCTTTTTTGTTCATAGATGAGAATTAGATGTATGCTGAGAGGAAAGAGGCCCAGGTATGACTTGATAACAGTGTTAACATCCTAAATTGTCTGAAAATAAACTTCAAGGTTTGGCTCACTATTTGGCAAGACCCGTTTTTCATCTGCCAGATTTTGCACCCCCATCTTTTTTATTCATAGATGAGAATCAGATGCATGCTGAGAGGAAAGAGGCCCAAGTATGACTTGATAACAGTGTTAACATCCTAAATTGTCTGAAAATAAACTTCAAGGTTGGGTGCACTATTTGGCAAGATCCGTTTTTCATCTGCCAGATTTTGCACCCCCATCTTTTTTCTTCATAGATGAGAATTAGATGTATGCTGAGAGAAAAGAGGCCCAGGTATGACCTGACACAGTGTTACCAATCCTAAATTGTCTGAAAATAAACTTCAAGGTTTGGCTCACTATTTGGCAAGACCCGTTTTTCATCTGCCAGATTTTGCACCCCCATCTTTTTTGTTCATAGATGAGAATTAGATGTATGCTGAGAGGAAAGAGGCCCAGGTATGACTTGATAACAGTGTTAACATCCTAAATTGTCTGAAAATAAACTTCAAGGTTTGGCTCACTATTTGGCAAGACCCGTTTTTCATCTGCCAGATTTTGCACCCCCATCTTTTTTATTCATAGATGAGAATTAGATGCATGCTGAGAGGAAAGAGGCCCAGGTATGACTTGATAACAGTGTTAACATCCTAAATTGTCTGAAAATAAACTTCAAGGTTGGGTGGGCTCACTATTTGGCAAAACCCGTTTTTCATCTGCCAGATTTTGCACCCCCATCTTTTTTTTTTCATAGATCAGAATTGGATGTATGATGAGATAAAACAGGCCCAGCTATGACCTGATAACAGTGTTATCATCCTAAATTGTCTGAAAATAAACTTCAAGGTTGGGTGCACTATTTGGCAAGATCCGTTTTTCATCTGCCAGATTTTGCACCCCCATCTTTTTTATTCATAGATGAGAATTAGATGCATGCTGAGAGGAAAGAGGCCCAGGTATGACTTGATAACAGTGTTAACATCCTAAATTGTCTGAAAATAAACTTCAAGGTTGGGTGGGCTCACTATTTGGCAAGACCCGTTTTTCATCTGCCAGATTTTGCACCCCCATCTTTTTTTTTCATAGATCAGAATTGGATGTATGATGAGATACAACAGGCCCAGCTATGACCTGACACAGTGTTATCATCCTAAATTGTCTGAAAATAAACTTCAAGGTTTGGCTCACTATTTGGCAAGACCCGTTTTTCATCTGCCAGATATTGAACCCCCATCTTTTTTATTCATGGATGAGAATTAGATGTATGCTGAGAGAAAAGAGGCCCAGGTATGACCTGATAACAGTGTTAACATCCTAAATTGTCTGAAAATAAACTTCAAGGTTGGGTGCACTATTTGGCAAGACCCGTTTTTCATCTGCCAGATTTTGCACCCCCATCTTTTTTGTTCATAGATGAGAATTAGATGTATGCTGAGAGGAAAGAGGCCCAGGTATGACTTGATAACAGTGTTAACATCCTAAATTGTCTGAAAATAAACTTCAAGGTTTGGCTCACTATTTGGCAAGACCCGTTTTTCATCTGCCAGATTTTGCACCCCCATCTTTTTTATTCATAGATGAGAATTAGATGCATGCTGAGAGGAAAGAGGCCCAGGTATGACTTGATAACAGTGTTAACATCCTAAATTGTCTGAAAATAAACTTCAAGGTTGGGTGGGCTCACTATTTGGCAAAACCCGTTTTTCATCTGCCAGATTTTGCACCCCCATCTTTTTTTTTTCATAGATCAGAATTGGATGTATGATGAGATAAAACAGGCCCAGCTATGACCTGATAACAGTGTTATCATCCTAAATTGTCTGAAAATAAACTTCAAGGTTGGGTGCACTATTTGGCAAGATCCGTTTTTCATCTGCCAGATTTTGCACCCCCATCTTTTTTATTCATAGATGAGAATTAGATGCATGCTGAGAGGAAAGAGGCCCAGGTATGACTTGATAACAGTGTTAACATCCTAAATTGTCTGAAAATAAACTTCAAGGTTGGGTGGGCTCACTATTTGGCAAGACCCGTTTTTCATCTGCCAGATTTTGCACCCCCATCTTTTTTTTTCATAGATCAGAATTGGATGTATGATGAGATACAACAGGCCCAGCTATGACCTGACACAGTGTTATCATCCTAAATTGTCTGAAAATAAACTTCAAGGTTTGGCTCACTATTTGGCAAGACCCGTTTTTCATCTGCCAGATATTGAACCCCCATCTTTTTTATTCATGGATGAGAATTAGATGTATGCTGAGAGAAAAGAGGCCCAGGTATGACCTGATAACAGTGTTAACATCCTAAATTGTCTGAAAATAAACTTCAAGGTTGGGTGCACTATTTGGCAAGATCCGTTTTTCATCTGCCAGATTTTGCACCCCCATCTTTTTTCTTCATAGATGAGAATTAGATGTATGCTGAGAGAAAAGAGGCCCAGCTATGACCTGATAACAGTGTTAACATCCTAAATTGTCTGAAAATAAACTTCAAGGTTGGGTGGGCTCACTATTTGGCAAGACCCGTTTTTCATCTGCCAGATTTTGCACCCCCATCTTTTTTTTCATAGATCAGAATTGGATGTATGATGAGATAAAACAGGCCCAGCTATGACCTGATAACAGTGTTATCATCTTAAATTGTCTAAAAATAAACTTCAAGGTTGGGTGCACTATTTGGCAAGATCCGTTTTTCATCTGCCAGATTTTGCACCCCCATCTTTTTTCTTCATAGATGAGAATTAGATGTATGCTGAGAGAAAAGAGGCCCAGGTATGACCTGATAACAGTGTTATCATCCTAAATTGTCTGAAAATAAACTTCAAGGGTGGGCTCACTATTTGGCAAGACCCGTTTTTCATCTACCAGATTTTGCACCCCCATCTTTTTTATTCATAGATGAGAATTAGATGTATGCTGAGAGGAAAGAGGCCCAGGTATGACTTGATAACAGTGTTAACATCCTAAATTGTCTGAAAATAAACTTCAAGGTTGGGTGGGTTCACTATTTGGCAAGACCCGTTTTTCATCTGCCAGATTTTGCACCCCCATCTTTTTTTTTCATAGATCAGAATTGGATGTATGATGAGATAAAACAGGCCCAGCTATGACCTGATAACACTGTTATCATCCTAAATTGTCTAAAAATAAACTTCAAGGTTGGGTGCACTATTTGGCAAGATCCGTTTTTCATCTGCCAGATTTTGCACCCCCATCTTTTTTCTTCATAGATGAGAATTAGATGTATGCTGAGAGAAAAGAGGCCCAGGTATGACCTGATAACAGTGTTATCATCCTAAATTGTCTAAAAATAAACTTCAAGGTTGGGTGCACTATTTTGCACTATTTGGCAAGACCGGTTTTCATCTGCCAGAAAATAAACTTCTGGATGGCGTCATGGAAAGGGGTCCCTTCAGGGACTGTAGTTCTACTGGGAGACTTTAACGCTCACGTGGGCAATGATGGAGATGTGCCTGATTGAATCTGAACGCTGATTTTTTTATTGGACAGTAGCAAAGCACTTCTCACCTGCTGGGACTTCCTGCCAGCTGGTGATGAGCCTTGGCTTTGATTGGCTGAGGACAGGCCCCACCTCTGATGCCCATGTGTCCCCAGTGCTGCACGCCAGTGCTCCCAGTAGAGAGAGGCACAACCAGGAGGCAGAGTACTGTTTGGCAAAATCAATGGGGATCTCACCTGGACCCACCTGAAACACAACCGTCATTTATGAATCATAGAGATGCTTTATTTATCAATAATGCTAATAAATAGTTTCCAGAGAACTGTGTTTTTACCTCTATCATGTACAGCAGTGCCAGCTCTGTGGGAACTCCCCCATTACAGAAGACCTGAACCCAGTTCCTCTGGCCCCCTACGAGATAATACATTCAAGTTTAAATTCAGATCAATCTCAAACAACCAACAAGCACACCTTCCTGTCTCTCTCACCTTCTTTGTACTCCGCGTCTATTTTCTTCTTCTGTGCTCCTCCCCAGCGGGTCAGTCTTGATGAGGTGATGAAGAAGGCCAGCAGAGTGGAGAAGAAGCTGTAGTTGGCGATCGTCAACACGAATCCTACCAGGAGGGCTGAGAAAACAAGTTTAACCAGACCATTCAACATTCACGTCACAGATCGGTCTGGTGTTTTTCTAGATGCTTTCAAAGATGCAGACTCAAACCAACAATAAGTTCTTTTTTTTAGCAATTAATAATTTGCAATAGCTCAAATGGTACCGTTTGAATCAAAACCAGTAAATATTTTCTCACACATCATTTCAGGACTGCCCAGAGCACCAACATCCATGTGACACGGCTGATTCATTACAGAATTGAAATGATTCATTTTGGTTGTTTGGCTACAAAGACGATTCTGTCTCGCCAACTTCTCGCAAGGGTGATGTCATCCACGAATGAAAACAAATTAAATACGTCACACATTTCCAACGTCATCATGTTATGGCTGAAAAGACATGATAGGGGAAATCCAATGCCAATCCTGGACAGCAAGGAATTTCACCCACAAAGTTCCCGACAAAAGTGGCCTTTAAGCCAAATCTCTCGATATATAAAATCACATTAGAGTAGAATTAAACGAGACATGCAACAGAAACTGAAGCGGAAAATTACTGTTGAAGCTTTAAAGGCCAACAGACACAAGAATAGGAACTGATCTTTTCCCTGAGCGATGCGCATCGCTTTTCTGTAAAGTACAAAGTCACACAGAGTCGTTAAGACGGCCGTCACTTGTGAACCTTATCAGATGTGCCTGCGGACTTAAATGTGTCATGTGTTGAGGTTCGTGGCGACACAACCAGTAAAAAGCCGCAGTCTCCTGAAGCATTCCTCCCAGTTTGACTCAGGGTTTTGTCTGAGGGAGACTGTTGGTTACTGTTCATCAGAGCTGAAAAGGGTCCACAGAATCCTGGAATTGATCCGGGAACACAAGCGGTGGTATTCATGACAAATGGCCATTTCACTGAGGCTGTTAAGGAATGAGACACTTGATCAGAGCTGCCAAGTTCATACAAAGCCAATACAGTTCTTAATCCTGCAAACAGGACCAGTAAAAAGCAGTACAGTGTTAAGCTCGACGAGACGTCCTCTTGAAACACTCTTGACTTTCAAAAGGTCTGGAAATTCCTTTTTCTTTCCTCACTGTCTTCTATCTGGAGATCGCCGGTGTCCGTGTGTGTGTGTGTGTGTGCACAAAAAAACTCCTGACAAAAGACGCTTTATAACGTTAATATGTCCAACATCATCTAGAGCACATTTATCTCCTTCTATACAAAAACTTGTTTTCATGTCAGGAAGCTTTCAATAACTCACCTACTCAAGAAAATGCATGTCAAACACACGCATGTCATCCTCAGAATTTCCTGAAATCCTAAGACAAATAACACACGTAGACAAGTTTTTTATTGAACTCTGAATGTATCAAAAATGAATAAAATCATTAAATTAAAAAACACAGCCACCAAGTCGAGTTGAACCCTGGTCGCTGGCGACAGCAGAAACATTTCTGTCGGGACTTTGGAAGATGGAGAGTTTACATGAAGACTGAAGACTGAATGTATAGTATGTAAGAAAAAAACACTTGACAGATGTGTTTTAAGCACATTTGTTTGTCCGTCTCTCAGGATTACTCAAAAACTGAGCCGATTCAGTTTGGGGTCATATTTATCTTCAAAAGTTTCTGATCTAGATCCTGAAGAAAACCACTATCAGTGAAAGATAGTTTATAGAATAACTATCAAACTAATAATGATACCAATGTGATCTAGATTCTAGGGGCAGGTTTTCATGGTCCAGGAGTCACATGATGAGGGTCAGACTATTATGGATAATAAGTTACCACCAATCAATGACCCTCAAATTAAAATCGCATCTCTGCCTTTGCCCTCATAAAAAACTCAATAATTAGTGTTTGAACTCGTGGGTTATGGGTAAAAATGTGTTTGGTGAGGTCACAGTGACCTCTGACCACCAAAGTCTAGAACATCAAGTTCATCACAGAGTCCAGGTGAGGAGGAAATCAACCAAAATAGATAACGGAAATTTAGAAACTCTACCAACTTTGTCTTGCTAATGTTGGTTAATGCGATGAATCCTTTCCTCAATGCATTCACTCTAATAATATGTTCAGCTCCATATTCTCCCTCTGACGCTCCACCTTTATGTTCCATAAACCACCAGCTCAGAGGACCAGAAATATTCGGGGTTAGACTGAAAGACATTCAGGACTGAAGAAGCGGCAGTCCACAGGACCTACAGGACCCACAGCTTTAACATCGTCACAGCTGCTGTTCACTGGTGACATGAACTCAAACCAGGCGCAGGAGGTTCATCAGCCACATCCAGAGAGTTTTAGTCGGTTTAAATATAAAGAAAAACAAATCAGATTTGTTTGAATCTGACATCCTGTCAATTAAAAATGCTGGTGAGGAAATGTTTTACGTGTGTCGAGCAGCGCTTTGCAAACGAAAAGAATTCATCTTGCTGTTACATGGCGGTTGATCTTTTCCTCTTCTTGGAGGGTTAGGACCTCCTGTTCCTCACGCTGTCTCCCCAATTTGAAGATATTTTCAGTTGATTTTCTCCTTTGAGTTAGCTGCTAACCGCTACTAGCTGCCACCAAAATGTCACACTCCAGTCACTCGTAGTTTGTGGTGTTACTGCCTCCCCTGTCGGCCCAGAGGCGGAACAATAACTCTAAAAACATGACCTTTTCTTACCTTTCACACAGACTCAATAATGGCACAAACGGTGCTACCTTGAACCCGCGGTAAGCAGGGGGGGCACCAGCCCAACCCTAACTTCAGCTCACCTGCCATGGCTCCTGACCAGTCCAGACTGCGTCTCTTCAGCGCTCTGACCGTCAGAACGAGGGGAACCAAGATGGAGAACAACCATCGCCATGGTGAAGCCGGCTGCAGTGTCCCTGTAAACAGAAGTGAACTCAGATCACAATCATAATCACTGTAACAAGATGTAATTGGTGTATTACCTGTTTTCATTCATCTAAACAGTAGGGTGACGCATGCATCACAAGAGCAAACCAGATTAACTGTTGATCCTTTGTGAGAATAGAATCTGGTTTTAAGGTTTTACAAAGAAATAAAGATGTATTTAAAACTTAAAACCAGATTCTATTCTCACAAAGGATCAACAGTTAATCTGGTTTGCTCTTGTGATGCATGCGTCACCCTACTGTTTAGATGAATGAAAACAGGTAATACACCAATTACACTGATTAGACCGTGGCTAAAATTCAACCAACCATACAGATATGATCACACAAAAAGGCTTTTGTGTTCATTTCTGAGGGAAAATGAAACAAACTGATTGTGAAGACTGAAAGAATTTAGGGCAGAGAAGAGCACATGATGAGGTTTGACCCATTCAGGATCATTTTAATACATTTCATCCAACATAGAGAGGCATCTTCTACTAAAATTAAACTATATTGTTAACACTGGACGAGAGAGAAGGGTTCTCCAGCTCACCGTAGTAGGAGCTGATGGAGATGGACAGCATCCAGAAGAAGAGGGAGAGTGCCAAGGTGGCACACAGCACAATGATATCAGTCATCATGTTGAGGTACTCCTTCATCAGAACATCGTTCTCAGAGCCCATGGTGACGGACAGACAGAGCTGCAGGACAGAAGACGTGGTCAGCTCCGTCAGTGTCTGGATGTTACACTGCTGCTACAAGATGAGAAACTGTGGAGGAATTCTATTAGTCACGATTAAACTGTACGCCATTTGAACCACATGGTTGAATCATCAATCGAACTGTAATGATAAATAAATGATGTCATATCAGTAACGCTGCCAAGGAGACACTTAAAACCTTAGACAGGGCCCAAGGACCTGCAACGGGTGGTAAAAGCAGCCCAGCGCATCGTCAGGATGGAGCTCCCGAAACTGGACACCATCTGTGCCCACAGACTGAGAAGGAAAGCAAGCAGGATCTTTAAAGACTCTACACACCCAGGCCACCACTTATTTGAACTGCTACTGTCTGGCAAACGGTTCAGAACAAACAGACACAGACTGAGGAACAGCTTCTACCCAAGAGCTGTAGCCTCCATCACCCCCCACTCTGCCCAACCACATAATAAACAGGGACTGTGAACACACACACCCACACCTACAGTATCACAGACTAGACCAGACACAAACAAAAACACACACAAGCACACACCATCATCATCATCATCATCATCATCAGGACTGAAAACACACATACCCCCAACCATACCCAAGACTGCTACCTCATTCCATACCTGTACTTGCACTGATTGTTTATCTTGCACCGATTGTCTATTGTCTATTTTTTATCTTTTGCACTGATTTTTATCTTTATTTCTCAACCTGTACTGGAGAGAAGCTATACAGAATTTCATTACACTTGTGTATAATGGCAATGAAGATCATTCTGGTTATTATTAGCTAAATTTAACGTTTTGAAATGCCGTAAATAACACTTCAAAAGGTGAAACAAGCGACACATGAAGAATGCGTTTCGCAATCCACAAGAATATAAATTAACTATGCTATACAAATGATACTCGTGACGCACCATTAACGCTGACAATTACATGCTTAAACATGAGGTTAGCTAGCGATAGCTGCTACATTAGCTAGTAAACATATGCCGATACGCCCCGTTTTGAGATCGATAGCACGTATCGAACATTTAACCGATATAACTTGATAACATTTAAGCTATTAGTTGTATGTTAGTGAACTTACCACTTTTCTCCAGAGCCACCATGAGTTTCAACTCCAATTAGCCGCGACATATAACGTGAAGTTAGCTCATTACTTAAGCTGAATAATCATTGATAAGAGAGGCACAGCAGAAGATACTAAGCTAGCGATAGTTGTTGAGTTAGCTACCAAATGTGCGTCCTGTTGGAAGATATTGCGGATGACACAGATTGAAATTCGTAACAGAGGTAACGTGACTAAATGTAATACATAAGCTGTAGGAATGAGTGCTCACCATTCATGTCCTCAGCCATCATGCGTTTCCCCTCGACAGCTAACATCGAGTTCAGACGAATCTTTCTTTTTTTCAAAGCTGGAATAAAGTAAATTGATTTGTCCTAACAGTCACATTAACCAGAGAGATAATAATTCAACACGTAGTAAGCTAATGAAACAAAACTACCGGGTTTGGCTAAACCAACTTCCGCAAACAAACCGGTGACGAGTCTTAAAGGGACAGGACGTCTCTTAAAGGGACAGACGAGTCTTAAAGGGACAGCAGTAAAAATAGATTAAAACAACGTAATAACAGGTGTTACTCTGCACGTACTGTGTTTTCTAAGTAGAGCAGAGACACCGTGAGACGACACCGAATCCCGAAGTGTTTGCCTCATTCTGAAGAAATCACATTTTGTTCGGTAGTAAAAATGATCCATGTGTCATCCAGAGGTGAGAAGCAGCAGCATGTTGCAGTTTGAGTTCAAACCTTAGCTAATGGAAGTTGTCACTCCTTTATGATTTATGCATTAGGAAAATAAACAGCGTACGTTATAACATAAGTAAAAAACAAATAGTTGCATATCCCTTGAGGCTATTTGTAAATCTGAAAATATCAGGCAATTATTGATAAAACCGCATTTTTCTGGGTGGACTGTGCCACTCGATTAGCTGTACAGTAGAAGGGGTCTGTTGTCACTGCTGCAACGACCCTTCTCCTCAGGGCTGGTGGAGCATCGCAATGAGGTTCAATGGTTGGATTGAAACAGAGAAGGTTCAGAAACGAGACAAATAACTTTATCTTTGTCACATGGTTGTACAGACAAAGTCCTTCTACATACAGGCTGTTCACTCCCTATTAACTCCGTTGTACCATAATCGGCTACAGTTCACCTAGAGGGCGCTCTAGAAGGAGTCCTCAATGAATGGGCGTGAATGGAGCTACACGGCTAAAATCAGACTTCTAGACAAAAAAGCCAAAAGTTTATTTCAGTTTGTGTAAATATATTATCCATTATATATCAGAGGTGAAATGAAAACACAAAAATGATCGTTTGTTTTTCTTACAATGAAGCCGATTTTGCCCACAGATTCACATAATTCTCACATAAACCCCCTCATGTCTGTCTAGTTTGCCCGACCCGTGCCACAAAACTCCACAAAGTTTTGTGAGAGAAAAACATCTTAATGTTGAGAAAAGTGGGAGGGAAATTCCTGGCTTTATCTGGATCTGGTCCACATTTAATGGGTTCTTTCCTGACCAACGCACCATCATTCCACCAAGTTTTGTGGAAATTGAACCAGTAGTTTTTGCATGATCCTGCTGCAAATAAACCAAAAAAACAAGCAAAGGGACAAAAAAAAAAAAAAAATAGTCTCTTTGGTGGAGCGGAGGTAAATATGAACGGAGCTTCTGGGTCAGAAAAGTGAAGCCGATGTGAAAGTGTCTTAAAGCTGCATTCTTTCTAATGGCCACTAGGGAGCGAGTCCACTGCTTTCAAAAATAAGCCCAATTGTACACGACCCTGTTCCTCACATAAGTTATGACCTCAGTAAACAGTTTCCTAATGAGTTTATGAGCAATGAGCACACATTCTGCTAATGAATGCTGATTGGTCAGTTAAGGATTTATGACACCCTTCCTCCAAGTCGCCCGGAGTCTAGAGAATTTTTTGAAATGAAATCTAATAAATATCTACAGGAGGACTTTCGTTTCTGACAGACTGATGTAGATCTGGTTCATGTAGCAGAGATATGCCACCAACTATTAATGCAGTAAAGTAGCTTGTGGTGCTACCAGAGAAGCTACCAATGCTACTACTTAAATAATGATATTTCACAACAATTGAAGCATCAAAAAAATATCTAATGGACTGATATTTATTGTATCAAACCATTATATTGAAAACACGATGAAAGTGGACAGAAACATTTTTTTCCCCTCATAAACGTTTAATTTTATGGCTTCTGCTCCATAGAGCTCCATTCATTTTGGACTATCTCTTGAGCGCCCCCTACATACCTGGACTATCTCTATACTATTAGAATATCTCTGGCACTACTGCCCCTCCCACCCCTAGCAGCAGGTCCAGAGTCCAATCATCACAGTAGGATTTGCCATGTGTTTACAAAGTCATGACCCACATGTCTCTTGCAGTGGTAGGCAAAAGCTAACAAGAGCCAATAACAACAAGGCGAAGCAGTCGAACACGAGTGATAAACAACGATCTGAATACGTGACTAAACGTCAAACTGAGAGCCAGGATCGGTGTGTGGCCAAACTTGGATACAAAGATGGGACTCAAACCTGGACCCGTATTATCTGTAAAATGGATGGCTTACAGATCCAACCATGTGGCCCCAGAAAATGGATGGATGGATGGATGTAAGCTGTGATCACAAGGGAAGCAGCTTTATTCCCGAGAGCAGAGGAAGCAGAAGAGCACAAACACAGCTCTGTCTCCACATAAAGACAGGCTCTGTTCAGTATCACAAATCCTTCAGTGGCAGCATGGTATTAGATTATGGAATATTTCTTTAAAAAATCCTCCTTGTATTAAAGTGTTTGTTGTGTTTTGTGTATGTAGCACGGAAGGGAAAGAGGAATGTCACGTCATCTTGATGGCACCCACTAAACCAGTGGTTTCCAAACTTTTTTTCTGGGGACCCACATTTTTAAAATGACAAACCATCGCGGCCCAAATCACAATAGGCCTTATCTATAAATTGCAAGATTAACAATTTGTGCATAAATGAACATTTCTGACCATTTTTACTGCCGTCTGCATCATCATATTATCTTGAATAGGTAAACCAGACATTTCAAAGTGATATACATTTAAATTACAACTACATTGTATGCTTATTGAGAATATATACTGTACATATCTTAAATACTTTATAAATACGATCAAATCAGTGCATTTAGGGGGGGGTGTGGTATCTCATCGTTTTTATCTCCTCTTATCAAAATATAAACATTTTAAACAGGCTACTTTATAAATGAGAAAATGCATTGAGTCTGAGTAAACAGCCACTCATGTTCATGTTCATATGTTCAGATTTTTATTTGAGAACTTAAGTGAATTTAAGTTAAACAGGCACACATCAGGTAAACAACACACATTTTAACTACTTTATATGAGACAAATTAAGTGCATTTTGTTGTAATTAACATTTTTGTTACAATTTGTTTTACTAATATACCTCCATAACTAATATATGAGTTACCATCAAATTCAGTACACACATTCATGGTCCCCAGATGATTAATTCAACCAACTTTGAGAACTCCCTGACTTTTACTTTAGGACCATTATATGGTTGACATTCTTTAACTAAAATCTGTCTGCACAGATTTTTATGGTCCCCAGAGGATGAATCATATCAGCTTTAACTTTTCCTCCAGCACCACCATAAGGTTGACAGTTTGATTTTAAATTAAAATATCTCAATAATTATTGGATTATGGATTAACATAAAATTCTGCAAAAATACTCATGGTCACTAGAGGATGAACCCTACCAGGTTTAATTAAGCCTGTGTGAGAACTATAAAGAGACAACTTTTTTTACTAAAATATCTCAGTAATATTAGATGGATTATCATAGAATTCTGCACAGATAGTCATGGTCCCCCAGTGGATGAACCCTACCAACTTTAATGACCTGTATCAAAACTATAATGAGACTTACAGCTTTGTTTTTTCCTAAAATGTCTCCATAGCTATTGGATAGATTACCATAAACTTTTGTACAGATATTTATGGTCCCCAGATGATTATTCATATCGGCTTTAATGGCCCACTGTCAGAACCATAATGAGATTGACCCTTTTTTGAACTAAAAAACACAATAACTATTGGATGAATTACCATAAAATTCTGTAAAGACATGCATGGTCTCCAGAGGATGAATCCTCCTGATCCCCTGACTTTCCCTCTAGCACCACCATGATGTTAACATGAACAATTTCTTCATCATAGCTCTATAACTTTAAATTGTCAGACTGATGAGATAAGATGTGAGTTTGGTTGTTTTTGAATTTTATCTCCATCAGACATTAAGACTGGAGGGGATGCTGTGGATGCTGGTGAAATAATTTATGCCTTGATTTCAAGCCAACTCAAATCCTGCAACACACCATTTAATGGCCTCCAAAAAACACAGAGACTTTAGCTAAACCAAAACTGTTCACAGATCAGCTTTTAACCATTCAAAGAGGAGAGAGAACATTAGTCCAGCTTCTACTTCCTGTAACAACTAGAATTGTTTTCAAAGCTCTTAATAGATTCTGACTAGGCTACATATAAAACTCCCTTATTCACTATTTGCCTAAAATCCCTGCGACCATCTGTTGTTGGTTTATTCTCAGAGACAGTTAAGAATATAATATGATTAAAGCCCTAGAAGACATTTACTATGGATGTCAGGGAAGACAGGTTAATAAATATTTTTAAATGAAAGCTGAAAAGTCTTCACTTTATCATCTACAGTAGTAAAACTTACAGGATACAGGCTTTAGACAGCTCCTTGCACGACTGCAAACTTTTAAAATGTGTTTTACTTGATTTTATACATTCTATAAATCCTATTTTAACTTAAGTTTAAGAATTATTAATCAGTTGTTTTATTTTCCATCTGTTTCTCTGCATTCTGGTATTTTCATCCTTATTTTTATTACTATTATTATCAAGTGGTTTTATTCTCCATGTCCTTTATTTTTTACTATTATTATTACATTTACATTCTGTTTCTATGTGTTTTTATGTTTATTCCATGTCTTTTTATGTGAAGTACTCAGTGCATGTAAAGAACTTTGAGCTGCACCTTTTACAGGAAATGTACTAAACAAATAATTTAGCCATATTTGAACCTGCATACTGTCTCCCCATCATCCCATTACTCATGCATTCCTGCTGCTCTGGATACCCTGTTCCTACCCTCCTGCCTCCAGACACACCAGGCAGTACAGTATCTGCACTCTTCTCTAGTTTTTATACGTTTGCACTCAGAAGAAGGATTTAAAGCCATAAACAAAGTGGTTCTTCGTTAGCTAATGTTTTTAAGAACACAATGCATGTTCAAAATCACCATTAAAATTCAAACCACAGTTCAGGCCTGCTACTGATCTCAAACTGAAAACCTCATTGTCTTTGATTGACCAGCAGGTACATTATGTCCTTTGGTTAAAACTTGCCTGTATTCATCTGAAAAATACCAAAAGATCACTTTTTAGAGATTAAGTCGAACTCTATTTCATTTATATTGTCAAAAATCATTGATTTATTTAAATAAGTCTATTTATTTAAAATGGAAAAACATTTTCTTGCATGTCAATTAAATATATTTTCTAATCTGATAATCATATTCAACAACGTATCAGACCTTTTAATTATGATTAAGCTACTTCAGAGTTTGTCTTCTTTTCTAGCAGTTCTGAAATCTGTCCAGCACCTCTGCAGAGACCCAGATAAAATTGATAGATTAAGATACCCAGGTTAACATTATTTTTTTTTATCAGTTCACACACTGAAAGAAGACCAAGATGTAAACAAACACCAAACATTTTACATCCAAGTTTAGTTCAGTACTAAAACCAGGAACCAGGTCTGGTTCTGGTTAAATACTAATATTGCCTAAATAAGTGACATTTAATGAAATGACTACAATCAATGAAAACACAGACAAGGGAGAGATGATGTCACCTACCGAGCCGAGAGCAGTGGAGGAGGATGAGAGAAAATAATTGATGCTAATTTTGCACAGATTCATCCCTGCAAAGAGAGAGAGAAAGAGAGAGAAAGAGAGAGAGAGAGAGAGAGAGAGAGAGAGTGTGTGTTTTGGTAGCAACCAGAGAGACTAATGGGAAATGTAGTATCCAAATGCCACCTAAATAATCAGTCAAATCTCATCGGTTCTGTAGGCGTTTGGTGATTTGATGTTTACCTGATGGTTGGGCTCGATGAAAAGTCAGGGATCGCTGCAAATGTTCCGACCTGAAAGGGACATGAACGCTTCTTCCAATAGTTACACCAACAACCTGCTGGTGGCACTGTAGGAACATCATACATCAAATGCAAACCGTGTAGTCAAATAACATTCATCCCCAACAACTTTCACCATTTCACAATAATTTAAGAAAACAGAGTTGATTTTAACGTGGTCACAGCGACGATGCTAACCTGCTGATGCTTATTGGGTACAATGTTCACCATATCCAACGTCACAGTTTACCTTGTGAGCATGTTAACATCAGTACATCTGTGGATTAGCAGGAAACACAGCTGAGGGCGATGTGAACGTTCAAAAATCGGACAAACTGACCACATCCATAAAATTGAAATCGCTGTAAAGCTTTCATAATTTAATTCCCAATGGCTGTTTCATTAGTCGGGTTGAGAGATGCAACAATGGCACTGTTGATAATTATATTTTCTGAGTAATAGAGACTTTTTAAAAGAATTATCATGTTATCATTTTAATTATCATTTCCCATGGTCACGAATCTGATGTCTTTAATGTTTATTTGTAGATGACATTTACTTCTTTGGGCTGGAATCTAAACCTTCACAGAAAACTCACTGAAGCTATAATAATCTCAGTGGCTGCATCAAAGGTTGGTGGACACACACAGAAAACCACAGATGTTCAGGAAGCATGTACCCATACACGAATGGTTGGTAAGTTGGAGCTAAATCTACAGCAGGCCTTTGCTTTGCTGGACAAATATATGGGGTATTATTGTAGAAATATTATTTAGAATGTGTGAAGAGTCAGAAACTGTATCTTAATAGATTTGTAAATGTGCAAACTGCACTCAAGTGTGTATTCAAATTTGCAACTGTTCTGAGAACTGTAAAAGTGTACTGATATTTGAAATTGTGTCTTCAAAGTTGTAAACATGTACATGAATCTCTAAGTGTGTACTAGTTGTAAATATGTTTATGAATCTGGAAATGTCTACTGATGGCTATAAATATGTTGAGCAATCTGTATCAGTGTACACAAATGTGTAATTGTTGTGTACTGAGATTTGGCAATGTTCACAGAATTATGAAATGTGGACACAAATCTGTAAAAACAAATAAAATTTATACTTGCATAGAAAAACCTGCAAATGTGTGCACTCAAAAAAGTGTTTGTTTTTGAGCTAAATACTACCAAGTACTACATACAATATTCACTACTTAAAGGTATACTCCCACTCAACTAACAGCCTAGGCATACAAAATGCATTCCACACAAAATGCGGCATATCAATTAATAAATATCTTATTATTTGGTCAAGTTTCAATGCATAATTCAAACGAAAACATGCCTAATGAGAAGGAATTCTGTGGGTAGATTTGTTTTGGATTTCCCTACCTGGCCACCATTTCCCTGCAGTTTCCTGTCGCTTATGTTATGCAAAAATAACGACATATTCAACTCGCATCGCCCGCTTCACCAATTACTAGTGTAGAAATCTGGGAAAGCCCTTGTCAAGCGTGACGTCACCGAATTTGAAAATAGCCCATTGTTAACTTCAGAATATTCGCCCCTCAGGGCTAAAAATAGGCTGAAGAATAACATTCTTCCCACTGAATAAAAATATCGTGGTTACTTTCAAAATTCTTCACACTCCTTGAGCAAGAAAATACTGAATACTTTAACTAAAGTATTTTTGCTGATTTTTTCTCATGTTTTTATATGAGTAAAATATACATACATAATGTATAACACATACAGATTTGTGCACACATTTACAAACGTGGTTACTTTTATTAGAGATGTATCCAGATACAGTTTCTGTACTCTACACACACATTTTCCAATAACATTGCTACTATAATACTCTGATTATTCTGTGTAGTGTTGCAAACTCTACCAAACGGAACCTATTTAGTTTGGCACTCTAGAGTTTCCGTAGTGTTTACATGCAATATGGCGCCGGGCGCTTAGCCATTTAGCTTGGTACGGGAATAATCTTACAAATATTGTCATTTTAATTACATGTTGAAGACATTTACTGGCATCATTATGAAGGGCAACGTTCTGAAATAATGTCAAACTGTTTTAAGCCAGTAGACAGGTTTTTTTTTATCAGAATAATGCTTGTTTCCTACTTAGACGGTAGATTTTGCTAACACGGTTAGCTAACCGCTATCCGGCTCCGGCTGTCACTTTACGGGATTGTCTCTGAACCATGACGGAGGTGGAGGAACTGCGGCCCGTTCCCCGAGAGCGGGCCATCCTGGAGAGCTTCTTCACCCAGCTCGGCATGTTTTCTTTCGACCGGGCTAAGGACTACGTGGAGAAGGAGAAGGACAACAGCAAGAGTGCCGGGGCCATCTGGGCCGCACTGCTGGCCGCTCTGGCTCACCTGGCCGCCGCGGAGAAGGCGTACCACAACATGACATTCCTCGGGCAGAAAATGGGTAACGTTGAGACACTGTTTATTTATACATTTGCTTGGTTGGATTGTGTCATATGAAAATAACAACCTGTATTTTCTTCCTTTATAAATAATAAAAACACCGACAAGGTGGGTCGACCAGGGCGGTCTGTTAATTCTTCGGCTGCGTAACGCTGGAATAGACGCACTATTGTGTTATGGTGACAATTCACCGCCCTGGTGACTCGTCTGGTGGACTGTCCCGTCTCCTGGTGGACTGTCCCGTCTCCTGGTGGACTGTCCCGTCTCCTGGTGGACTGTCCCGTCTCCTGGTGGACTGTCCCGTCTCCAGCATACTTGTGACACGATCCTGGTCATCTTGCCCCAGCTGTGGCGTTCAATGTCCTTTTCATAGGATTGGTTAGTTTAACAATGGAGTGATCCTCTGGGATTTTTGACTAATTTTAAAACGTAGAAAATGTTTTGTCAAATTGGGCCATAAAATGAGTGGAGCGATTTAAAATCCCTTTACTGTGTTTTTTATTTATTTATTTTAGCCTCAAAACTAAACTAGGTTGATCATTTATTCCTGGTTCCTAAATAAATGTAAGGTAACCCTTAGAGATTTGTATCATCTTGAGTTAAGTTACACCGGTATCTACATATTTCCACCACCAGATGGCGTCGCAGCACATGTATGAACCATTTTCATCTCTAGTGCTTTCTAAGCAGCAGTTTTCCTCTCCCTCTCTCTGCAGGCAGCCAGTCCTTCTTCAGTCGTAAAGACTCCATCCGAACCATCTACACCTCCCTGTTCAACGAGCTGAGGAAAGTGGTGATGATGGGCCGTCACAGTCAGCCAGGCTCCGCCTCCTACCTGGAGGACCTGCTGTCGCACCTGTCCGAGCAGCTCTGCCACTTCACCCAGGCCCGTATGGAGGTAGCCGACCTGTACGAGAAGATGCACTCACTGGGCAGCCAGAAGAGCATCAACTCAGAGGAGCTGGTCACCACACTGGAGGCCGTCCTGCACAAATACAGCACCAAGTGTGTATCTTTGCCTTTTACAAAAATCAAACACAAAATGACTCCATACAGCTCGTGAGGCGTAATCCAAGTCCCCAGAAGCTCTGAGATCACAGATTGACCTTAAAAGATGTTATTTATACCCTTTTTAATGCTGAAATCTTAAATATAGCGTCTAAGAAAAAAGCTTTAGAGGACCATCTGATGAAGATGAAACATGCATCATGAGATGAGATTATCAGCAGAGCTCTTTGGTGTGTGACATTCAAGCTCATTCAGATGGGTGCATGCTAACGCTTATAGCTTAGAGGCTACAGTGACAATTTTAGCCCATAAAAGGGTCAATGTAACGTCTTTTCAGATGAATTTGGAATCTCAGGGCTTCTGGAAACATATTATGCTGTATTTTCAGTTGTTAAAACTCGGCTCCATCTTCAGAATACTGCAACACTTTTTCTGTGCAGCTCCAGAAATGTTGGGGCCGAGTAGATAATGACTGAATGATTCTTTACATAGAGTTTACTGATGATACATCAGGACTTTTTATGATTTTAAATACAAAATCTTTCTATAATGTAAGTATATTTAATCTAATAAACATTTAATCCTTACTGATGCCTGGTTTGGCCTGGATTATCAAAAACAAGTAAATTTGTCGAATAAAGATAGAACCTTGTGAAGGAGAGAACGACATATTTAGGTTGGAGGAGAAAAATCCAGCATATGCAGGATTCCTCCGTCCCCTGAGAAATGTCAGCGAAAATACCTGCAACTGTAGCAGAACACAAACAGCACGGCTGAGCTGCTGGCTGAGCTGCAGCAGGTCGCAGTACCACATGGGACACATCGCTAATTTGACCGTGCATTGAAGGGTGAAGGTGGTTCTGATCTGCCGACCTGGACCCCAGTTATAGAGATTCAGACAGCTGCTTTGGAATTCAGTCAGCCAACATCTTTGGTTAGGTCCTCTAGTGTTCCTGTTTGATGACTAACCTCTTCCTCCATCCTTCAGGTTCCACCACCCCATCCTGGGCCGTGTGGAGGAGAGCTTCCAGACCGAGGTGGACGTGGTGACCCAGTTACTGCGCTGCCAGTCGCAGGTGTCGGAGTGGAGTTTCCTTCCTGCTCTGCTCAGCCTCCACGGTGCCAACACCAAGCTCGCAGCCTGGGGCCAGCTGTTGCAGCGGCAAAAAGAGACCCGCAAGCACCTGTTTGGAGGTCAGTCCCAGAAGGCCGTGCAGCCTCCACACCTGTACGTGTGGCTGCAGCGTTTCCAGGCGATGCTCCTCGCCAAGTTCAGCTTCTACTTCCACGAAGCCCTGAGTCGGCAGACGGCGCCGGCCGACATGAGAGCTCTCACCGCCCGCACCACGACGGACTACCACGGCAAGATCTGCTCCTTCATCCGTAAACACGACGCTAGCAACGTGTCCCTGGTGTTCGACAACCGCGGTTCAGAAAGCTTCCAGGGCCACGGCTACCACCATCCGCACTCCTACCGAGAGGCACCGAAGGGCGTGGAGCAGTTCCCCGCCGTGGTGTCGCTGCCATCGGGAGAGCGGCCGCTAACGCACTGGCCTAACGTCATCATGATGATGGGAGACCGCGCCGCGGAGCTCAACACTCTGGACAAGGTGGTGCATTTCTATGATGATAAAGTCCAGAGCACCTACTACCTCACACGACCCGAACCGCACTTCACTCTTGTGGTGATCTTTGACGGCAGGAAGTCAGAGAAGGATCTGCACATCGCCGCCTTCCTGCAGGAGATCTCAGGCTCGCTGCGAAACTCCAAACCATTCAGCACCCTCAAACCCGGATCAAAAGGCTGAGCTACTGTGACGAAGACAAAGACGTTTATCTTCATTTAGAAAAAAAGTTTTCTGAGGTCCAACCAGAAGTCCTGTATGTTCCAAAGACAAGCTCCAGTTCACCTCTTGTTCATGACGGGATGACGACTGAACGCTGCTACTGCCGAAAGCCTTTATTTAGAATTTAAGGATTTTAATTATTTTGCATTAATTACTGTTTTAATGTTTACTTTTTAATTTTATTAGCTTACATCTACTGCGCTTCATGCTAGTTGAATAAAGCTTTGAGATGATCCTGCCTAATTTCCATAACAATAAAAGTCATTACTACTAAAGTATTAATTGAAGCATTGATTGATTAATGATCATAACAGGTTTCCAGTCAAGTTTTGATTAGAGCGTTGGCTGATTTCAGGTTTTGTCCACCAGAGGTCACTGTTTACGTTTATTAGGTGTTCGGTGTGACGTGAGAGAATAAAAAAATGAGATCAAAAAATGTTTCTGGTGTCTTCATATTTTAAAAAAATGGTTATATTGTCTTAAAACTCAAATATTGATTTCAGAATCGACCTAGAAAACACAGAATTTGTTCAGCTACAATTTTATTGATCAACATTCGCTGCATTTCAGTTTTAAGGTTGTGGTTAAATAAGAATGAAAGCTATTGGACTGCAGTCGACGTCGCATTGCTGCAGGAAACTGGAGGACATTTGTTATATATTGACATATTTAAATAATTTAGAATAATTGATTGACACACCAATAATTAAAATAACCATCAGCTGCAGCCCTAAACGTGACGATGTCTTCACAGAATATGCTTAGCATCACCTGTGTGTTAAATTAACTTAGAGAATTGTGATAAATACGATGTTTGTGTAGATTCTCAGTCGTCCTCTCAGATGAGAGATGAAACGTGTTCAAGCTAAGAAAAGAAGTGCAGTTGCTTCTGAATCAACCTTCAAGGATAAATATGATAGATTATGTTTCAGAAGCAACACAAAATGACTAATTTTGTTTGTTTGGAGACTCGGAGGCTCCAGCTGGTTCGGTAAAATGTATGTCTGATAAGCTTTACATCTGAGAACAAAATGTCTCTCACTTCCCACTTTATGTCTGTCTGGGAACAGTTGCATCCGAGGACTGTTTCACATAAATAACCAGACTGGACCTCCATCCACAAACTGGGAATCTGAAGTTGTTTCTGTGAAATCCTGCAAACAAAAAATGGACACAAACTGTAAAAATATGATCTGTTACAGCAGCTTTAATAAGGACATGAGGGTTAGTTTGGTTTAAATGTGGGGAAAGAGAGAACTTTAACTTTCAAAAGACAGAAAAAAGTCGACTGCTAATTTATTCGGATTTATTTATAATATAAATACAACACATTGATACAATCCGTTTGGCTATATGAGCTCATGTTTAGGAAGCTCAGTTTTCAAATACAGCAACACTAACAGACACTTTCCTTTATTATGAAACACATTCAAAGAAAACCTCCCTTTGAGTTAAAATGCACCAACATGTTATGATGCTACATGCCAAGTACACGATCCTATACGTCAAAGTGCAAAAGTCACAATGGGTTAATGCTAGAATTCAGTAATCTACTAAACACGCGAGGATTATTTCATTCAGAGTGCTGCTGCTCTTCGTTCAGGACATGCGTGAGTGGATTCACAACTCTCCAAAAAAGACAAGGATTTAAAAAAGGCACTTTCACATTCTCACACACACACACACACACACACACACACACACACACACACACACACACACGCACACGCACACACACACACACACTCTCATCCGTTACCAGCCGCTTTGAGGCCACATTCAGTGTGCTGTTCAAGTGATTTTTTTGGGCGTTTACACACGGAGCCCCACCCTGTTAGCTTATTGTGAATTTAAGGTTAACTAGTGACTTCACAAGCAGGTAATCTATTACTCACACACTCAGCAGTGGCATGCTCTCTCCACTCCCCATCTTTTGCGTGTTCTGGCACTCAAGGCAGGCATGAATTATCTATCACTATTCTAGTGCTTCTGCACTTACAAGGGAGCAGCACAAGGGGCAGGCAAGCAGGACACGCACACAAACAAACAAGAACAAAATCAGACACCCGACCCCGTCCCGGAAAAAAAGGTCCGTCCAAGCTCCCCCCTGCCGCTCAAACCGACGCACCCCGTTTGAAGCTCCGGTCTGGGCGAGGGGGAAACGAGAAGGCTGTTAAAGAGTTTAGCGGCTGCAGCAGCAGCTCGCTGAACATTCACTGGATGGCTGAACAGTCGGTAAATACTGGAAACATTCAGGACGTTTGGTGTCACTGACGACCTCTAGAGGCGCTGTGGTTCAAGTGAGGGATTAGGAAAATAAATGAAAAGTCACGCAGACGTCGCCTTCAACTCTTCTTCCAGTCTCAGATGCAGCAGCCGATCGGGACAGTCTAAGGAAACAGCAGCCTTTTCAGCGATAGGCTCTGCAGCTAGCGCAGGCCTACCTTCAGGACAGTACAGCCAACATTCACATCACTGGAACTACATTTTACTGGAGCTGGACTACACTCCCCATGATCTCATGTACAGGACAGGAAGCCCCACTCTGCTCGTTCCTGTGTCTCTTTATCAGCAGACCTTTGATAAATGCTTTGATACATGGAGAAAGTAAACTCCTACACACCAAGAAGAGAACACACCAACCTGACAACACAGAAATATCATGGCATATCATATCATAGGTCGTATATTATAGTTTATTACTACATTAAAACCTTTTTCTCTTTCCTACCGTTTCTACCCTCATGGTGATTATAAACATTAAGCAGTACCCTGATCTCCTCTTCTGGCCCAGTTTTGGCCTGGGTCGGCCTGATTTGGCCTTCTATCGGCCTGGTTTGGCTCACATGGTGCAGGATTTTTCCAGCGGTGGGGGCAGAGGCGGGGTGCTGCTCTTGGGTGGGACCACAGGTTTAGGCCTGAGGGCGGGAGGCCGCAGCGGAGCCCCGATGCGGGCGGCTGCCACAGGCTTGAAGGAGCCCAGGGTGTCAGGTGAAGGGTTGGCCGGTCTGGGAGGTCCAGGTGGAGGTCCAGGGAGTGGACTGATGGGGCTCAGAGGACTGAGGGGGCTTGGGGTCCCAGGGGTACCAGGAGTACCTGGTGTCCCAGGAGTCCCGGGTGTTCCTGGTGTACCCGGGGTGCTGGGGGTGCTGTGGGGGCTGGGAGACTCGGAGGAGCAGGTGGTGATGGGGCCGTTCTTCACCTGGTCCAGAGTGTCCAGCACCACGTCGGGAGCCGGCCGGCAGCCCTGGCGCTCCAGCTGCCTCAGCTCCCCCAGAGCCACAGTCACCGTCTCCTCGATGTCCTGCAGGAGGAGGAAGACATTTTATTTTATTTTTTATTTTTATTTTAACTGAGCGAGCTCACGAGGCGGTAGGACGGGGGTGTGATGTTTTGAGGAGGTGATTTATGAGCGACCCACACATGGAGATTTAAAAAGCAGCTAGTAGCAGTTAGCAGCTAACTCAAAGAAGAAGAGGATTGTGTAGACGATACGAGTTCTGGGAGCTCCTTAAACTCTGAACACAAGATCAACTGTCACATAACACGCTAAACGATTGTTGTCAAGTTCATTGTTTATAAACTGTTGGACATGTATGCAACACGTCACGCCTCCTTTAATAATAATAATTTGGGTGAACTGCTCCTTTAATAATAATAATTTGGGTGAACTGCTCCTTTAATAATAGTAATTTGGGTGAACTGCTCCTTTAATAATAGTAATGATAATTAGGGTGAACTGCTCCTTTAATAATAATAATGATAATTTGGGTGAACTGCTCCTTTAATAATAATAATTTGGGTGAACTGCTCCTTTAATGATAATAATTTGGGTGAACTGCTCCTTTAATAATAGTAATGATAATGTGGGTGAACTGCTCCTTTAATATCATCCAGTTAACCCGTGTGTGTTTGCGTACCTGAGCCAGTGTGTCGGGATCAAGCGCTCTGGAGCGATGGGAGTCACTGAAGCCGTGCTGCCCACTGCTTGAGCGTCTGATGGGCGTGTCTTCCGGCCTCCGCAGCGAATCGTGCCGGCTCACCGTCATGGTCACGGCAGCAGCAGAACGGCGGCGGCGCTCCGGGCTGTCGAGGGGTGGGGTCAAACCTTGACCCCGTCCCAGCAGCAGCTCCCTGGGACTGAAGTGACCCGTCACAGGTGGGGAGCTCCGCTCCATCACCCCCCCGTTACCGAGGCAGTGGCTGTCGTTAGAGCGGCCGAGGGGGCGGCGGAATAAACCGTCGGTCCGCTTCCTCCTGTGGCTGTCAACAGGAAGTAAAACACGGTTAGCTCAGGTTAGCAGTAGGTCAGTGATGACTCAGGAGTTCAGGATGGTTGGAGCTGCAGTGAATCAAGACTTTACTCATGTATTTCAATTTGATGCTACTTTATACTTCTACTCCAGAGGGAGGGAAATACTGTACTTTTTACTCCACTGTATTTATGTGACAGCTTTTGTAACGAGTTACTTTACAAACAGGTGCATCTATTTCAGAAGGGCTGGTCTTTTATCTCTTTTATCTCAGAGGCTACAGTGAAGATTTCATCTCAAAAACAGTGTAAATAAAGTCTTTTCAAGTCAATCTGAGATCCAGGGAGACGCCGTCCGTTAAAACAAGTCCCCACCTTTTCAGTTTTGGTGAACTGTTCCTTTAAATACAGATTAATACTGTATCATTACAGTATAATTTTACTTCAGAAGAGTTTGAATCAGGGCTTTTACTTGTAATAGAATATATTTACTTCAGTAAAGGATCTGAATACTTCTGTTAGACACTCTGGTTGCTACACTTTGGTGTAAATAAATACATCACTTCTGGTGATGCATTTATCATTAGAGACGATGGTAAATGAGAGTTAACGGCATCTTGCAGACGGGAGGAGTCACATGAGAAACAGCTGCGATGACAGCTCACAGGTATTTTTAGAGGGTGAGAGAAGAAGCTGGGAAACAGTTGAAGATTCACGGCAGCGAACACGATCCTCTCTCGTCTGGTGATAATGGAAGGTGTCTTACATGACAGACCTGTTGTAGGTCTCTGGTGGTCTGATGTCGGTGGGGGAGCTCAGTTCGCTCCTGGACCTCTTGTCGTCTGTGCTGCTGCTTCCGCCGTCGCTGTCCGCCTTCTGGCTGAGAGTATCCGACATGGCGTCAGCCCTAAACACACCGACAGACTCTCAATCACTCTGAAACAGGAGAGCTGAGCTAACACAACACACCAATCATCAATTAACGGATCAATAGGAAGCAGTTAGTGACTCCCTCCGTCCATTAAGTCTGTTAATCAACAAGGTGTGCAATCCAGTGAGCTACAAATCCTCCTGAATCCACCACTGCAGCCTGTCACTGAAACGGGTCACTGATGCTAATGAGGAGTTAGCATAAGTTTATTTTTTAAAGTTTATTTTATAATGTTGTGATAAAAGGTTCATTTTAATGTAACTAATTAAATTTTATCATTTTATATCCAATGAAGTGTGGATGTGTTAACATAATTTATTCTTTTTATACGTAAATATTAATTTCTGAAGAAGTACAGACTTCTCCAGTTTGGGCTTTATTCTAAATAACACATAACATAATGAAACTAATCAATACATCAATATCATCAATAAAACTAATAAATGAGGTGTGCATACCTGTCCTTCACCACGATGTATTGATGAGGCACCAGGCCGTGGTTGCCGTTGTGACGCCCCTCCCACCAGTCATGTGACGCACGCTGGAAGAGCAGCAGGGACGCTCCCTTCTTGAAGGAGAGCTCGCGGCCTGACCGGCCCACGTAATCGAACCTCGCCACCGCCTCCACACCCTCGCTCTCTGCCGCGGAGAAAGGAGGAGGAGGGGGGGAGATAAAGGTGAATCCGAACCTGTCAATCAAAGGCTTTGTTCCTGCCACAGATCAGCCAATCAGGCAACAGCTTTACAAAAACGGCTTTCCTATTAATTCAGATCGAGAAAGCAGGGAGGAGGAAGGGGCTGCTGGGGTGTGGAGAAGGGAGGGAGGGTGGAGGGTGAGATGTCTCCATGGCTGCAGTTGCCGTAGCAACCGATCTCCACCAGGACACAGAGGGAATGGGAGTGTGGGCGATTGTGTGAAGGTCAGGGGTTGAACGTACCCTCGTCGCTGGTCTGGGTTTCGGTGCCGCCGTCGGGCTCGGCCTCCTCCAGCGCCCCCGGCTCGCTGAACGGACTCTCGCTGCGGGAGGAAGGGGAGAGGCGTCAAAACGTTGTCCGTTCAAACAAAGGGAGGATTCATGCACAGATGGAGACGAGGCGCTCGTCACAGTCTGTTTATGCAACACGCAGCGACGGCAGAACGTCAAGAGTTCAGTTTATGACAGGAACACAAATCTAACTGTACACAGGGAAATAATGGCTTCTGATTGGCTGCCAGGTTCAATTATGTCAGAAAAACAAACACACATATGACAGGAACACAAATCTAACTGTACACAGGGAAATAATGGCTTCTGATTGGCTGCCAGGTTCAATTATGTCAGAAAAACAAACACACACCTTTATGGCATGGGTTTCAAAAGTCTGACACAGTGGGCCCCGCCCCACAGAGGGATTACATCACCATCACCATGATGTACAGACAGCTGGTTTCATCTGATACTGAAGAAAACACACAAATACACGACACGCCTCCTTCTCCCCAAACGTCATCAACACTCCCTATATGGCCGTTTATTTAAGGTGCAACACTTTCCCATCTCTCCCTCTGTCAATGTTGCTGCTACACTTTCAGCCCCCCCCCCAGCATCCACCTGTAGGCTCAGATTAGGGAGTTCAAGAAGTTTTCTCATCACTCCCCAATATTTCCATACCAACAAATCTGCGGGGAGTGGAGCCTAGACTCCAAACTCAAGGTCTAAATGTTCTGCTGGTGTAATAATACATTTTTCAAACTCATGACTCCGACTGAAATATTATGATTACACAAAAACAACTGGACAGAAAGAAAATATTAAACCTGCTACAAAGATGTCAAAAAACATCTACAAGACATTCATTCCATCTGCAATAACCATCCTGAACAAACAGACATAGACACAGCATGCTAACAGCTAACAGCACGCTAACCTATCTAATGATATTTATGGGTATTATAGTGATATTTATGGGTGCTGGAATGATATTTATGGGTGCTGTAATGATAATGACATCCTCTGGAGTGTGAGACGGACTGAATGATGTCGTCCCATGAGTGAAACTCAGGTTTCAGCAGGTTAATCTCAATGGACAGTGGAAACAGTGATAATATGTGGATCTTCTAATGAGATGAATATGATTAATGACTGATGAAAGAAATCTCACCAGTACTGGTCTCCAGTCATACACTTCTCGTAAACTGGGCCGGGCAGCTCCTTGGTGTCTGGGAAGATGTTGTCATGGTTCAGGATGACCGTTTTGATGACCTCATTCACGTGCGCCTGACAGGCCACCTGGTCCAGCATGTCGGGCGTGGGCAGGAGGGTGGGGCCGAACACGATAGCCAGGTTCCCAGCATCCATCATGTTCTCGTCGCTGTACTGGGAGAGGCTGTGGGAGAGGGATTACTTTTGATATCCAAGTACGCTTCATCCATCTTTACACAAGCTGTCGTCATCTACAGGAATAAACCTGTAACTGTGGAGTTCCTTCTCTTTAAAGTTGTTTACATTCACACCAACATCTTCATTCTATTTAAGAGGATCTGGATGGATTATATTTCGTCTTTTTACACTGCTGCTCCTCACCGTTCTGTATAAACTAATGCATTATAGGGAGGCGTTGTTGTTCCACCTTTGAGCCTTCTATTGCTAGGAAATTAGCATCTTAATAAAGTATTGACGTTAAAATCTTTTCCACATTAAATTACTTTTGGAAGTTGATGTTCACGGACTGACTTTATGGTCCTGCTAAAAAACTCATCACTACCTTCAGCAATTAGATCAAACCTGCTCATCACACTCTGTTCCCTTCCTCTCCATCGTTCTTTTTTTATTTGAGAGGCTGCAGAGATGAAATGAGTTTTATCATCTTCACTATAACAGAGCTTCATTAGTACATGTGATGAGAGGAGCGACTCTGGGAGAGAAACCATTATCTAAGAGGGCTTTGTGTGAGTGGATACTCACTGGTTGAGGAAGGCAAACAGGTACCGCATCACCACCAGCGTCGCCCTCGGGACACCCAGAAGGATCTTACGGATGCACTGCGCTCTCTCGTACATGTTCTCAATTCCTGCATCATAAAAAAAACATCAATGCATCAAAAGATGAGCTGGTGCCACAGAAAGAGGCGTCGTTTGTCTGCTGAGGAGGGGATGAGTTTCACAAAGACAAAGAGACACAAAAGAGACACTAAAGAGACACTAAAGAGACACTAAAGAGACACAAAAGAGACACTAAAGAGACACAAAAGAGACACTAAAGAGACACTAAAGAAGGAAAGTGAGCATGTGGGAAGACGACAGATGGAGATTTAGTCTTTATTTCTACACCAGGGAAACCGTATGAGAGCGCTACGGCAAGTGATAAGGTACTCACGGACGCAGGAGAGGAGGTCATTAAACCGCTCCTTCGGGAACAGCGGGTTCTCCAAACCCCTGAAGTACAGCTTCAACACTCCTGCGACAGAGTTGATGTCATGGTTGCTCTCCTCGTCAATCAGCGGGTCGTTACCTGGGAGACAGACAGAACGAATTCAACCACATCCTGACCCACCTGAAGCGGGCGATCGCGTGACCCTCAGGTGACCTCCTCACCTCTCTCGAAGGAGTTCTTGATGTCATTGACCTCCACCTGGGATCCCGACACACGGAATATGCCTTGATGCTGAAGGCCTGTTGGGAACAGAAGGATAGATTATATATATGGACTAAATTATGTAAGTATGTCCCCCTATGGATCCTGCTCAGTCTGAACCGCTGCAGAGCAGGCATCCATCATGACCACGCCCCCTTTGGGATGAAAACAAGCCATGGAAAATGGAAAAAAGAAGCAAAAACGCAGCTAAAATCTATGTCACTTTTTTAAACCCTGTTTAAGATTTTCTCCAGTAAATCTCCCTGTGATTAAGTCCAGAGATGAATTTCACCATCGCAGTAACTGAACTAAATGCTTTTTAATGACCAAACTTTAGTGGAGTATTTGGTGCCACAGCTGAGAAAACTGAATCCGACTGTTGAAACTCACCATGTAGGTTGATGTAGCGGATGCAGCTCTCCACAAGCAAAGGTATGGCTTTGGTTGAATCCTATAAACACACATCACGTACACAAAGGTTGGTTCTAGAAGTTCTGAGTGACTCCTGGTTCTGATTATATCGTATGAATTAATACCTCCGTCAAGGCGGTTATGTTTTCATCGCTGTTAGTGAGCAGATGTGTCTTTATGTTATTTTATTATTTATCACACAGAGATAAATGTGATAGTGTTTTTCTGGCAGTTTTTAGATGTAGATAAAAGTTAAAATTTTCAGCATTCCTGCTTTTCAAGAAGTGTCAGGAGTCGTGACGACTCTTCATTCCTCCATCGTCTCATCCTGCCTCCATCTTTGACGTTATTATGTAATTTTATTTTATATTACTATGGTATGTTTTTTAATTATAATAGCTAGACAGACGTTGTGTTGGATGTTTCAGACTTGATGAAGGTAAAAGCTCTACTGAGTGCCATGTCTCTACTGTTTTCAATGTAAAAAAAATAAATATTACACTAAAAACACAAAGCAATTCAGGCATATTTCATATTTAAATCAATCTAGAAAATAGCTAATTACCATGAACATTTTATTGTCATATCAGCTCTATATAATCAGTCAAATTAATAAAGAAATCTACATCTTAAAATATAAAAGACACATGGAAATACGTGGACTTTGACAAACACACCGTTTAAAATGGACGAATCGTACGTACGTAAAATGAGTATAAATGAGCCTTTAGGTCACACGTACAATCAAGTATATCTATAAGATTCTGGAACATTAAATCTATTTTCTGTTCACATCTACTGCATGGAAGGCCGTACCATAAAACGACAATGGTTTTGCAAGCGACGCATCTCTGTGTGATCAGCCAGTAGCCTTTAAGTAGCCTGACAGCCAAAGCCCAGGGCCTCAACCAGGAAAATCTGTCATTTCTGCTTATTAAACCTGTTCCTCTGAAGGCAGAATAACATCTGAGAGCAGCTCAGATTCATTTTTACTCCATTTTCTCTCATCTGACTTTGAGAAACCCAGAAACAACCTGAAGCTTGAGAGGAGAAACTCTACCTGGTGTTTGCTGTGGGAGTTCTTCCGCCCACGACTGTAATGAGCAGAAAGAGGAGAGAATGAGAGGAGTGTCTCAGTTTCACACAGCTGAAATCGAAGTGGTGGGAAGGGAAGTAACACTTATTATAAATGTGAAGAGAAAATATACACTCTGACACGAGAGAATACCTGGTAGTCAGCAGTTCAGCTTTGTAACCTGTCAGAAGAGAGAGAGAGAATTAAATCTTTATTCTAAAACATGAGACAGGAGACAAGAGAGACAGTTTCTGAGAGTCTTACCCTCTGCTAAGGCTTTCTTCAGGATGTCATGTTTGGCCTGCAGTTTGGAAATCAGATTACTCCCCTCCAGATACTCACGGAATTTCTGAAGATTGAAAAATAAAATTCAAAAGTTCATTGTAAAAAAAAAAAAGAGGTTGTCTCGAGAGTTTTAACAGCTTTGAAACTTCAGTTTTCTCACCGTGAAGTAGAAGAGCTCCGTCTCCTGCTGGTTGGCCCGTCTCTTGGTCAGACTCGGTTTGTTCAGGTAGCCGTCCGACACGCTGGACTTGACCGACTCGGAGGACGGGCTGTGGGTGAAGCTCTGGGAGACGTCGTAGTCTTCAAGCACATTCATGTCCTGGAGGGTGGTGAGAGTGGCTCCCCAGGTCTTCTTCACCTGGAAGGGTGGAAGAGGTTTGTATCAGAGCTAAGATATCGTCAAAGGGAATGTGTTTGGTTAAACAGTCGAAAAAATCAAGGTCCTTCATCACATTGGTTCAAAATATCCTGTATATTTATAGATCATGGTGTAGATCATCACACTGTCAAACCTTTTACACCAAATGTATTTACCCTGTAAACATGGAAGGAATGTCAAAGAGAACATGTTTTATTATCATAGTCTTTACCAAATAGATCCTATTTCTATTTTCTCTTTCTTCTTTATAGAATATTTTCATTTCTTCCCATACTGGGTCGGGAAAATGTTTATTAATAAACTTATTATTATAAGTTTATTATTTAAAGACTAAGGCCTTTCAGGACCAGAGGAACCTTTCATAGTTCAAAGAACTCAGATTTTTTCTTGTATCCATACAACAAGAATGATCGTAGTTCTTAGAACTTAGAAGTTCGGAGGAACTTTTTAGCTATTTTAGAGCAGGTTCTCTAGCAGCACCCTGAGTAACGTTACGTGAATGTTAATTGGTTGTACACATGAGCCAATGCAGCACCGTCAACCTCCATTTTTAAAAACGTCTGTGAAACATTAGCTGTGTGAACAACAGAAAAAAAACAGACAAATGTCCGTCAAATTGTTGTATGTCACGCAGGTGTCGTCGCTATAACAACCATGGTCCTATTGGTGGTGTGAAAGCAAAGGATAAAAGGAAGGTGAAGGTTTTCTGTTCCAAAGGTGAGAAACAGCACGCTATCTGGGGCGGCATTATTCTGACAGTAGTTTGTTTAGTGCAAAACTAAAGGCCCATTTATGCTCTACGTTAAAGACGGATACGGACACAGACGGAGCCTTCAGTACATTTTCTGCATTCATTTCGTAGGTATTTGTTTTCACAGAGTTTACAGATACGTACGAAATGGACGAAACGGGGTACTACCACCAGAAATGGTTGGGGGCAGTGTAGCTACAGTTCAAGGAAGGTACAGCAAGTGTGTACGGAAACAATGAAGAAGAAAATAGTGATGTGATTTATTTATTTCTATAAGCACTGGACTGAAGACCTAAAAGATTCATTACTCCACAAGGCTTCACGGATCACAAGTTATGAATTAAGGTGGAGTTTGATGAAATGTGTGTTCAAGCAGTTTATGTACATATGCAAAGTGTGTTTGTATTTACAGCAAGGATAACGGATGTAAAAGTGTTTATATTTGTAACTGATAAGCAGGCTGTGTGTGTTTGTGTGTTTGTGTTTGTAAGCTGCTGAGACATGCAGATGCAGCTCATTAATCCAGACTCCTTCAGCATTTTTATGCCCTTCAGGGCGAGTTAACAGCTGCCCTTTGTGCACACAAACAACAACGTGGACGCCACAGACTGCAGCAGCAAGTCGTTCTCAGATGGCCCCAGTTTATTTTTAGAGGCTACATCTGCTACACCGTCGGCCCATTAAAACAGTATAAATTACCATCATTTAGAGTAAAACTTTTCTCAGAAAAACATTTTGTGATCTGTGAGGTTTTGGACGCTGTAGTGGCGTCCATGTGCCGGTTCAACACTTAAGGCCAGAGTGGAACGTCTCAACAACTCCTGGTCCAACTGCCAGGAATGCTGGTTCAGACATTAATGGTCTCCAGGTAATAAATCCAAATGAACTGGTGACTTTTCATGTAGTGAAGGCCTGAAGCCAGACCTCAATCTCAATATTTTCATCGCCTCTCATATATCTGTTATCGAGCTGTTTCTTCTTTAAGTATCTGGGGGTCTTGATCTCAAGTGATGGAAAAATGGAGCATGACATGGAGAGGAGGTCAGCCATAATGGAAGCGTTGAATCGGGTTTGTGATGAAGAGGGAGCTGACCCCGAAGGCAAAGCGAGTCGATCTTCCAATCATGGGCACTGGGTAGAGACCGCATGCAGTCTAACGAGTTTATTGGTGCACATATAACTTCAACCTGACATAGCTGCTTTTAGACAGTTGCCACCAGCTTGGTTAGCTATGCAGCTACCGTTGGAGTGAAATAAGATAGATAAGAAGAAAACCACCTTGGTGCAGTCTTCCCTGTCGCCTTACTGGCCTCTGTTGGGATATACGTGCATTGTTGGATGCTGTGTTTGGTCCTACTCGGGCCATGTTTGCCAAGCCTTTGTAACACCGTGTTCACTGAGAGCTGGGCGCGGTACGTCCAGCGCCCTCCCTACCCGACTGTTTTCACAGGAAACATAAATATGCTGCAAATATCACTTCTTCCTTTTCATCTCGACTTTAAACATGTGGTTGAATCCAAAAGCTTGACAGACCTACTCTGACTAGTTAAAGCTATGATTGGACAACTGCTGTATAGGGGAGTGGTTTAGTTTATCTTTTCACGTCACAGATAATTCTGACCTCTTCGTTCTCGATCTTCAGGGATGCCAGGCGGGTCTGGAGCTGTGTGAGGCGGAGGGTGAGCTCAGCCTGGACCTGCGGCTGGGAGGCAATCTGGGTCACCTGACAGGAAGTGGGAGAAGAAAAGGCCCATCAGAAAACAAAACTTAACAGAAAACAAAACTCAAATGCTCACCAGTACATTTACATTTATAAACTTTGTCGTCACGCCACCTCAACAAATAACCCCAAAATGTGACTAAATCTTTGACTTGATATACTGATATATTTGACTTGATATACTGACTGTGTCACCCATGTGGGCCTGGAAACCAAAGCGTTGTGGGGGACAGAAGGCAGTGGGGTAGAGGCCCAGCAAACGCTGCCTGTCGCGGGCGGGGTCCAGGCCCTCCACGGCCCCCTCCAGCACCTCCAGGCCCGCCCTCCTGGAGGCTTCAAGGCTCAGTTCGGCTGATAGGTAGGTCCTTAGAGCCCGGCTCAGACTGGAGTGGTACCCTAAGTCACAGCACTGAGACAAGATGGAGGATCACGTGTTTTCACAGTGTGTTAAATAAGAATAAGACAAACATTTATAGTAGTTACATGCTGTTCATTTGAGGTTCGAAACCATCCATAGTTCACCATATATATGTACTTATGTATTGTCAACTTCACAACTAGCCTTGGGATCCATATTTATGATAGCTTGTCTCTCGTGAGACATCATGTCCAGTTTGTCGTTCACAAGTGATGGACAGATAGTTTGTACCACGAATGTATACTCACGTCTATGATGTCGGGCAGGTCTAGGATGTAGTATTTAAACACCGAGGCATTAGTGGCCTCCAGAGTCAACAGATACTCATTCCTGGCTTTAAGAGTCTTGAGTTTGTTCTCCGAGTATTTTGCCTTCCTCTAAAGAAGAAAGAAACAGACATGAAAAGATGGAGATATTGGTCAGACTGCCAGGAGCTCACATATGTTTCCAACATCTAGAGAAAGAAAAAGAAGAACGTTTGGATGATAGAATGAAGATGCACCTCCGTACCTTCTCTCTCATCTTCTCCATCTTGCGGGCGGCGTTGCGTCTCTGGTGGCGCTCCTCGATCCGCAGGCCGAACACAGGCTCCCCCCCTACGCTCGTCCCTGACATGCCCTTCACACGTCCCTCCTGACGCTCCGCCTCCCGCAGCTTGGTTTCCGCGCTGATCGTCTCCACGTGGTACATGTGATACGTCTTCATCACCTAGGCAACAGCAGCCCATCAAAACACAAAATGGACCACAAAAAAACAAAACAAAACTGGAAAACAACATGGCACTGCAGCCACCGACCAGCGAAGAAGACTTTGTTGGACTTACGGTGTAAAGCTCATTCAGAAGCTTCATGAGGTCCTCCTGAAGCTGGAAGATGATCTCCTTACTCTATAGGAGGAGAAGAGAAAAATATTATCATCACGAAATGTAGGCACTCAAAGTGTGTCAGCGGTGCTGGATTAGTACTTTTACTCAAATAATGTGAGGTAGTGGTGTATTGCCATTTTTATCCTACATCAAACTTCTACTTCAACACATGAAATATTGTCATTTTCACTTCAATAAATGTATCTGTCTTGTGGTAATTAGTTACTTTTCAGATTAACATTTTAAAAATTAAAGTAGTGGTTTAAAACATTTTTTGAATCATGACTCAAGAATCGGTGTAGTTGGAGCTCCTTGTCATGTTCGCGGTTCTACCAAGGAGAGAATTCACCTCTAAACTTCTCACATGGTTTATTCCATTCTGCTAAGAGCTACACAGCTAATTTCTCATGTTCTGACAGGTGGTGAGAATACAAAAATAAACTAGAAAGCACAACAAGACTTGGAGGAGGTAAAAAGGCTGTTGAAGGTGTTTAGTTCTCCCCAAGCGACCCCAGAAATGAAGAAGCCTATGGCTGACGTTTCACGTAGGCTTTTAAAGATGGCGGTTGGCAGTGCTGCATTAGCTCAAGTGCTCTTCTGCTGGGAGAAGTAGGAGCTACAAGAGTTCCTCAAAACTGAATTCTAAGACTACAATGGTTCCTGCAGTCCAGACACGATACAAACAGGAGTTTTTAGAACGATAAAAAGTTTCTTCCAGTCCGAAAATGCCCCTTTTACACAGCCTGTAAAAGTTGACGTAATCATTGTATTATGTGCGCGAAACACATCTGGGAGATTTAAAAAGCTGCTAGTAGCAGTTAGCAGCTAACTTAAAGAAAAAGGAAAAGAACCAAAATGTCATTAAATTGGGGAGACAGCGTGAGGTCAGGAGATCCTTAGACCAGAGCAGAGGACGAGATCAACCGCCATGAAACAGCGAAGGGAAATGATTGTTGTTGCCTTGTTATTTCACTGTTTACAATCCAATGCTTTGTAAAACGGCACATCAGATGCCAACGCACCAACGTTATACATCACACCTCTTCAGCTTGTGGAACACCGTCTAAAAATCGAACACTGGGGAGGTGTGATGCCACCATTGTTGTGTTCGCAGTAAGAGTGACCTGCCAATCTTCTGCAGGTTGGTCTCCAGTAGAGACATCTCACATGCTGTTCCAAAGGTCTTGAGTGCAGATACTTTAAGTAAAGAGTCAGAGTACTTCCACGAGGCAGGAAGACAAATAAAGAAATGACCACATAAATGAAACAAGCCGAGCTCCGTCGTCTGTCTCATGTAGGAAACGGCCCTCCAGAGTTCTGTGGCAGTGCGGTGCCACATTAATATTACATTATGCTAAATGACTCTGTAATCCCAGGATGGATGAATCTCATTCCCAGAGCGCCCGCTGAGAACAGATCAGCTGAGCCTGTCGCCATGGCCACAGGGCTGAGCCGTCCCTCCTCAGGACCGGTTTCTGAGAGGACTCACTGCTGCGATGGAGGTCTTGCTGTTTATGGCTGCTGGCAGCCGCTGCACTTTAGTTGGCATTAATAAAAGACGAGCGGGAGGAGAGATTAATAATGAAACGGCGAGCTAAAGTTGGAGGCGGTGAGGAGCGCGTCTGTATTTAATTTGCTAAACTCAGAGGCAGCCTAACAGACCTCAGGGAAATACTGACTTTACTTTTCATTAGAATCAACTCTACTTAAAAGGAGCCATGGAAAATGAACAAACCTGCAGCTCTGCACAGGGAAACCTCCAGGAGTATTTGGACTTTGGTCATTTTTTAAAAACTTTTTAACATATAATTTAACCTTCTCTAAATGTCGTGGGCAATTGTTAAAGTAATTTAACATAAGATTGTGAATGCAGGACTTTTACTTGTAATAAAGTATTTTTACGTTGTGATATTACTACTTCCAGCAAATACTGGAGTCATAAATTCCTCTCTGAGCTGTGATGAAGCCAATTTGAAATTACATATCAATGATTTAAGGCTAATTTTTCTCCACACAAATTGCACATGTAAAGAAAATTGCAGGATTTATTAGATTTGGCTTCGCTCCCTTCTCTGCACACGCTTCACTTCACAACCTATTACTGAGCACTGCCACAGATTTAAAGCCAGACACGGAGGGGAGAGAGAGACGTCAACAGGAATATTTTATAGATTTACTGTAAAAAGTTTGGTTTTATGGGCAATAAAAGTTCACCTTAAATACGGGTTATTAACGACGTCCCATGATGCACCATGTCAGTGGCCTTACTAGCCTCTGATTAAGTGTTGTAAAGAGTGTAGGCCGGAAAATATCCTCGAACCATTGTCATGAAAGAAATCCAATTTTTCAACTTCATATATATCATGGATGAGCAAGTGCATCATTACGTGTATCCGTATCTACCTGCTCTGTTCATTTAAACTGATATGGGTGGATCAAACGCTGCAATATTCACCCTCTTCAGCAGGCGAGCCGAGTCCTCGCTGATGTGTGTGAGGCGGGTGATGACGTTGTTCAGGTAGAGGTCGCTGAGGGTGGCGTGGTCCTTACTCTCCCTCCTCACCTGGAAAAGAGCAGGAGGAATATCCATGATGTTTTCATATTTCCTGTTATAAAAGGGTTTTGCACAAACCGCATGCAACCAACCTGGTTTAACAGCAGGTACCAGCAGTTCACTGGAGAGAGGAGGTTCTGGTCCTTTCTGGAGGAGAGAGAAGAGATCCTTTAAATAAAGCTGCACCTCCTGCAGTAACAATTACTCTAATGTGAAGTTCTTTTATTGCCTTATTCCCTTTAACTGCAGCCATTTGACTTTAGGGAACTTGATGCTATCAGACAAAGAGCTTGCTGTCAGCTCTAAGTTCTCTACGCTGCTCCAGTGAGTGATTTTAGAAGCAAAAGACGTGTGACGTATAACACAGGATCGCCAGCGTATAGTGTGATGTTTTCACACGTGTTGAGCGATGAAAACAAAAAAATAACAGGGCAAAAACATCTGGCTACAGATGTCAGGTCAGGTCAAACTTGTGGAGTACTTATTGTAGTTGAGTCGGATCGAGGTTTGATCACATTCCCACGACAAAAACAGTTCGTAAGTCAATTTGTTTGGGGGTTGGACCAAGACCAGGTCGTTTAAAGGCTCATTTATGCTCCCTCTACGTACGTAGGTACGTACGTTTCGTCTGTCTCGTAAGTTCTCAGAGAACGTGTCCGATTACGTATGGAATGAACTCAGAAGACGTACGGAAGACTCCGTAAAGTTTTATAATAATTGTGGTATTAATTTGAAGTCATTTGACTGCACCCTCATTTAAAGACATATTTCTTCATCAGGAGTTTGGTTATTTTTGGAGGTCAAATCAGAGCTAAGAGGACAAAAAATCCTACAACTTCAAATAATGTTTCTTAAATGTTTAAATGTTTCTGTTTGTCTGCCGGATGAGTAAACAGTCTGCTAACACGTTCCCTTTATCAACTATCTAAGTTTGTATTTGACTCGGAGAGTGTAACCTAGCCTAGCCTGGTAACGTATGAACTCATTCTCAGACACAGACTCATACTTGTATTGCTGATGGTCTTTCGTGCTGCGGGTTTTGGCCATGAATCTCTCGGCGAGCTTCTCCAGGTTTCTGGAATATTCTGTCTCGATCTCAGCCTTCTTCCTGAAGAAGTCCTGCAGGTCCTGAAGCAGCTGGACTCGCATCTCCGTCTGCTGCTCCAGACATCGCTGCTGCTCCACCAGCTGGGTCCGAACATCTAACCAGAGACACGCAGATGGACGTCGTTACAGATTAGAATCTGGTCATTTTTCTATCCATAGCAGCAAAATAAGTGGAATACTTGCATCGATTAATCTTTTGAACATGAGAGAACATCTATCACTGCTTTAGTACAGTTCAATCATACTGTTGTTGTTTTATGAGGCAACCTAAGGAGAACCTTTTTGGTATTTAATGTGTCTTAAACCTCACAGAACCAAACCAAGAGAATCTCTCATCATCGAAACAATAATGTTTAATTGGGCTGCATGATGCTGGAAAAACTGACATAGCATTATTTCTGTTTTCTGCAATAATATATTGATAAGAAAGAAATACAGGAATCTTCACCACATGCTCTTTTTGGAAAGAATGAACTATTCCAGAGCCATTTTGAAGCAGGTTTGACACTTTTAAATGAAGAGGACGACTGTGAGTCAGACTCGTCCAAAAATAATAATTCAGTCAAAATAAAGTTGTTAAAATAAAATAAAAAACTAGAAGATTTGTGTCCAAGGACATAGATGCAAAAAATACTGATGCGGACAGAATGTAAACTCCATCATAGCAGAATAATAAAAATGGCATCAGTTCAACGATGCCTAAAAATGTAAAAATCAAAAGTAATCACAAAAAAAGTGATTAGAATTAATTTAGAAGTCAAAATGAAGGTTGGAACCCAATTTCATGGTAATCCATAAAACCCTGGTTTAGCTATTTCACTATCGATGCTGCTAACAGGGCTGATAATCAATAAAGTGACGCCTTTAAATAGCTTGTTTATCATTAAGTCTGAAAACAATTATGTTCAGTTTACAGCAGCCGATAATGACAGATAATGATCGTCATATCTGAGATGTTTGGTGCGTTTGCTTGATGAATGAATTGTTTCATTTTCTGTGGATTGACTGATCAATTAAATTATCTCTCACCCCTCCTCTTCCTCCCATCCTTCACCTTCTCTCTCCGCCTCTTTAATCCCTTATAATTACTGATGAAGACTGTCCATTCCTCCAGGAGGAGGAGTCACCTTGGACCGCATTAAAAAACACACACTCACACACACACACACACACACACACACACACACACACACACACACACACACACTCACACACACACTCACACACACACACACTCACACACACACACACACACACACACACACACACACACACACACACACACACACACACACACACCAGTCAGCTGTACAGTCAGCCTGGTATCTGGCTCTACGCTCCACTGGTCGTGTTTCTGAGCTGAATCTATCTGCAGCAGGAGGGAGAGAGCGAGCACAGAATACACAATAATAAACCCACCTCTCTCTCTCTCTCTCACACACAAACCAATCCCTGGGGGTCTCTATCCACTCCACTACCTGTTGTCTAGGCAACCACACACAGTGTGTGAACCATGTGGTGAGGAAGGTGAAGACGAGCTCCAATCTGCCACATCTACGCTAACACACACAGAGCTGGACACGCTTCATGGATCTCTATCTAAAGTGGCCTTTGGTCCTCAGAAGTGTATAAAAACTCTGTGTTTGTGTGTTTTTGCGTGTTCATCGATTACGACATTGCTGTTGTTCTGTCGCTAATTTTAAAATGGCTGCCATTCCATGCAGTGTGTGTGTTCAGCTGCAACATTTTCATACACAGTAAATAAATGTCGACTCTGCTGCTCCGTGTTCCTGATGGCTGGGACGCATTTCGCCCACAAACACTTCTGATCGGCTGCTGGGCCAAACGGGACGTCTCAGGTTGGGTTCGAGGCGTCCCGGCGCTCAGCAGTTTAATCACTCCTCTAAATTTGTGTTAAAACGTCTGATGGGCTGCAAGGAAACATGAATACAACTGATGCTTCATGCTCTCATAAAGTCAGATGAGAATCAACACTGCTTTCATATCCGCTGCCAGTCGGTTAGCTTAGCTTAGCATAAAGACCAAATAGAGAGATAGCACTTTCTGTGCTCACTAAAGCATTTTTACGCTAACGTTAGCATGGATATGCAGGTTTTTTTTAAACACGGTTAAAGCTGCTAAAACTTCACATTTCTTTTAGACGAGTTTGTCTTTTCGTTTTTTTCTAGTATGTCGTTCAAAGTCATAAAAAAAACATGGAGGAAACAGTAGAAAGCACCATTAAGGCTAGTTTGTCTCTCGACACAGACTGAACAATGTTTAAGCACACTTTGAACAGAGACAGACACATTTAAACACTAATGTCTGGATTTTAAAAGTTAAGGTTGCTCAGCTATGATTGGACAATCGCTGTTCAGGGGAGGGTTTTCATAAAACGTCAGAAAATCGTTCAATTGTGGTTTAAAAAAACCAACTAGAATGGCAGTCAGTAGAGCGTAAAGCTCCTCCAAAGGCCCACCAGAATCTACATTCAGACGTTTTCTCTACTTTAAGAGAGTTTTACAAACAGAACAGTCGTCACTGAACAACTTCCTCTCTAGATAAACGTTTTCATTGTTGCCGTTTGTTCAAATTTCCAGAGAGCTGCTGATTATTATGATTCCTTTCCCCAAATGTTCAGGATTAAACCTGCAATAGTCAATATTCAGTGACTAAAGTCCAAATATTCTCAAAGGTAAAGTGTCTCATTCGGTGGAATAAAACACAGTGGCTGGTGAAGCTCTGTGTAGACGCCTCCTTTAGCTTCTCCTCCACATCCCGCTCAGGCTTTCCGTAGGGATTTTTCAGACACCACACAAACGGTGAAAATTACGACAAAATGATCTGAGACTCTTTCCGTAAACGTCTATCAGAGGCAGAGCTGCTCCAGAGACTCAAATAGCTCCCTCTGGATCTCCATGTTCTTTTACACGTGTGGTATTAGCAGTTTTGAGTGCTACCTTTTTGCTGCCTATTTAACAGATGGCCTCCTTCAAGTTTTTGAGTTTGGTGGCGCTAAAGGCTAATTAAACTCTCACAATCATGTGACGTCATTAACAAGGGCCAGTCAAACATCCAACATCTAAGTCAGACACAGATCATTTAAAGACGTCAGCTTTGGTTTTGAGACACTATGATTTGTATCTTTAATTCTATTCTGGCGATTTATAAACCAAACAATGAATCAAATAATCAAGAAAACTAAAATGACATTTAGTAGAGCTCATATCTCCATCTGCTTGCCCATGCCCCGCCCCTCAAAGTTTAGTGGAAGTCGATTATTGGTCAAACAATCTTCAAATGTTAAAAAAAAGGAGAAAAGAATTCTGGATGTGCATCAGAACTGAATGGTTTCTTTTCTGGCTGATGTCTCATCCTTACACCGAGTTCTCTGGAAATCCATCCACTAGTTTTGTTGTAATGTGCTGACAAACAAACCATAACCTCATTGATGGAGGTAATGATCATCTGTTGATCAACTGATGATGAAAATATTTGCTGAACAGGAGTTTTTCGGTCTGTGTGCCACAAGAAGAAGAAGAAAAGGTTTGCCGGTGCAGAAGAGAACGCTGATTCATGCAGATCCACTGAGGAGGAGAGATCGTATCAATGAAACTCCTCGGCTTGGATCACAGTCAACTGAACGTGAAAGGAGGACATCCACCCCACGTTTAGGCTTTGATGTCTGACAAGCCTCCTCCCGTGTCCTCGTAACTCCCCCCAAAGACAAGACTCAGCCTCTTTGATCAGGGGAGCTCCAGTCAGTTCAGCACAATGTGGATACGGAGGAAAGTATGCAGGCAATATCCCGAGGATGAAGAAACCGTGTCGGGAAATCTGTGATTCAATCTGAAAGATCTACAGAGCTCGTTTTGTTTCTGTCGGCGGGATGGTCCTGCACCGTCGAAGGCTAAAGAATGAAACCCCAAATGAGGAGGACGCACAATCATCGATGTCAAGCTTAAACGTTAACAGACAATTTCCAATATTTTCAAGTCCATATTTTGCAGCTATAAGCTACGTTATCATACGGACTCCAGAGTTCAATTAAACAAGACTTATGATGATTTCCTTTGTACATTAAAAACACTCAGAAACCGATCTTATCAAAATTGAATGCTAATGTTAGCTTTTTTTTTTAGCTAACAAGTTATCCAATATTCTATTTCATCTTGGAAAATATGCCTCTGGCTTTTCACAATCGATGGTGTGGAAGTGGCAAAAGTATGACGAAATCATCCCGGCGTGATGTCAGAGGAAAATGGCCGCCGTGTGTCTCAATTCAAGGGCTGCATCCTTTCTACGGAGAACGTCATCGTCTCTTCCTGTCTTTAACTCTGCTGCCAGAAACATTAACAGCTGGAGTCGATTGGTTTGTTTGTAGTCGTAGTTAAAGATGTAGTAGAATTAGTGCAGTAAAAGCTGTGGTGTAGCAGAAGTAAAAGTACTACAATCGGTTGCAGTTTAGCTATAGTAGTCGTAGTTAAAGATGTTGTAGTAGAGTGCAGTGAATCTTGGAATATGGTGAAGGATCCAACATCTGGATGCTTCCCGGCCCCAGAAGGCTGCATTTTTGGGCAGCAGTAAAAAAAAGAGCCTTGGAAATGGGACGGCCCTGCTGCACCGACTTGTTCTTCAAACACAACCTTCGAAGGATGCAGTCCCTGAAACACAGCTGGACTTCTGCTCTGCAAAACCTCAGGCTACGGGAACGTGTAAGGGACATTTTTCATTGTTTTGTGTCATTTTATAGACCATTCATCAATCACGCTGAGACAGCAAAAGTCAAACTGATTGATAATGGAAGTAACTGTTAGTTGAATCATCTGTTCCATCCTCTCCTAACTGATGGAGTCTTCGTTTCCAGCCGATGACTAATTAACTCATTATCCTCTGGAATAATTCATCAGGCAGATCATTCAAAACTTCCTCCACCATCACTCTGGTGAAGAGAAGGAGCGTTTTATGTGTGTGTGCGTGTTATATACGTGATGTCACAGGAAGAGGAAGCTCAGAGGTGGCCGTCACCATGACGACCAGGTCCAAGGACATGAGGACAGAGTACTGCTACATCATCAAGAAACGCTCACACATGGTGATGGAGGCCTTTGAGTCGGCGCTCCAGAACGTTTCGCTCAGCGGAGTCACTCCTTCATCTCCGTCGGGTTGGTCCTGCAGGTCTGCAGATGTGATGTCACTAATCACCTGCATGCAGACGCAGGCAAAACCAGGAGCGTGCAGCAGGGAAATGTCTCTCCTCTGCAGAGCTCCTGTCTTTTTTCTCCTCCAGACGGAGGAGGTGTCACAGCGGCGCTCCAAATATCCGGAGCCTCCTCATCCAGCACAGATATATACCGTCAGCACTGTGCATAATCTCTCTGCTACCTTTCCATCTCACCTCAGCAAGTAGACCCCACCCCCTCGAGAGAGAGCGACGGCCACCTCCTGTGTATACATTACTCACCACCTCCTGCATCGACCAATCAGGAGCCGGAGCAGGGAGGCAGACTTGGGAAGCACATAGTTACAACGCAGATCTATATGCTGGGGTCTGGGCGCAGAAGCTTTCTGTGAGCGGTCATTTCGATGCAGGGCATCCCTGAGTGTGGTCTGGCAGGACGCCAGAGCAAAGGCCACACACACAAACAAAAACACACACTCCTCACACACTGCCCTCCATTAAATCTAATCAATCAAAGTCTGTCGATTCATTGTGAGCAAAAAGAGGAATGTCACAGAGTGATGGTGGGATGAAGGAGAGAGAGAGAAAAGGAAGGAGAGAGAGAGAAAAGGAAGGAGAGGAGGGAGGAGAGGCGTTATTTCTGAATGAAGCTGATGGTTTCTAGATGCAGAAGCAGGAGTGGTTCGTTTAACAAAGTGATGGCTGTGGTGATGATGTGGAAATGTGAGGAGCCATGTGGAGGGGGGGGGGGGCTGTGGTATTTAAAGCACCTCCACAGCAGGTGAGGAGGTGAAGCTTCATCTCATCATGGTTCAGAAAATCACAGCAAAGGAGGCGGCCTGTAGTTTTAATAAAAGGTCATTTGACTTTTTTATCCCTGGCTCAGCATAGCAGGGATGATGGTAACCATGGCGCCACAAGGAGGAGGAAGAGGAGGATGAGGAGGATGAGGATGCCACAGTCATGGCAACCAGGTATCCTCCCCACCAGTTAAACATCAGGTAATCTGTGCAGACCACAGGCTGCAGCCACAGCCTCAGAGGAGGCAGAGGTTGGACCTCACAGGCCAAACAAGGTGCAGAATATTTGCTCCCCCTTCTACAAATAGAACCCATCCTCCTCCCCTTCCTCCCCCCCTCAGGCGCCATGCAGCACTCAGGATGAACCCAGAAATCCTGACGTCTCCTCCTGAGGTGTCAGCTCCCAAACACACCCTGAATTCAGCGGCATGCTTCCAGACAGGTGTGTGAGGGGTGAGGAATGTCCTCGCTGTTCTTACCTTTCACTTGACTCTCGTACTCAGCGAGGATTTCTTTGTCCTTCTTGCTTTTGTTTGAGTTTGACATGTCGCCACAGAGGAGGGGACGGATCGGCAGGTGTGAAAAAGATGAGAAAAATCCCGGTTTATTTCCCTCCGTGTGCTCCGCCCGAGGCTTCACCCGCAAACATGCTACTTAGATCCATCCAGTGCCGCAACAACACTGCCAGTAGTGGCCCCGCACCTCCACGCTGAGGAGCAGCAGCAGGAGGAGGAGGGGGAGGAGGAAGAGGGGGGGGGGGGGGGCACGCGCGTGAAAAATCACGCACTCTCAAAGAGAAATGACTCCGCAACAGCCATCCCTGCCGGTAACACACAGAAAGCCACGCAATTATCTGCCTCGTGCGAACATGCAACCACATCCGCGTGCGTGCACACACGCGCACCGGTCCGCAGCAGGGAGGCACACGCCCACTAGGTACACACGCACACACACACGCACACCACGCACGTTGAGACTGTGACGCTTCCCTCACCCAGACGTAACCTTTCACAGCCGCACGTGCACGCGCGAGCACACAGACTTGAGCAGCCAGCGCGCGTGGAGCTCATACTAATAACAGTAAATGAAATGCCGGTGAGGAAATGGGTGTGTCGGCGCTGGGGGCGGGAGTAGACACGTGATTGACAGCTGAGGTGACCAGTTAACCGCAGAGCATCCTGGAGATTAATGGACGTATGAGCGAGTAGAGGCACGAGCTCAAAATGTTTTACAATAAAATCAGAAAGCTGACACAGTTGTTCCCAAACTGTTTGTCTAATAATAAAATAATAATAACAATAATTAGATTAACTCATACATCATGTTCCGAAGGAGTTTGAATTGATTCCTTTATTGTGGATTTTAGCCTGTTTAGCCGTAACTATTAATTCTTACAATATGTTTTCATACAATTCAATAATGTTAATAATTACGTCAATTTGGTATACAGGTGTGTATTCATACAACTTACTCCTATCTATTAGCACCTTTAGCAAACCATTTCAACCAGTTACTGAATATGGGCTGAAATGTTTTTCAGTAAATGTAATATATTTTCAAGGCTACTTTTAGCTAGCTAATTAAACAATTTAACTATTATTTTTAGCAAACTATTTCAACAAATTAGGCTGCTTACTTTTCAAATTAAGATTTCACATTACCTAAAAAACATCATGTTGATAAAATACATTAAAAATAAATTGCCAAATATTTTGAAAAGAAAACTAAAAACTTTGGCATTTAGCTATAATTTTCCAGAGACAGGGTTGAAACTCATTTGGTGCATTGCCTAGCACTCACACCCCAATCTTAATTTGTTTAGATATATTGACTGTATCCTGTTATTTTAATAATTTTTAAAATAAATTCTAATAATTATTCTGTCTTCTATTTTTCTACTATTAATATCAAGTTGTTTTATTGTAAGAAACTGGTCAAAGAGAGGCTACTGGTTAAAATGGTCATGGTCTTTTAATACATTAAAATTATACTATGCATTATTAGTATAGTTATTTGCTTTTTTTTACAGAGATTCATGTAGTTATATTTCATATCATGCAATATTTAGTGGTTATTTAAACTATAAACCACTTGAGCCATAAAAGGAGTGTTTTTTAAAACCATTGTGTTTTTACTGTAACGACTTCCTGCTCTCTTTATTTCATCCTGACTCCTGTGAAGGTTCGCCCAGCTCATGCATTCATCAGGCAGCCAAACTACAGATGTGACCTTTGTGTGGTTCATGTGTAAAAGGGCACATCTCAGGGATAAACCTCGTGAATCTCAGCCGGAGGAAGAATAACCGCAGTCATACTTAAGAAAATACACAACTAGTTTCCAGGAATCTGGATTGTCAGCTCACCTGTAAAAAAAAATATTTGGCTATTATTTTAAATGTTATTCATCTAAGATTGTAAAACTAAACCTATATATATATATTATATATTATAGTAGATATATTATGAGTTGATTAGTCAATACTGATTAGTGCTATTTATGAACAAAAGTTTAGAGAAGTTGTTTCGTGAGAACTGGGTAATCTTAGTTGCAGGCCTACGACTGATAGATGGATGTTTGTCTCCATCTAGTGTTAAAGGTGAGACCTTCTACCTGACAGATCTACATGAGAACTGCATCACATCCAGGTCTAACCCTCTGAACTACAAGCAAAACTGAGGCAAGTAGCCGAAAATGAAAGAAGAGATTTTCCATACTTTGTGTTGATGATTTATTGTGATACAGGCCGTATGTGTAGCTGTGTAGTACACAAATATCTGTGGGAGGAAGAGGTTTGAGGCGTTTTCTATGAAGTTTTTTTAATGAATCATAATTAGTTTGGTTTGCTGTTGTTAACTGTGAAGTTTCTGTGGCTGCCTATCAAAATAATCACTATAAACTATAAACATTTAACATCATAAATGGTGTCTGGTGCAGATTATAAGAATAAAAACAGGAGGATGAAATTAGTTTAAATGAGATTTACTCATATTTCCACGCACTTTCCTTCATTAATGATAATTGAAAACATGTCTGATTGATATGAGTATGGAATGTGTTTACAGAGATGCGCAGTTATAAATGGAGGTAAATGAAGTAATCACAGCTGTTTTACTCTCCCTTCCTCTCTCTCTGGGTCATCGTCTTCCTCCCATCTCTCCCTCTGCAGATAAACCTGACAGTGAGGGCAGATGAGGGAATGTATAAGAGTTTTATGACCCTCTGCAGGTGGGAGTGATGTTTGCCAGCAGTCCTTATATTTAGTGTAAGGTGTGACACATTACACACATTACACACATTACACACATTACACACATTACACACATTACACACACACAACACTCATTCGTGGGTTCATTCATTGTTGATTTTAATGTTTGCAGCCTTCAAATCTGAGCTGAGAGGCAGCGAATATGAAATCAACCCAATAAATTATGTCACTCATTGGTGATGCTGTGATACATGTAAGGCAATAATGAAGGGATGTAAAGAGAGCATTATCTAAATGGATGAACATGTTCTGTAAATAGAGTCATGATGAAGCTGATTGGATGAGATGGAGGTGATAGATGGAGGGAGGAGACGGAAAGATGGAGCAGCAGTTAAAGAGAGAGATAAAATAAGACATAAGATCATTGTGACCGTATATAACCAACAGTAAATGCAATAAGCCTTTGATTAATTTTTTAATGTCTTCTTTTTTCTGTTTTCTGTCATTTTAAATGGAAACTATTTTGGTTTTGGATTGAGGTTAAGGTGGTTTCAATAGGACTGGGAAGGACCAGGAAGAAAAGGAAAGGGAACAGGTTCCTTAACGACTCTAAAGGTAGTTTCCATCTCACAGAGGATTAATATCCTGACCTTGTTCAGTTTAGAACTGATGAAGCCTCTCGGATGAGAGGTGAAACATCTTCAAGCTAAGAAAAGAAGTCCAGTTCTTCTGAATCAACCTTCAAGGAGGACCAAGACCTGGATGACTGAGAATCTACACAAACAGGGTTTCAATACATTTAACTCCCCAGCAGAAGAAAAAAAAAAAATCTATTTCCTTAAATTTGAGCTTGAATGAAAAATGTCTGCTAAAACTTAAGATCACATCTTCGGTTATATTATGTCATTATTTAACAAAATATGGCAACAAAAATTATAAAATGCATTTTTATATCAAAATCTGATCATGTTTTCATCTGGTGACACAAGATTTAAATTGTTCTTACGTAATTTTGAACAAAAAAAATTAATAATATCATTATATTGATCAATATTTAACTTTGAGCGGCAGGAGCCAAACCTCTGCCTCCAGGCGTTGGCCTGTCGTCTGATGGAGCAGAAGCTGGTCAGTCAGCTCGATGGAGCGACTAGAAATGCCATCATTAACTGCGACACGTTCTTCCCTCCCTGATGTTTCTCCAGGAAACACATAAATACGCAGAAGCAAACAAGACTCCGGCCTCTGTCTGCTGTGGACTTCACCGCTATGTTGATGACTGTTTATAGTATCCTTTGGCTGTTGCTGCTGCTCAGGCTGTACTGGAAAGAGTTTGTAAAATCTCCCTAAGTAAAATCTCACTGTGTCTGCTGACAGTCTAGTTGTAATAAAATGGGGAACAAACACAGATCATGTCAGACCAGGTAATCCTGTCAGCACAAGCGAAGCGGCGATAAAACTTTGTGCCGATCCATCACAGAAATCCTGCAGTTCCCCCAAAGTGGACATTAAACTGTTACCAGAGCATCTGGACAGAAGCCAACAGCAGGGGGGGTTTGTGTGTCAGTGAAAGTCACTTCAGCTGTGAAAAAACAACTTTGCTCAGAGATAATAACGGCTAAGAAGTCCTGGAAATGTAAAAGCAAGAGGGAGAGAAAGAGTAAAAGTCCTCAGATGTAGTGAAAGTTGTTTTGTGGTGAAGAATGAGCTGATCTTGAAGGCAAAGCCCTCGGTCTACCAGCTGATCTATGTTCCAACCCTCACCTGTGGTCATGACCTCTGGGTAGTGACAGAAAGACTGAGATCAGGATTACAAAGGAGTCTTCTGGGCTCAGACATCCGGAGTGAGCTCGGAGTAGAGCTGCTGAAGTGGTTCGGCATCTGGTTAGGATCCTCCTGGGCGCCTGGCGTTGGAGGTTTTCCAGGTGTGCCCAGGCATGGGGAGGAAAGCCCAGGGTAGATCCAGAACTCCACGAAGAGATTACACATCTTATCTAACCTGAGAACGCCTCGGGTTTCCTCAGGAGGAGCTGGAAAGTGTTGCTGGGCGCTGAGACGTCTGGAAGCTGGTCTCATAGTTGTCACATTTAATTCAAATACAGACACACAAAACACAGGGAGTACAAAACTCAGGCAAAAACTGATCTAGGATTCTGGGATACAGACAATCCAAAAATTCAATATCCAAATAGCATTTTCCCATTGAGCATGTCAGCATGACCGCATTAGCATTTAGCTGAAACTCCCACGCTGCTAATGTACGGCCTCAGAGCTGCCAGCATGACTGTAAACTCACTTCTTCACCAGACGTACAAACAGCTCATTAAATGTTGCTTGTAGCTTCATGTTTACTGAACACACAACTGAGTTTCTTGTCTAACTCGTGGCATAAAAAACAAATAAACATATTTCCCCCCAAAAATATCCTGATTATGATGGAAAAATCTACAAATTGACAAGATAAATCTATGAATAATAATCTATAAATCTATTTCTGACGGCCTCACAAGGAGGCTGTATCATATTTTCTACTTTGTGAGTCTGAGTGCAGTGAAAACTATTTTTGTTTTATTCACTGGACAAACAAACCTGAGCCTCAACAGATTATTTCAGCTCTGCTCAAACAAACAGGACAGATTGGATCGGCCCCGAGGCGAGAGCATCCAGAAACACACAAACACGAGCAGCTCATGGGTTCAAGGCCAGTGATGAGAGGCTTTTTAGGTTAGTGGTGTATTGTCTTCTTCATCTGAAGCCCATTTGTTGCTGGTTTGAAATCTAAACGCTCTATTAGACTGATTTATCATCTGCACACACCTTCAGCTCACAGCCTTTAAAAACAGCTGAGCTCCATCCATCTCACTTCAACATAATGACTCGATTAAACCAGATTAATTAAGGCTTTAAATCACAGCCTGCATTAGTTGTGTTAACCTTGCTCTCAAACGCACTAAAAGCAGCTGAAGCACTTTGAAACAAAGTACAGCGGCTCTGACGCACAACATTACATCACAGGAAGATAATTGACACAAACAAAAAGAAAACAGCCATAAATCATTAAATAAAAGAAGAATTAACGAAATAAATGAGTCAAATTTTGTTGTTCTGAGTTCTTAGTTTTTTGTTTTGCATAAAATTTGCACATTTTCTGTCACCAGATGAGCTCCTGTTTCTAAATGATGAGGAAACTTTCAAGGTGGAGACGACGGCAGAAGAACCTGTCAACACAAACAAGACTTTTGTTTTTCAGCAATATCTGACTGTTCACTGTCTGTTCTACTCCAGCTGGACTTCTGTTCACACATTTTAACACTGACATCATCTCAAGATGAAGTGTTAGAAAAAGCGTGAGCATGGATTACTGAATGAGACAAAGGGATACCATGACTCCTGCACAAAGAGAAAAACTAACAGTACAAGGTGACAAAACCACAACAAAAATATGTAAAATAAGAATCAACATGACAACAAATAGATGCCAAATAACTATAAATAGACACAAAAACAACAACAACAAAGATGTAAAATAAGATGAATACAGCGAGATTCAAAACTACCATGAAGGTATTTGTAATAGTTAGTAGTTGTTAGTCTGGGTGTGTTGCTCCATCAGTGTCAGTGTGTATTTATCTTTCACCTCCAGGTGAAAATCATACGTTTATCGTCCCTCCATCTTTACGGAACGAGATCCCCTCAGGGTTCTATTTCCTGAAGGCTTTACTGTCCTGTTTTCACAGGAGGGAGAAAGAGGGAGACGGAGCAGATGTTAGAGATCCAACACACCCTGATTCTACAATCCCACCTCAAAGAGTCCCTGCACCCCTTTAAACTGATAGCTTAGCTTCATTTAGCTTAGCTTCAGCAGAGGCAGGGAGTGACAGAGCAGGCAGCATCATTTTGGATTATTCCCTTGTTGTGTTGCTCATTCTATTTTGTGTTCCAACTTTAAATCATAAACAGAAGGTTCATGTTTTCAGTTGGCACCAGACACATAAGGCCATAAAGCTAATCCGGTTAACCGCTGAGTCACCTTTGACCTTTACTGTCCATGTGAATCCTTCACTGGGAATAAATCCTGATGTTTGCATCAACTGGTAAGAAATGGGATTACATTTAATTAGAGAATGAGAGCGTTACTCTGACAGGGTGGGAGAACATTCTGACATATGTAGAACAGGATGTGACCTCACGACCCATGAACCCCTTCAACCCCCAGATGCTCCAGATTTAAACATCCCATGCCTCGGTTCTGCTCCAATGCCCTGCTTATAATATCATAAACATACATAAAAAAAGGGTCACAAATATCTAAAGCTTTGGACGGGATCCAGGGCAGCCTGGGAAAAAACATGATGTTCATGTCATTGAAAGTGAAGGATTCATAGGAAGGTTGAGAAGAGAGGAGCGAATGTTCAAGATTCCTCACACCTCAGAGTTCTCAGAGGTTCCCCTTAGACCAACGAGTTCAATCAAGCCCTCACATAACCTTAAAAGTTCTCCTGCTTAAACACAGACAGACGTAACATGAACAGTTAGAAGGGTGGATGTGAGGCCAATGAGGGGCCCCAGTATTCATAAAGACATTCATACGTTTGGACAGAATCTGGCAGCACCAATAAAAACCTGAGGAATGTCTTCAAGACTTTACAGTAGTGATGTTTGTGTTTCAGTTGTCGTTTGAACATTTTGAACAGTGTAGCGGGAAAAATAGGTCATCAAATATACAAGTTGATCATAAGGCAGCATAGATAAGAAACCAGGATCAAAACTGTGACACATTTCAAAACGACTCGTAACAAAGATCAGAGTAAAATAGACAAAGAATTAAAACGTGATCCTCGACAGCATTCAGACTACATGGCTTACTTAGTGTGATATTAGTGAGGTAGTAGGACGGCTGTAATGTTTGACCTCTACAGGGAGAAAACCATAATGAAATGTAGCTAAAATACAGTGTTTTACTCCATGTAAAACGTGTTTCACGTGTTTCTGCACGTGTCATTTACACCAAAAATGTCATATTTCAAGTTCCTGCCGACCCATGTCGCCTCTTTTTTGCCAAATCTGGTGTCTTACCCCCTGGTTTTTACCTACAGGCTCTGTTCTGTACTGTGTTCTGACACTGGTGTTGTCTGGTGCCCCAAACAGCTGCACCATATGGCAAAACTGGTTGCACCAGATTCTCTTAACAACCTGACAGGGCAGACCACCAACACTTTTGAACTTTACAATAATGTATTAGCTGCGAGGAAACATCTAATTATGAGCCATAAACTTTAAACAGGAAGTCACTGTAGCATTAAACGCTAGCATTACTTCCATATATCATAGTTGTAGAGGTTTAAAAAAAAAGATATAAATTTGTCTTCAAAAGACGACAACTCCTCATAATAGCATGAAGCTAACGCCTCTCTAAGTGGTTTTCATTTTGTTTAGCAGTAACAACCCATCTCGTAGCTTTTTATGTAATCCTGCTAACAAACAAATAAACAGGCTGGTAAAAATGTAATAGTTAAAGAATGTATAGAGTAGTGTACCTTCAGTAGCTAGCATAGCATAGAAGTGCTAGTTAATGATTAATTTAATCAATAAAAGAAATATATATCTTCATCCAACCTCTGACATACAACAAACAAACAAACAAACAAACAAACAAACAGACGCTGGTGAGAACATGACCTCATTGGTGGAGGTCATAAACAGCTGCGTTCACAGCTGCCGCTGTTCAGCATCGGTTTACAGAAGGTTATCAGTCATCATGTGTTCATCAGGACGTTCTCACATCCTTATCTTTATAGCATCATTATCATTCTTGGTGCGGACGGCTTTAACTCCACCCCTCTCAGTGCCACACGTCTGGAAAATAAACACCTCCTCTCCTGCGTTCCAGTACTCCCAGTGCTGGGATTAGACTGGGCCAGTGTGGGGATGTCAGAGTGAAATCCAGCCCACTGAACCAAACCACAGACGCTTCTGGGCCACAAAGATGTTTTATAAAACCAGGAACAAACATTTTTATGTTAGGACTGAGATAATATACATCTGACGGAGTGATTAAAATTCCTGGACTGATTGACACATTCCTGTCATTCCTGGTTTTATCGGAGAGACTTCAGAGACCAGGACAGCGAATCACTTCTTACCTCCATGAAGAGCTTCTGTTCTTCCTCTCCTCTCCTCTCCTCTCCTCTCCTCTCCTCTCCTCTCCTCTCCTCTCCTCTCCTCTCCTCTCCTCCCCTCTCCTCTCCTCTCCTCTCCTCTCCTCTCCTCCCCTCTCCTCTCCTCTCCTCTCCTCTCCTCCCCTCTCCTGCAACAGTTTTCATTGTTTCATTGATAGTTTTGAATTAGAGGGAAACATCCGATCATGTTATAACATTATTTACTAATTAAGTTTATTGGCAAAGGGTTATTTTAGTTATTTTAAATCCACCAATGAGGTCATGTTTTCAGTCCAGAACCTGTTTGTCAGCAGAATAATGAAAACCTACTGGGCCTATTAAACAAGCCTTAGATAACTAAATAAGTGTTGTTTGTTCTTTACATTCTGTTTTCTCCCTTTAAGGGTCAAACATGACTTTTGTTTTTCAGCAATATCTGACCGTTTACTGTCTATTCTCAGGATCGTCCCTCTTCATTTCCTGCTGCCTCCACCATTAACCCAGCCTCATTATTAGCCTTCCACATATGGCCTCATTTGATTTTAATTTCATTTTCTTAACCTGAATGAAGCTGGGGATGGAAAAAGAACAGACAGGTGGACAAAACAGTATAGAACACACACACACACACACAGACACACACACAGACACACACACAGACACACACACAGACACACACACACACACACACACACACACACACAGACACACACACACACACACACACACACACACACACACACACACACACACACACACACACACAGACACACACACACACACAGACACACACACACACACACACACACACACACACACACACACACACACACACACACACACACACACACACACACACACACACACACACACACACACACACACACACACACACAGACAGACACACACACCATCTATTAATTCAGGAGTATTGGCCGATGCGATTGCTTTTGCTCAGATTCTCTGCAGCAGGTCTCTGGACTTCACCATCTGAAAATTAAGTGTTTATTGGTTTTCATCCATGTTCATCAGGGGGCAACAGGAGCAGGAGGGAGTCAGGGGAGTTACGCAACAGCATACCAGTAGAATGTCAACATGGTAAACAAATGTCACAGACATCTCACAGATTAACACTCAGTCCTGCACTGTGGAATGTATGAGCCTTATAATAAACCAGAATTAACCTTTAACCCCCAAAATATACACACAATATACAGAATCGACAAGTCCTGAGTTTTAAAAGCAAAAAAGTCCGAGAGTAAGTTTTTCAAAATAAGACCTGTTAAGCAGACCAAACCTACTGAATAGTAAATATTCTACATTCAAGGAATTTAAAAACGCACCACTCAGTTTTTTTTCCAATGTCAGAAAACATGTCCTCTATTTTAAAACTGGTTGTACATCTTTATTATTATTGGAGCACTTTGGAGTCGATGTTTGTTCATCTTTAGTTTTGGGGAAGTTTTTATTGCATGTAACTTCATCCTCAACTCGGGTTACTGTCACTAAACCTGTATTCTCTACTTTGCTCTGTGTGCATTGATAAGCCACACCCTTGGCAGGAACACCAGACTAGAGCAGAGCAGAGTCGAGTCACTGATCAGGACAGTAAAACGCATAAAAGATGCTCATCCTCGGCTGAAATGAAATGCGTGCACATATAATTTACGTAAATACCACTAATATAATATCGAATGTCTTTCTTTATGGGGGTGCGGGCCACCCCTCTAAATGAATGGTGGGGGGGGTGACGGGATGCCATTGCCAGGCTGGTGTGGATGCCCAGTTTCTGGAGGAGAATGACATCACAGCTCTGGACTGGCGACCGATGATCCCCGACCTAAATCCCTTTAAAAAACCTCTGTGGTTGGTTCGCAGGGTGAACATCCTCCACAGACTCCACCATCACACAGGATGACATCATCTGGAGGTTGACCCAGTCCATGAGGAGGAGGATTACTAATCAATGCTGATGGGCTGTTGTCATATGACACAAACTACAAAAGCGGATTTGCAGATAAACACAGGAGTGTGTTTTTAATCCCTTGACTGTACATTTAAAGGACTTGTTTTAAACTAACCGTTGAAATGGAACATTTTTTAATCCCATGCCACTGCCAGGATTTAAAGACTTTCCTAAACTTCATCTGGACTTAACAGTTAGCTAAGGAACACCTGTGATGTGTAACAACATGGACGTGACCCAGGATAAACGAGAGCTTTCCTGGTATGACTGCTTGCATGTTTCTAATTGGCTAAATCGTGTTCTGCTGACATTGGACTGTTCTGTGGCCAAACTTGAGCCGGGTTCAGCTTTCTGTCTGGGATCAGAGCTTATCAGTTTGGACAGATTTCACTGCTGAACAGCTCATCAGACTAACCTCTTATCAACCTGTCAGCACGACCAACTGCACACACAGTCAAATGTTCTCTTATGTCTGACAGTGGAACACGACCCAGACACACAACCGGAGCTCAAACGGGACATGAACACACATGGGGCTCACATGACTGAGTGGCTGCCGGCGGCGTCATTTTTATTTAAACCGACAACATTCAAAATCTAAAAAGTTTATTTCTCACGTAGGAGTGAGAAATAGCATATGTGAAATTTGTGGAGCAAAGTACAGAGAGGACCTTGAACCTTCTGTTGATTATCCAGACAGCAGTTCCCTGAAAACCTACCTGAGATAACATTTAAGTAGACATTTTCATTTTCTCCTCATCAATTACAATTTTACTGCTAATACTTTTATTTAAAATGAATCTGAAATATAAAACTTTTACCAGTTCGGGACTATTTTCTGTTACTTTAACTTGTTAACTGAAGTGGAAGACATGGATCAGTGGGAGCTCACTGTGGTATTTCCTCCTCCTTCTCCTCAGATTATTCCCTGAGGACTGTTGTTGATTTAGGATTGGATTACTGTAATATTGAACTGGAGCAGACAGGAGTGAATCCCAGCAGATGATTAAACAACAGCATGAAGTACGCTCAAAGGGACAATGAGTGGGATTTGTTCCCAGACTCACTGCAGGAAATCTGTGGGACCAATGATGGAAACATTCTAACTCAGGGAAAACCCACATAATCAATGATAACGTGATAATCAATGATAACGTGATAATCAATGATAACGTGATAATCAATGATAACGGGATAATCAATGATAACATGATAATCAATGATAACGTGATAATCAACGATAACGCTGTAATCAATGATAACATGATAATCAATGATAACATGATAATCAATGATAAGGTGATAATCAATGATAACGTGATAATCAATGATAACGTGATAATCAATGATAAGGTGATAATCAATGATAACGTGATAATCAATGATAACATGATAATCAATGATAACGTGATAATCAACGATAACGCTGTAATCAATGATAACATGATAATCAATGATAACATGATAATCAATGATAACATGATAATCAATGATAAGGTGATAATCAATGATAACGTGATAATCAATGATAACGTGATAATCAATGATAACGTGATAATCAATGATAACGTGATAATCAATGATAACGGGATAATCAATGATAACGAGATAATCAATGATAACATGATAATCAATGATAACGTGATAATCAATGATAACGCTGTAATCAGTGATAACATGATAATCAATGATAAGGTGATAATCAATGATAACGTGATAATCACGCTTTTATCTTAGAGGCTACAGAGAATATTTGAGCTTAAAGGGTTTTATGAACATCTTTTCACGTCAGTTTAGGATCTTCGAGTTGTTTGATGTTGGTTATTTATAAAACTAGTCTCCGTCTTCTTCAGGTGTTCAGGAAGCTGCAGCAGTTTTACTGTGAAGCTCCAGAAATGATTTGTGGACTTTGTGTCTGCATGGAGATCAGTTAAAGACTGAATTTTCATTTTATACACTGTTTATAATCATTTCTATTTGTTTTTTTAGGTGAATATTTGGATTAATATGTAACATTTACGTTGTTTTGAAAAAAGGCTAAATCAATACAACAGAAAATGAAAGTGTGGCATTATCTGAGCTGTTATCAGTGAACTCCAGCCTGGTTCATGTTTCATTATTCTGCCAACCTGACAGCTTCATAATCCCACAGTAATGAATCTAGAACTCCTGACAACCATTAGCCTCCATTGTTTCAACACAACACATTATGTAACGTCTGCATCAGCAGCTGCTGCACAGCTACTTGACATGAAAAACACAGTTGGCCTCTGTGACTGGTGGATGTCTCGCTCCAGTCCTGCTCTTTGCATATAGATTGAACATTAAGATACTAGGTTGTAGGAATAATGATGTTGTGCTTTCCTCCAGTGTCAGAAAATTCCTCCACAGAGGACAAGCTAACGACGTTGTTCCCACTTTGTATCAAGTGCAGGAAGCATTTAGAAGTGCTACCAATCATTAGTGTTTTTATTCTTAAAGGAGGAAACCAGAAATTAAATTATAAAATGAGTCATTTTACGGGGGTTATGTGCCAGATGGTTGGTCTGGAAACCAGTGCAAAAATACTTTGGTGGTGCTGCTAGGATGGTTTTTGGTTTAAAGCAGAGACAGGCTATCTGTTTCCACTCTTTCCCCACCTCTTATGCTAAGCTAGGCTAACCCTAAAGCAGAGACAGGCTATCTGTTTCCACTCTTTCCCCACCTCTTATGCTAAGCTAGGCTAACCCTAAAGCAGAGACAGGCTATCTGTTTCCACTCTTTCCCCACCTCTTATGCTAAGCTAGGCTAACCCTAAAGCAGAGACAGTCTAGCTGTTTCCACCCTTTCCCCACTTCTTATGCTAAGCTAGGCTAACCCTAAAGCAGAGACAGGCTAGCTGTTTCCACTCTTTCCCCACTTCTTATGCTAAGCTAGGCTAACCCTAAAGCAGAGACAGGCTAGCTGTTTCCACCCTTTCCCCACCTCTTATGCTAAGCTAGGCTAACCCTAAAGCGTCAAACTTTTCAGTAAGTTGAAATGTTGACTGTAGCCTCTAAGCTAAAATTGTTAGCGTGCAGCATCCGAGGAAGCTGCACCGCTAGAACCCTTTAAAGTTAGTCGTGGACCCGGATAAAGGGGGCAGATCGAGGAAAAAGATTTTCACGTTCTTTTACATTGGGACATAAAACATTTTCCCAATTTTTGGAGGAACCACTGAACCGATTTCCTCGGTACTTTGTGGAGGGCTGGGACATGGACCAGGCTGGCTACACAGACGTGGAGGAATCTTGGTGGAGCTATGTGCTCTACAGAGATGCTAAAAAAAAAACTCACTAAAGTTTTAGTGAATCATTCTCAGTTTTCTCTTCTTTTACCATTTATTTCTATCCTTTATTTCTTTAGTTGGGAAGAGTTTGTGAGGATTTACGAAGCTGTGACTTTGAGTTTTTCCAGCATCAGTTTGGTTTGTTGCTCAGTGCTGAGAAAACAAGCGTCGTCTGTGACATCATCACGTTATCATCACGTTATCTCCACATAAACACATTAATGCTGCACAGACTGTCTCACACAGCATGTCATGGTCTCAGTGGATGGAAGGCTAAAGCAACAGTCGCTGTTTATAAGATGCCAGTTAGACGTATTCAGAATGTCCCTCTGTTAGCGAGGGCTAGCGGCTAACAGGCAAATCATTTCTTAGTTAACCAATCAGCTGATGCAGAGGACATCATTAAAGTACTAAGAATTTGTGCTCTGGTCACTTAAATGTGAGGATTTGCTTTTTTAAATATCAAATCATAAATTTAACACAATGTAACAGAAATTATTAAACTTTAAAAGTTTCATAAAAATGATTGTTAAGCTTTTAGTAATGTGATCTGGCATCATGTGAATATGACCTCAGCTAAACAGGAAAAGTCATAAGCTTGAAAATGAAGGCAAAAGACAGTCGGATAATTTATTGTTCATTTTTATGAGACTTTTTGTCTCAGTAGCAGTGAGCTAAGCTAAGCTAGGCTAGTTTGTAAAGCACACTTTATACAATGACAAGGCTTTTAAGAAAGAAATAGTGATTTGAGAAACGAGGCCTGTTTCTGAGCAACAGCAACAGTTTATCAACTATTTCAGGTCACAATGGTTGCTGTTAAAAAGTTCTGATCCTCATTAAAGCTAAACAGTCGAAACATTTTAAACTACTTAGAAACCTTGTTTCTGTTCACACTGCAGACACAGATTCCTGCTGTTGGTGGGAGGGAAGAGGAAGAGTGTGTGTTTACAGTGTGTGTGTGTGTGTGTGTGTGTCTGTGTGTGTGTGTGTGTGTGTGTGTGTGTGTGTGTGTGTGTGTGTCTGTGTGTGTGTGTGTCTGTGTGTGTGTGTGTGTGTGTGTCTGTGTGTGTGTGTTGGGCCTCAGCAGCCTTTAAAAGAGGCAGCAGTGATTCTGCTCAGATTCAAACAAGGACTTTCTGTGCGTCACTGATGGAGCAATAATTGAGTTTTGTTGTTATTTATTGTTGACCGATTCTCTCTTTGTGTGTCCGCGTGCCGTCCGGTGATCAGCCCATACATGTTGGAGTAATCCAGTCCGGTGTGACGGTGACGCACAGGCGGGCAGCCTCCTCCGTGCGCCCGGAGGAGAAGCGGACACCATGTCGAGCACAAACGGCACCGAGGAGTTCAACGTGACGCAGCAGCTGGAGGCCGGGGCCCCGAGCAGGAACCACACCGACCTGTTTGGACGGAACGAGGATGTGGCCAAGATCGAGATCACCGTCCTGAGCCTCGCGTTTGTTGCGGCGGTGGTGGGGAACGTCAGCGTGCTGCTGGCCATGCACAAGACCCGGCGGAAGCCGTCGCGCATGCACCTGTTCATGAAGCACCTGAGCCTGGCGGATCTGGTGGTCGCCTTCTTCCAGGTGCTGCCGCAGCTCTGCTGGAAGATCACCTTCCGCTTCTACGGTCCGGACTTTCTGTGCCGCATCGTGAAACACCTGCAGGTGCTGGGCATGTTCGCCTCCACCTACATGATGGTGATGATGACCCTGGACCGCTACATCGCCATCTGCCACCCGCTGCAGACGTTCCAGCAGCCGACGCAGCGCGCGCACATCATGATCGGCTCCACCTGGTTGTGCAGCCTGGTCCTCAGCATCCCGCAGTACTTCATCTTCTCCCTGAGCGAGGTGCGCCCCGGCTCGGGGGTCAACGACTGCTGGGGACACTTCGTGGAGCCGTGGGGAGTGCGCGCCTACATCACCTGGATCACGGTCGGGATCTTCCTCGTGCCCGTGGTCGTGCTCGTGTTGTGCTACGGATTCATTTGCCGCACAATCTGGAAGAACCTCAAATATAAGACCCGGAGGAAGAGCGTCGGAACGGCGGCCGAGGCCACGAAGAGCGACATCCTGGGCAGGAACTCGGTCAGCAGCGTCAGCACCATCTCCCGCGCCAAATTACGCACGGTGAAGATGACTTTTGTGATCGTGCTGGCCTACGTGGTGTGCTGGGCGCCTTTCTTCACCGTACAGATGTGGTCAGTGTGGGACAAGACCTTCTCCTGGGCCGGTGAGTCACACGTGATCTCCACCAAAAAGTTTGATATCCAATTAATTTAATAAAAATAACCAGTGTCCATTTCCACCTCCTGTAGAACCAACAGGTCCATTTGGTCCCCAAATAGAAGCCTTAGTCTTAGTCTAGTCCACCACCTCTTCATGGTTTTACACTCCACAGGAAATTTGTGTTACAGCCAAGCTAAGCACACAAAGACTGGAACACAGCCTGAACAAACAGATCAAACCTTGTTAAAAATCTGTCTGAGCTTCCAGCAGTTTAACAAATGACTGATTTTTATGTTCTGCTTTCATTTTGAGAGGCTTGAAGACAAATAATTATGGAGCAAGAGGAAAGTTAGAAATAGCAAATCTTTGTTGTTTAATCTGAGATTATTTTTGTCTCATCTGATGATACAAGATGAATATATCATCCTGCACACTGTAGATAATAAACATGTACTCAGATTACAACACTGCACATTCTGTACATAGTCGTCTGATATATTCTGAATGTATTGTTTATATATTCCTGTTCCTGTGTAAATACCTGGAGAGCAATAAAAAACCGGAGTCAAACCCCCTCAGTGTAAACATACTTGGCTGATTAAGATGATTCTGGTGTATATATGTTATATATTATATGTTATATATTATATGTTATATATTATATGTTATATATTATATGTTATATATTATATGTTATATATTATATGTTATATATTATATGTTATATATTATAAATTATCTGCTCATTTTTATTTGCTACCACAGGCTATGAGATTATAAAATAAAAACAACTACCAATCACAACACAACAGAGTGACACCATATAAAAGTAGGTAAAATACAAAAGAAAACGATCACATTCAAAAATTCAGTCATAATATGAAGAGCCGACTAAATTATAATAATCACCCCTGTGTGGAATAAATGTTCCCAAATATTGCAAATATGCAGCAGCACTAATGATCCCACCAAAAACAGACCTGAACTCACAGAAAAGGTTATCAGAATAATACAATCAGCTGTTTTCTAAGTAAGCTATAGGTGGTGTGATGCTAAAGACCAACATGAAATCATGACTGCCTGACAAGTTTCAGCCTTACTTTAAATGTCTGATTAACCACAACGTGACTGATATCATTACTAAAGAGGAATGTGATCCATCAGGACTCAACATCCCCCATGTGTCCAACTGAGGCTGGAACTTCCTGCTGTACATTAACTTTAAGGGGGGGGGGGGCTGAGTAAACATTTAACCAGCAGGTCAACGAGTCGGAGCTGCAGCTCGACTCCCTCAGGAGGAAAGGTAAACACCTCAGATTAGCTGTTGACATATCAGAGCAGGCCTCATAAATCTCCTCCTGTTTCCCTGCAGACTCTGAAAACGCCACCGTCACGCTCTCCGCCCTGCTGGCCAGCCTCAACAGCTGCTGCAACCCCTGGATCTACATGATCTTCAGCGGACACCTCCTCTCCGACTTCGCCGGCAGCCTGCCGTGTTGCCGCTCGCTGAGGAACAAGTTCGTCCACCAGGATTCGGACAGCAGCATCCGCCGAACCACGCTGCTGTCCCGTCTGCAGGGTCCACGCCTCTCAGAGCCGTTCAGAGACCTCAACCAGACCCCCAAAAGTTGTCTGCAGTGTCCATCTGCATCCTGACCGCCAGAATCTGCTTGTGTGTGTCTGGTTCACTGAGGCGGCACAGAAAACGTGAACTGGTCTTAATCTGCAGGTTCGTGGCAGAGAAGGGGGGCATGACCTCATCTGAAGTCCACGTCATGCCTACTCTGTTTTCTTTGGAGACGTTTCCTCCATGGTTTGTTTAGGTTCACACAGCTGTTTCAGTCTGAAGCAGGTCGAAACAAATCCAGTCACTGAAACGTTAACTATTAGCATGAAGCTAACGCTCTGTGCTGTAATTTAACTGCTTTACATGTGAAACATGAGCATCAGATTCATGTTATCATTAATACGTCTTCATACCTGTAAAGGTTCTGGGTCTAATCTGTACATTTTGAGATGAACCTCATGTTACGGTGAGGATAATTTGACTTTATTACAGTGGATGAGTGATTGTTTCATCTAACAGGCTCATGATAATGACTGATGGGACCAGTATGAACCAGTGTGGGTCAGTCGCTGCTGATGGGCGACAGATTTGGGCTGTTGGGACGAATTTTGCAGTTCGAAAAAGAAATCATTTCATTTCCATCACATTTTATTACAGTTTAATTGTAAAGGGTCTAATGTAATGCAAGCTTTTTAGTCTGATTAAATAATTGCAAATATATACATAAACTATGTTTATTCAATTATTATGGACTGAAATATATTCTTAGACTTGCGTCATGTGATTTGTTTTTTTTTATTTCCATGCTAAACAAATGCTAACGAACTCTTTTCAGCATTATAAATGGACAGAAACCTGTTTAAGGAGGCAGTGATGTCATTAATAATTAATCAACCTCTCTACCAGTTCATTTATTTGTCACCTCATTGTTTCAGGAACTCTCCTTCATTTACCACAGTCTCCACTTTTACCACCACACGGTGTTATATTCGAGTTTGTACTCTGAACTGCAATGATTTCTGCAGAGTTAAGTCCGATTATTATCAGTCCCTTTGGTTTATGGATGAAAAACAGTGACAATATAATTAAAACTGCACTTTTTTCTTACATAAATAACCTTAATGTGTGAATATACTTCGTTTTTTTTTACTCGTTCCCACGTGTGTTGTTGTAAAGATGTTTTATCATTGTATTCTGTATCTATATATTGTTCAAATATATATTGCACATGTTGTAAAGAAAGATAAATATTATTCCTTGTATCCTGATTCATCCACCGACGCTTCGCCGCTGCTTCAACCGTTTATGGCTGATGGAGAAGAAAACAGCCGTCAGAGGTTTTTCAGCCGTATCTGAGCTTCATGGCTGAATCCAATGTGATGATATTCACTGGTGTAATCGAATAATAAAATACTCGTACCTGTTGATTTGCCCGGCGGACACAGGTGGTTATTTTCAGCTGATGGCTTCGACCGTCTGGCCTTGATTTGTCTGAAATGAGACGAGAAGTAAAAACGTGTGATCACATCCTCATTTCTGACTGAGTTCTTTACAGGAACACTGAGAGCCTGGAGGCTGAACTGAAGCACATTCTGAACCAGAGATGTATGAAAGGAAGTCGAGAGACTCATGAGCAGCTTATCATAGTTCCGAATGCAGCGCGGCGGGAATGAACATATTTCATATATATATAATATATAAAACACAAATCTATGTGCATAAACGAGACTCCAGCCACCCTGGTGCTGCTAAAACAGACTCTAAGTCAGTCGTTCATTCACTTCACAGATAAATCATTGTCATGATCTCACTTTGTCTCACTGATCTGCATCAGGAGCAGGAAGTGATTGACGCGATTTTTTTGCAAGATGGAGCTTTTTTCAGCATTTTTGTCATTTATTCATAAACTACTTTATTAACATTAGGTTAATAATTGGAATTTGGATTAGGGTGTAATTTATTTTGAAGGGGCTTTTAGGCTATATATGCTATATGTTAAATGTCGCACTATACGCCGGTGATGCGGTGTTATATTTTTCAGAACACCGACTTGCTATCAAATCACAGAAAATCACTCACACATTGTTTTGTTCAGTGTAATTAAACAGAGCATTCAACCACCTGTTAGCTGATATTACCTTACATTCCCTGTGTTTTTGCTTCCAGACTTATAAGTGAGCACATTTCCCAAACTGAGGCCCAATCAATTGATTTTTGGGTCTTTGCTGTTCCTTCTGTGTCTCATTGTGGTGAATAACATTGTTTGAAACGGTCAAATCCCAAACCAACAGTATCCATCTACACACAGCACACAAGGAACCAGCTTGTCCCACTTTCTGGTGAGTTAGGCTGTAATATGTGAAATGAGCTGAAACCAACAGCTGCAGAGGTAAAACATCAATTTAATAAGACCTGATGGTGGGCCAGAGAATATGCAGCAGTGCCAGCAAAGTAATACATACATACATATATATATATATACAATTTGTAGTAATTGTTCTGAAGCCTGCAGACCCATACATCCTAACTAGAGTAAATGAAGAAAGGCTTTCTCCTCATGCTTACCATAGATTCCTGTTTTACTATAGTGTCCACAGGCTCTGGATCTCCATCACAGTCCGTGGGGGAAACATCTTTATCGCAGAGCTTATTGCAGGAAATGTGGAAGAGGAAGTGCATTGTTCAAGACTGGAAGTGTGGATGAATGTGGTTTTAAAATGGAGCTGCTTTCATCATTAATGACTTCGGGTGGAGTCCCATCCTGTGCCAAGGACTCAAATGGCCTCCCTAAGATTCCTTTTCCTCCATTTACATTCAGTCCGTCTCTCCACCTCCGTCAGGACCGAAGGACCTCCTCCTCATCCTTTTCTCATCCTCCTCAGGTCGACTAATATTCTAAGGTTAACGTGAGAATTTAATCTGAATCAGAAACAGGTTTAAAGCCATGTAGGTATACGGATTAATTTGTCTACCTCCAACCTCGTTGGAGCAATCCTCCATGTCTCCAGTTTGTCTGACCCGTGCCCCGCCCGTCTGACCCATGCCCCGCCCATCTGACCCGTGCCCCGCCCATCTGACCCGTGCCCCGCCCGTCTGACCCATGCCCCGCCCATCTGACCCGTGCCCCGCCCGTCTAACCCGTGCCCCGCCCCTCCGCAGTTTCATGGAAATCGGTTCTGTAGTTTTTGCGTAATTAAGGAAAATATCAAAACATATTAGAAAAATCTTGCGATAGTGTTTCAGTGTCCATGTTTTTATTCTCCGTGGACACAGGAAGTGATTCCCGACTGACCAATCCGTCCGTCACGCTTTATTTTTGTTCACTATTTTTTCACAAACGTTTTACACACAACAGCTACGCATTGAAGTGGAGTCTTTTGCTATTTAGGAACTTCTATCGGTCGTAATAGTTTTGTTTCCATGGTTACAAATTGACTTTCGTCTCATTCTGTGTGGGATTTGTCTCAGATGAAGGTTTCCGGGTCGTCACTCAAAAACTGTTCAATATTTTTTCACCAAACTTTATGTAAACATCTGTCATGAACAGGAGAGGTGCCTTTTGACATTTTTGGGAATTTCAAGCATTTTATTTTTCTTTATTTTTTTTAAATTTGAAAATTGTGGAGTTTTTGTCAGATATGCAATTAACAAGAACTGCAGTTAATAAGGAAAACTTTAATGACTTCTTTGTGACTGTTTTTCTTCAGTGAAATGTATCCATGGTGGGGGATTGTTTGATTATTAATTATTAATTAGGTAGGTAATGTTTTCAGCTGTGTTCATTTGTTTGTTTGCGGAATTATGCAAAAACTACTGGAGTGAAAAGGCGGGACATGGACCATTAAATTCTGAGGAACAGGGGATTCGATTTTCATGTGGATCTATAAAGTCCGGATACTGATGTTTTGCAGCCTTTTTGCAGCAGAAGTATGACGCTCTCTGAATGCCCTTCTAGTTTAGATCTACTGGATCTCTCTCAGGAAAAGGAGCAGTTCTCTCCAGAACGTTCCTCTGGAAATCACAACCAACTACCTTTATATAGGTTCTATGTGTGAAGCCTGGAGGGGACAACAAATGTTCACTTCATTGTGCGACTCAGTGCTGTACGAGGACAAATAAATTACCTTTATCCTTGATTATAATCAGATTACATTGTGTGTTTCTCCAGCAAACTTCCTGTGACACCATGAGGAAACTACAGACCCATGAATGAAGTATTTCATGTTAAAAAGCCTCTGAAACAGCCTCTGGACCTGAAGCGCTCGTCCTTCTTCTACAAACAGAAGGAGCAGTTTTGGGTCGATTTCTTTCAAAGACATAAAGATAAACGTTCTCCAGTCGTCACATTTGTGCAAATCACTTCCACTGTTTATGCACCGTATGTCTGTGAATTCAGGAAGTGGTTTCCTATCGCAGACCTCAGGCCTCAGGGACAAACAGACACTTAAGGCTCAGGAAGGCCGACAATGATGTTCAGAGTAAATCTGTGGATCTACAACCGATCAGATAAAACCACATTCCTCTGAATGTACTCTGTTTTCTTTATGTACTCCATGTACTCACATTCTATAATACTTTGGTTTAGATTCTACAGACAAAATGTACTATTAAGGCTGAACAATCTACCTCTTACTAAATAAAGATCAGCTCCTACAAAAACATATTTTGATCCAGGAGAGCTGAATTATTGTCTGGCTCTGATCCACACTAAACACACTCAGAGATAACAACACTATAAATATATGTGTGATTTTTTATATCTTGATATGTGGATTATTTTCTGAGAAATTAGGAAAACATTTCTTAAAATGTTAAGGAAAGTTATAAAGTATCCAGGATCCTCTGTCTGGATCCGCACCAACATTTATTCATCTATACAGAAGCCTGTTGCACTTAAGAAAAACATGTTGTCCTGTTTTTCTGAATTAATGAGATAATTATCTCAAAATTCTGAGATAAGTTTTCATGAAAAAAACAACAACTCTGCTCTATTTTTCTGAATTAATGACGTAGTTATCTCATTAATTTGGAAAAACAGAGCAGGAGTTTGGGGGGGGGGGGGAGAGATTTACCATCATAGCTCCACAGCTGGTCTCCACATGTTTCCTGCTGGAGGTGAAGAGATAAGATGCCATCTCTGGATTCTTCAGCGCCTCCTTCAGGATTCTTTAAATCTGAAAACATTCCAGGATGTTAAAAGTGTGAACTCAGAGTTAATATTGTTCTTATCAGGGAGGTAAAGCCTCTTAAATAACACACAGCTTAAAATTAAACTCTGTAACCCAGGATTTAGAAATAATACAAAATCAGCACTGATGCTGGATGAAGATTAGATTATAGTGTTATAATAATGTTTGTCCTGACAGGATTACGTCTGAGAAAAAGATCTGGGTTTAAAACATATTTTAAATTATTTGTCATGTTTTTTATAAAAGTAGTTTTCAGGCTCTGTTACTCTATTACATTTATCTGAATTAGAAATGACAGATTCAAATTTTACATTGGCTGTTTACGTCTCCAAACAAGCTTATTTCATACACATAATGACTATATCTGAATATCAGGCTACACCAAATACTGTAAGATCACAACATAGTAATAGAATGGTATTCATTTTCTTTCTCTTCTATATTTCTTATTTTTACGGGTTAAAGTTATCTTATTCATTCATCTTCTAACACCATAATTATTATTTGCACACTTATAGAGCAGCATGAGACCAGATGATGAAACAGAAGCGACAGGAGGTCAAAAAGCCACATGCTTCCTGATCTCCCTTCTTCTCTACATAAGACAGAACAAATTAATAAGTTATAATAAATACAAAAGGATTTGGGAAAATATAAAGACAAATAAAGTTGTTTTTTTAAAGCATTCACACCTTCATGTGAGAGAAAATGTTTAAAAATCCTGAAAGAGAAATCAATAAAACTACATTCAGCTTTCAAATAAATAATATCTGTCAGCATCATTTATTGAAGCTGTGTGAAATTAACATGAGCCAATAAATAGCAATCAGATTATCCCTTAAAACAACCTGCAACCCGAACCTTAGCTGACAGAAACAGTCCGGTGGAAAGATGTGGACATAATGTGATCAGAACTAAAGGATGGAGTCGCTGGCATCCTGTGTGGCATCCTGTGTGGCATCCTGTGTGGGCGCTAAGACGGCCGCTCTGATGCTTCAGGATTCCATCATCAGCATCACTAATCCATGCTTAAAGGTTCAGGTTCAAGGGTTCTTCCACAGCTACCAGGGCATTAAGAGGACAATAGAAATAATATTTTAATTAAGAAATACACGGGCTATTCAAAACTGTGACCGTATGAGTCAGCTGTAACACCTGGACACCATGTTCTAGGTGTAAGAGTCTAAAGGTTTGTTTAAAAGTCATGATTAAGAGGTTAAACCACAGAAATAGTTCAGAAAAGTGATCATTAGAAACAGCAGGCCTCAAGGATAAACATTTGCCTGCATGTGTGAATCTATCAGGGAGGATTTGGACACGTCTGTGTTGTAAGGACTGATCTGTATGTCAGCTTGAACTTTGCAAAGGATTTGAAATCCGGATCAAACGTAGAAACAACTACAGAAAAATGTGCAGGTGCATCGAGGACAATGAACGATACTTAAATCATGATGATTTGTGGGTTTCCTGAGATGTTGGCAGAAAGAAAAAACACAGTGAACCTGATTTTTGTGTTTTTTTTACTGAACACATCTGCAGTCGTCTGAACCCGACCCTGGACCACCAAACAGATGTAAGTAATAAAGGATAAAGAACAACAACAGCTGGATTCATGATAAAATGCATCACACTGGTGGATCACACGGTGTGTTCAATGTCTGTAGGGCATAGGAAATAAAGCTTTCAGCAGCTGTGAGGCGTTTTAGTCCCATAGTTAATTTCTTCAGACAAAACTGGGACAAGTTTTCTTTAGGAGATAAAATATTAAAAAATATGAAAGTTTACAGGGAAAATGTCACTTCTATCACTAAACATACAAAATCAGAGTTATGTGGATAACACCTCCCTCTAGTGGTTAAAAGACGTAACTGTTCCATCTACAGCTGGACGTACAGCATTAATGAACATGCATACAGTCAAAGTCAAATAAAAGTAAATATAAAGTGATGTGGTAAAAAAAATGAGTTTGAACCGGTAAAAAGATGTAAAAGCATGTTTGAGTTTTTCTGTCATTAAAAATTGAGCATCTGATCTTTAAAATGTGTCTTCAGCTTAAAAATAAGCTCAGATATTTATTATACTTTGCTGCTTTAAGGAAAAGTGAGACGATATGAAACATGTTGGTCCAGGAAAACCAGAACCTGTTTTATTGCTATTAAATTGAAATATTTTAAGGAATTTCTGAACTGAACGTCAGTTCAGAAATTCCTGTTTCACTTCAGTTATTATTATTATTTAAAACATCAAATATCAGCTAATATCTCTGTATCAAAGCTACTTAAAGATTATAAATGTAAAATAAAGTAATATTTCTAGCTATTATTGAACTAATAATAACAAACAGCAAAACACCAGGAACTGAAAATCAGAGTTTAATTGATCATTTACAAAATACAAGAAATACTTTTAAAAGAGTTCAGCTTAAAACTAAAGAGTAGAAACGATAGAAAATGTTTTTTATAAACGTCTTTTAGCCTCAGTCTGTTTGGATTTCAGCTTTTATTGTGAAGGAGCTGCACAAACTGGAACATTATTATTTCTTTTGTGTTTTCATGTCTCTGGTTGTGGAAAAGCTAACTTTTCTAGACATCTGGTGATTTTTTTATTTCACTTTGATAAACAGAAAACTATAAAAAAAAACCTGTTAGAAAGAAAAGAATAGAAACCTTAAACTGAGGCGTTCTTCATCGCTTCACCAGCAAAGAAAATATCATTTAAGAGAAAACACGTATGAAACATTTGGGTGTTTATAGGTGGACAGAGACAGGCTAGCTGTTTCCCCCTGCTTCCAGTCTTTATGCTAAGCTAAGCTAAGTAGCTTCATGTTCAGACATGAGAGAGGAATCAATCCTCTCGTCTAACTCTGCCAAAATCTCCCACATCAAACTAAAGAAGGAAAAAACAGGAAACACAAAAAAGAGCCTCATTGTGGAGGAATCGTGTCTGTGTGTGTGTGTCTGTGTGTGTGTCTGTGTGTGTGTGTGTGTGTGTGTCTGTGTGTGTGTCTGTGTGTGTGTGTCTGTGTGTGTGTGTCTGTGTGTGTGTGTCTGTGTGTGTGTGTCTGTGTGTGTGTCTATGTGTGTGTGTCTGTGTGTGTGTCTGTGTGTGTGTCTGTGTGTGTGTCTATGTGTGTGTGTCTGTGTGTGTGTCTGTGTGTGTGTGTCTGTGTGTGTGTCTATGTGTCTTAGTCCTCCCAAGCGAAGTCGTACGGCTGGAATCCGTCTCTCAGCTGTTTGCAGCTCTCCTCCTCTTCCTCTCTGCTCTGTTTACACTCCTTCCAGTCGGCTCGAGTCGGGATGTTCAGGACCGCCTCGCTGGCCAGGACCTCCCTTAACACACACACACACAGACACACACACACACACACAGACACACACACACAGACACACACACACACACAGTTACACACACACACACAGACACACACACACACACAGACACACACACACAGACACACACACACACACAGACACACACACACACACAGACACACACACACACACAGACACACACACACACACAGACACACACACACAGACACACACACACACACAGACACACACACACACACACAGACACACACACACAGACACACACACACACACAGACACACACACAGTTACATATGATTACAGGAGGACGTAAAGTCATTCAACCCTCATTAAATATCAGGTTTATTGGAAAACTCTATTGATCAGCTGTTAATAACCAGATCAAACAGTTTAAATAGATCAATAAACAGATATTAAAGTGTTTCCTATAAATATTAAAAACAGACGGTTTTGTTCTGTTTACCTTCCAAACTGCAGAGGAAAATGTTTCTGGATGCGGTAGAAGAGTTTCTCTCCTGAGTCCAGCTCCACGTAGAAGTACGGCGTCCCTGGAGGGGCAATCTAAACACACACAGCTTCTATATGAACTACATCACATTCAGCTGGAGTGTGTGTGTGTGTGTGTGTGTGTGTGTGTGTAGTGTTTGATTCCAGGTGTATGTTTACCTGTTTGAGGTCGGTGTGTTGAGGAATCTCCATCAGCTCCATCTGCTGCTCCTGAGCCTGGACCATGAACGCCTCCTTGATGTCCTCTGTGGTGCAGCGGTCCAGAGGAACCGGGACCACCTGAACGGCGCCGATACGAAGACCAAAACATCCCAACCGACCAATGAGGAAACGGTGATGTAAAAGGGGTGGACAAAATAATAGAAACACCTGTTAGCAAACTGCTGTTTGTCAGGTGAAGGTGGAGAGAGCTAGCAGCATGTGGCTAGTTAGCAGGAGCTAGCCGATTAGCTCAGCGCAACAGGATGATGGTGCTACTGACATCTTTCCTCAAGTTTCCACTTTGCTGAAATATTTTATTTTGATGTTAAACTTTAGGAGGAGGAAGGCTAATCCTGATGGACAGAAGTAACACTCCCATTCATGTGCTCAAACGGGGCAGCTGCTCAGTTTAGAGCAACACCAAGTGTTATAAATGTGCTCATTTTTTCACCTGCCCAACCCTAGTATCAACATATCTCAAAAAATTAATCAGAAACTATATTAAAAATTGATTTATTGTTTAAATGAATTTTTATGGAGTAAAAAAAGAAACTGGGACCAGTGGCGCCACCAATGGGTGGCCAGGGGGGCCACGACCACCCTGATAACATTTCTGGGGCTGCCACTGATTGTTACGATTATAATTTATTTGCAAAAATTATTCACAAATTATTGAAAACGAATAAATTGCGAGTTGCAGCCACAAAGAAAGTCGTTTCTTGAAACTGGCAACTGAGTGTATTTTATTTTATTTCTTTAATTTCATGTCTTCACCACATGTTTTTTTCCCCTATTCTAAAAGGTAGAGCAGTATATGAATATTCATTCAACACCATGTTGTGAATGAACATAATATTTAATCATTTTCTTCTGCTCAGACAGGATGACGGTTCAGGTGTTCCTACCTGGAGCTGCAGGTGTTGGCTTCTGTAGTTCCTCTCAAACAGCACATAGCGCTCTCCTTTACTCCTGTAGAAGCTCTTCAGGGCCGACTTGTACTTCTCGATCTCCTCCACCACCTCTGAGCCCAGATCCCCCACAGACTGGTAGTGACCGATGGGGAGGATCAGCGTGTGGTCCGGAGTCAGGCCGCCTTTAGCCATGGCCAGGTAACACTGTCGACGAGAAACACTCTGAATGTTTTCACCTGTCCTGTGATGCGTTTCCGATTCATCTGTAGAATAAACTCACATGGGTCCCGATGCTGATCACCAGGTGTTTCTCCACCTGAGGACTGGCCAGACAGAACCAGCAGGGACCAGAGGGCTGAGCTGCAGACATAGAGTTCAGTCTCAGTTCCTTCACTGGAACCGTTTTAACCACCCATTACTACTACTATTAATAATACAGTAATAATGCATTTATATATATATATATATATAATCCTGCTAAAAGTCAAACTGATGCAGGAGGAGGTAATAAAATGAAACTGAATAAAAACAGAGGATAAATCAGCCATCAGGTAAAAAAAAAGGACAAAAAAACTACAGAAAATTAAATTGAAACAACAGAATAAGACGAGATAAACAACCAGTGTAGGTCACCAGAGGATGCAGGTCTGGATCTGAACCCAGAACTTTCTCCCTGTCATCCAGAGAACAAGACAGAACCTGCCTGAGAATTTCTTCAGTATAAATAGAATCCAGTGATGATTGTCGGTGTATCCATGACGACGCTAAACACAGGAGCTAATAAAGGCTAATTCTACTTACTTCTAATGACTTAACTACCTGTATCTGACATTACATCATCATTTAATGTGCATTTATTGTTCTTCTAATAGGCCTATCTGTTAGCATACCTTAGCATGATTCAGCATGATTAGCAGACTTTTTTTTACTTCCTGTCATTTTCACCCTGAGCTGATTAAACAGGCAGGAGAGGCAGCTCTTCAGATCAGCAGGTAACTCCAGCTGTAATTAATCACATTACAATAATATTTTCTACCATTATACTAGCATAAAGTCAGCTGTTCATAACGTTCCTCCCGGTTGGACTCACGGTGTCTCCGGGGCTGTTTGGGCGGTCCCTGATGACGCCCGTCTCCGTCTCCGTCGTGCCGCTGGTCGCGTCCTGGTCCGTCTCCGTCTGAATGTCTCTTCCTGCCGCGGCCCCGAGGAGCCCCGCCCTCCTTCCTGCTCAGGTCAAAGAAGAACTGAGGCGACGGCTCCTGAAAAGAAAACAGGAAGGACATATAAGGGTGACTTTCAAAATAAAAACACAGTCGGAGGTGAATACAGGCTGGTGTGAAGTAAATGAGATGTTTGTGATCAACCAGGCCCAGTACTGACTACTACAGAAGTACTTAAGAGTACTGTCCATACTGTAGTACTTAGAGTACCATCCATACTGTAGCACTTAGAGTACCGTCCATACTGTAGTACTTAGAGTACCGTCCATACTGTAGTACTTAGAGTCCTGTACCTCCTCCTCTGCGGTGCTGAAGCTCGTCTTTAGTCTGTCCGTCTTGCCTTTGGCTGAATGTCTGTACGGACTTTCGGTCACGTCCTGCGGCTGCTTCACCAGCTCTGATGGATCCATGGTCTTCATCGGGACGATGTTGAAGGCGTATAAATACTACAGACAGACAGTTCAGGATGTGATTGCGTCACAGTATAGAGCCGGTCGTCAAACTTTTATTTAAAAACTTTAGTCTTTACATTCAGGTAAATTTAGCCTCATGAAAACGATGCTGAATAAAATGTTAGCAGTTAGCAACAGAGCAATCAGTGGATTTCTGTAAAACTAAAGACAACTTTTAAAAAATCAGGATTGTCAATAAAGTTCTCAATAAAGGCCCAACAGTCTGAGTTTTGGGGGGATGGGGCAAACTAAACAGACATGTGACGGATTGTTCAGCCTCGGCGGATGTACGCTATATACCTCTTACATTCTAATGTGAGTCACGACTCTGAGGAGACACACAAACCTTCTTTTTGGCGGGGTTGTTGACGGTTGCCAGGGCGATGAAGCGGCTGACGTGTTGAGCATTTTCCTGGAGAACAACATGATTCCTGAGGAACAGAACAACAGAGAGAGTGAAGAAGTGTAAAACACTGAGGAATAAATACCGTCTTACAGACGGTAAAACTAGAGCACTGTGTACCTGTATGGGAGTCTCTCATAGTGAGCGCCCTCTAGTGCAGCAAAGTGGTATCGTGGCTTCAGTCTGTCAGCGAGGTTGGCGACAGAGCCGCTTCCACAGGACTTTGTGTTCACTTCCTGCAACAGAGACACAGTAGTTGACAAAACTACGTTAGCTTAAAATCTTAGCTTAAAAATGAGCCTTAAACTTGTCGCTAACATTACCGGGTTGTTTCCGTAGTGCCACACCCCTCGGGGCCACTGTGATGTCAGCAGGATGTCCACTCCTCTGAACTTGGAATTGCTGGTTAGCGGAGACACGAGCGCTGAGAGGTCTTTGGATGTGAAGCAGTGAGCCAGGGCTGGTTCCTGCTGGGCCTCCCGACCGCTGACATAGGCGATCTGTAGTCCCGACACGCCGGTGAAAACACCCCGCCGACCTAAAACGCACAACATGTTACTTTAAAAAACAAACCAAAGCTCTGGGTACATCCCAGTTCCCTCGTTGCTTGATCCAGAAATCATTCTGATCCGTCAGTGTGAACGACGCTCCAATGATCTTATTCCTGAGGAGCGAGGAGGATCCAACTGCCATCACTTTGGTGTTCTTTTAAATTCTTTTCTGTCATTAGATTTTAAAATGCTAACGTTTCTCTAACCCAATAATGCTATTTGTCAAGTAAGTTTCCTTTTACTGCATCCACGTGTTCCTAGTACCTTATTTCCCTTAGAGAGAATCAGGATATATATCAGGATATATATCAGGATATATATCCTGATATATATCTGATATACAGTACCAGTCAAAAGTTTGGACACACCTTCTCATTCAATGGTTTTTATTTATTTTAATTATTTTCTACATTGTAGATTAATACTGAAGACATCGAAACTATGAAAGAACACATATGGAATTATGTAGTAAACAAAAAAGTGTTAAATAAGTCAGAATATGTTTTATATTTTAGATTCTTTAAAGTAGCCTCCTTTTGCTTTGATGACAGCTTTGCACACTCTTGGCATTCTCTCAGTCAGCTTCATGAGGTCGTCTCCTGGAATGGTTTTGAATTAACAGGTGTGCCTTGTCAAGAGTCAATTTGTGGAATTACTTGCCTTCTTAATGTGTTTGAGACCATCAGTTGTGTTGTGCAGAGGTAGGGTTAGTACACAGTGGATAGCCCTATTTGACTACTGTTGTAATCCATATTATGGCAAGAACCACTCAACTCAGTAAAGAGAAACGACAGTCCATCATTACTTTAAGACATGAAGGTCAGTCGATCCGAAAAATTTCAAGAACTTTGAATGTATCCTCAAGTGCAGTCGCAAAAACCATCAAACGCTATGATGAAACTGGCTCTCATGAGGACCACCCCAGGAAAGGAAGACCAAGAGTTACCTCTGCTTCAGAGGATAAGTTCATTAGAGTTACCAGCCTCAGAAAACGCAAATTAACAGCACCTCAGATTAGAGCCCACATAAATTCTTCACAGAGTTCAAGTAGCAGAAAAATGTCAACATCAACTGTTCAGAGGAGACTGCATGAATCAGGCCTTCATGGTCGAATTGCTGCAAAGAAGCCACTACTGAGGATGAACAACAAGAAGAAGAGAATTGTTTGGGCCAAGAAACACAAGGGATGGACATTAGACCAGTGGAAATCTGTACTTTGGTCTGATGAATCCAGATTTGAGATTTTTGGTTCCAACCGCCGTGTCTTTGTGAGACGCAGAGAAGGTGAGCGGATGGTTTCTTCATGTGTGGTTCCCACCATGAAGCATGGAGGAGGAGGTGTGATGGTGTGGGGGTGCTTTGCTGGTGACACTGTTGGTGATTTATTCAAAATTCAAGGCACACTTAACCAGCATGGCTATCACAGCATTCTGCAGCGCCATGCCATCCCATCTGGTTTGCGCTTACTGGGACCATCATTTGTTTTTCAACAAGACAATGACCCCAAACACACCTCCAGGCTATGTCAGGGCTATCTGACCAAGAAGGAAAGTGATGGAGTGCTGTGTCAGATGACCTGGCCTCCACAATCACCCGACCTAAACCCAATTGAGATGGTTTGGGATGAGTTGGACCGCAGAGTGAAGGAAAAGCAGCCAACAAGTGCTCAGCACCTCTGGGAAGTCCTTCAAGACTGTTGGAAAACCATTCCAGGAGACTACCTCATGAAGCTGACTGAGAGAATGCCAAGAGTGTGCAAAGCTGTCATCCAAGCAAAAGGGGGCTACTTTGAAGAATCTAAAATATAAAACATATTCTGACTTGTTTAACACTTTTTTGTTTACTACATAATTCCATATGTGTTCTTTCATAGTTTCGATGTCTTCAGTATTAATCTACAATGTAGAAAATAATTAATGAATTATTGAATGAGAAGGTGTGTCCAAACTTTTGACTGGTACTGTATATCTGATATATATCAGGATATATATCAGGATATATATCAGGATATATGTCAGATATATATGGGATGTAAGCAGATTACTTACTTACCCAGATACGTGATGCTGTCAGCCAGCTCACAGCCGTCAGCGCTGGGGAAATTCTTTACCGTCTCCTGACTCGCTGCTCCGAGGATGTAGGTGTGGATGGGAGCTGAGGAGGAACAAAAGAGACTTCAGTTTTTGATTTTTACATTTACCATGATGCCTCATTATATCCCAAATAACCGACTGAAAGACGGGTTGTATTTGAGTATCACTCATCCAGATGTTTGTACCTTTCTTGGCTCCAGTTTTGTACAGCTGCCACTCTGCTTCAGCCTCTGGTGTCGTCCCAAAAAACTCTCCGACACACAACAGCAGCTGTAAGACAAAAGCACCTCATGCTACTTTAATGGGTCTATAGAGATCTTAACAGTGATTATTCAGAATAATAAAATTAACCGACTCACGTCGAACTGTCCGGTCTTCTTCTGGATGCTCTGGACTCGATTGAACAGAGCCGTCAGCCTCCCTTCAACATCCCCACAAGCCAAGCTGCAAACAGACACACTTTAATACTTAAATATGTTTTCATATACAAGCATTCATTTAAAGAAGCATTTAAGACTTTTAAGATTCTGTTAGCTGACAACAATCAATCCTAATCCCTCCCAAACAGCCTAAAATGACTATAATGGTAAACATGAAAACGTGGAGACCTGCACTTTTCATGGTTTTATCATGACGAGTAATCAATTCATCAAGACAATCAGACATTATAAATTAATCGATATCTGGCTAACAGGAGTGTTAGCAATAGCTTCTCTTCTATTTCATGTATTTGTATGCTTAACTTTCTTTTGAGAATTTCCCCACTGTGGGACTAATAAAGGAATATCTTATCTTATCCTTCTTATATGTTTCTAGATAACGCATTATTTTGTAAACAGTGCCACTGGTTTAAACCAGGTATATTTTTAATGAATTTCGTAATTTTACTGGTTTCAATCAGACCCTGTTCGCTAATTAAACAACTTGACCCACTTTTAAGGAGCCGTCCGTTCAGTAAATCCTCCAAATCAGTTTTACTGAAGCTAACAGACCCTTTAGCATGTTTAACATTCAATAAAATAAAAACAATGGATTCAGTCATAACTGACCGGATGAAACGTCATTAAAGTCACATTTTAAATATGTCTAAGGTTACCCTTACACTCTCAGCGGCTGGTCCCCCATTTCTGAACAGCTTAAATGTGAGGTTTGGATTTTAGCAGCTTGAAGGTTCCGTCCGTCGCCAATAGTGGTCCGATGGAAATTACAGAGGAACCATTGTCGTCTCAAGAAAACGAGCTTTATTTATAACAGTCTATAGTTTTTCAATACAGATGAACATATTCGTCAATGTCAATTTTCAACATGTATTTCAATTTATTTAAATTAATCGAAAAATAAATGAGTCAGATTTTTACCCGGACAGATTTTAGAGGCGGACAGCGTGGTTGCCAGGTTCAATTCAAAAACGAAAATTGAACGGTTATGCATATATAATCGTAACCTAAGATCAATTTAATTGCTTTTTACAGAGCGTTCCACAACTTCACAAGCTTCATCTGCAAAATTAAAGTCAATAATATTGCCAATGTTAAGAATTAACTTCTACAATCAATAAAATTCTAAAGTTTCTCTTATTTTCTACTAAATCCTACTGTCTGTTAACATAATCTACCAGTGTAAGCAGGTTTTCACGTGGAATAAAACATTAATAATCAGAAAATAAAATGTATCTATTAATCAGACACCCGTTTTTTTTACAGGGCTACAGCTAATGCTTATGTCTATTATCAATTAATCTGCTCATCATTTTTATGATTAATCATTTGCATGTCTGAAAATTGTAAAAAAAATAAAAATAAAAAGTCACATTTTTCTCAAACTCAATGTAAAATCTTCAATTTGTTTTGTTCAGTGCAAAATCAAAATAATCTTCTCACGAAGTTGCAACCTATTAATGTTTTGGTACTTTGCTAGAAAAAACAGCCTTCATGATTAATCAAATCAGCTGCAAATGTATTTTCTCTTGAAATACTGATTTTTTTTTTCAGCTCCAAAGTACATTTAGTTCGAAGTTTAAAAATAAAACACAATTTCACAAGAGAAACAAAACTACTCACTAATAAAACACTAAATAGAAATTATCTTTATTGTTTGGTTTGACAGATACACACAACCTACCAATTTGCGGGTAACTTTCTAAACTGGCAACCCGGCGGCCCTCGGACGGTCGATCCTCCATCCTGGCACTTACCTTCATCCTGGTAACTCACAAGTCCCCGGACCAAAAACAGGAAGTAAGTATCCAAATCAAAACTAAAATTCACTTTCTGTTTGGTAGTCGGAGCCGGAGGGAGAACACGGAAAGCTCAAAGTGATGCAAATAATGAATAAAGGGCCAGAACACCGTCAAACTGCACAGACGTCATAAGCTTCACATTGTTAACATGGCGTCGGAGATTTTTCGTCTTCATTTAGCTGGGTAGCGAACGATTAGCTTCACCATTAGCGGGGCTCTGTCTATCTCCTGGGATAGGAACGTTATCAAACATTGATTTTGTGTTTTTAAACGAACGTAGTTTTGATTATTTTGGGAGTTTTTATCACATTAAATCATTCTATCTTTGTCCTCTTGTCTGCGTCATTGTTGTGACTTGCAATGCATGAGACCCTCCGCCAAACTTAATTTAAAAATCTACTAATTCTACATATTCATGAATAAATGTCGAACATTAAATAGACTACAGTTTTCTAGTTTAAGTAAAACCTTTAAACGTTACACAGCCTGCAATTCGGCTTCCATAGTGTCTAACAAAAGGCAACACATTTTGATCAATCATGGCCAATCAACTGGGATGGTTTGCTGGTCAACAAACGTTTCCACTGGAAAACAGTAGAGGGCAGCAAGTAGGTTTATCTGGGGAAAGCTCATAATACAGTTTTAGATTGTTAATAAAATTACTCCTTATTTATGCATCACTTTTCAACTAATAATACCAATAAAGTATAAGGACACCCAAGATCCAGCAGAGCCTTTTGATTAAATTAAATTAAATTACAACAAGACATGGAGCCTATCAGAGTGGCTGGCCTCAGGGTTCTGGCAATGTTAAAGAAAAAGATTCCAGAATCTGTCCCTTTATCTGGAACCACTCCAGAATCTAATGGGATCTTCCTGACTACATGTCACCAGAATCTGTTTGGTTATTAATGTGAAACAAACAAACTAGACGTTCCTCATTAAACCATCAGCCCCCTGATAGGCTGACCCTCATCATGTGACTCCTGGACCATGAAAACCTGCCCCTAGAATCTGGATCACATTGGTATCATTATTATTAGTCTAATAGTTATTCTAGAAAAACTAGATTTCACTAATGGTGGTTTTCTTCAGGATCTAGATCAGGAACTTTTCAGGATAAATTTGAGCCCAGTTTCAGCTACAATCTGATCTCAGGTCAGTCTGGATCATTAGTCTGCTCTGTCACAGTAGTGAATTTTCTGTGAGCCCTATAAATTTAACCAGAATGTTACCTGGATCCAGATCAGACTCTGATGTGTGCTAGATCTTATGGTGATGTCATCGTGTCAGAGTGTTTTCTTCATCAGCAGGAACACGATGAGTTCAGCAGCAGAAGATGACAAACACGGCGTGTTAGAAACCATTAAGTCCGTCACACTGACCCAGGACAAGGACGGGAGCATCATCCTGCACTGCTCTCCCAAAGGTGGGCCGACACGCTTCTGTCTTTTCTTCTAACTTTTAGTTTTTTAACATATTCTTAAACTTTATAAAACAATAACAATAATCAATGAAATGACTGTCAGTCAGTGTGAATGTGTTTTGTTTGTAGACGAGGACTCGGAGCCCCTTCAGAAGAAGCTGCGTCTCTCTACAGATGAACACGAAGACTCGGACACGCCTCAGTTCTCCGTGGTCACCTTACCGAGTGAGACACACATCTCATATTCGTATCACTGACCCAAAATCTACAGACTAATAAAGTTTTAGCTGCAGATAAATAAACACCAGATGTTCTCCACTTCCTCTTTCTTTGGTCTCGTCAGTGTCGGAGCACGAAGAAGGCTTCGAGGTGACGATGACGGCCACGGCAGACGCCGATCTGTCTGAGGACGGAGTCGCTCAGATCCAGGTACGCTGCTTTTCTTCTTCTGCTTCCTAAATAAACAAGGCCGTATTATCTTTAATCCTGACAAATAATACGGAAAATATTTCTCACAATACACAAATCGAGATGTTTCCAGTTCTCAGATCCTTTACTGTAGTAAAAGTACAAATACTCTGTTACAAGTCCTGCTTTGAAAAGTATTGAAATATAATCAGGAAAATGTACTTAAAGTATTAAAAATGGCTGTGTGTGTGTGTGTGTGTGTGTGTGTAGATTCTGCAGGAGGATGAGGACCCCCCCTCTCCCAGTCAGAAGACGGAGGTGTCTCCTGTCAGTCAGGCCTGGTTCACCACCAAAGAAGACAAAGACACTCTGACTAACAAAGGTTGTCTGACACCAAACCAACATGACAGAAGTAACACAGCTCCGACCGAATCGCCTAAAAGTTGCACTTAAACGCACACGAAGAGCCGACAGCCAACCAGGACTTAGTTCTGTTGTGTGAGAGGAAGTAACTCTCCACACCAGCAGGGGGCGATAGTCTGAAACCAGAAGATGTCAGACTGCCGATGTAGAAACCGTTATAACTATAAAAACATTTCCTCCCATTTTCCACATTTTGCAGGCGTCGGGTTGCCCCCCCTCAAACTTTTTGCCTCGGGGCAGTTGAGTTTTTAAAAAACTATGACTTCTGCAGCTCCCACCACAGCAACACAGCACACACACTCTGAGTGACTGGGAGGACTGGTGTTGATCTGGTCTGAATGAGCCTTAAGGAGGAGGGAAGACCTGCAGTCACTACTCAGGGCTGAAAAACTTCCTCACCAGACTCTGTGCTTTTGAGTCTAAAACAAATTATTCAATGAGTTTATAACAATTAATTTTCTTTTAAAAAAGGTGCTAGAATTAAACGTCAGTCAAAAGTAAACCGGTTTTAGCAGGATGGATGAACCTGACTATAACCTGGGTCAGTGCATTAAATGTTAAAATGTGTTATTTTACTTTTTTCATACCTCTGCTCCCTTTAAAGTATAACATGATAATAACCTGATATGATATTGTCTGGTTTTTTAATAATTATTATTCAATAGTTTTATTTTCCATCTGTTTCTTTTTTCTTTTCTTTTAACTTCTATTTTTAAACTGGTTTTATTCTCCATCTTCTTTTAGATTAATTATTTCATTCTCTGCCTGTTTTTATTCATCTTAATCTTATTTTTTACTATAATTATGTTTTCTCCCATTTTCTCTGTCTTTATTTTCTCTTTCATGTGAAGCTCTTGGTGCTTTAAATTACTTCATAAAGATTTTTGAGACATTTCTTGTATGAAAGTTGCTAAACAGACAAAGTTTATTAATAATATAATTATTATTGAAACCACTTCAGAATGTTTTATTTCCTAATCTAATATTTACAGGAAGTGACCCAGCTGTTGGCAGGTTTTACTGAATATTTCTAACTACTGAATCTACTTCTTGTTGTTCAGGTCATAAGTGGAAGCAGGGCATGTGGTCTAAAGAGGAGATTGATATTCTGATCAACAACATTGATCGATACGTTAAGGTACGCTAACAGCTAACAGTTTTAAATGAAGTCTTTGGTGCATTTTCTCTACTTCTTCTTTATTTCCTGACTGTTTCAGGGCAGAGGAATCGACGACCCAGCAGAGATCATTTTTGAGATGTCCAAAGAGGAGAGGAAGGATTTCTACCGCTCCGTGGCGTTGGGTTTAAACAGGCCGCTGTTTGCCGTCTACAGACGAGTTCTCCGGATGTACGACAACCGAAACCATGTCGGCAAGTGAGTTCAGGAGGAAATGATGTCGTAAACACATCGCAGCTGTTTTCACAGTTTGAACAGCGATTTGTTTTTTTTTTAGGTACACTCCTGAAGAGATACAGAAGCTAAAAGCGTGAGTAAAACCTGTCTTCTTTTAACGTAAAAAAAAGAGAAAATCCCGTACATTGTTTTTAAAATGTGATTTTGTATCTGGTGTTTGTTGTCAGGCTGAGGCAGAAGCATGGGAACGACTGGGCGACTATCGGAGCCGCTCTGGGTCGCAGCGCCTCCTCGGTCAAAGACCGCTGTCGACTGATGAAGGACACGTGTAACACAGGTCCAGTCTGAGATCTGATTCCAGATGCTTTCCATTTGTTTGTCTTCATCCTGCTCAGAGATCGATCAATAAATCAAGTTTGATTTTTTTTTTAAACTTTAGACAAAGCTAAGCTAGCAGCATTTCATAAAAACTGCTCCAGGATCTTAATGTCAGGCTCATAATAAATCTGTTCAGGAGGTTTTAGCTTAAATTATAGTGTTTACAAAAAGAGAACACGTAAAATGCTTCATTAGTTTTGTTGTTGTTGTGTTTTTAATAAACAGGTAAATGGAGCGAGGAGGAGGAGAGGCGTCTCGCCGAAGTCGTGTACGAGATGGCGGGCGTGACGCCGGGGTCGGCGGTCACAGGAGGCGTTTCCTGGGCGACGGTCGCCGATCAGGTTCGCACGCGCTCAGAGAAACAGTGTCGGTCGAAGTGGTTGAACTACCTGAACTGGAAACACAGCGGAGGAACGGAGTGGATGAAGGAGGACGACCTCAACCTCATACGCAGGTGTGTGTGTGTGTGTGTGTGTGTGTGTGTGTGTGTGTGTGTGTTGTTCTGGTGTGTGTGTGTGTGTGTGTGTGTGTGTGTGTGTGTGTGTGTGTGTGTGTGTGTAGCATGAACACACCATCATGAACTCGTAAACCTGTGACGATGTGTTCCAGGATATCGGAGCTGGAGGTGAAGGATGAGAATGAAATCAAGTGGGAGGATCTTGCGGGCGGGTGGAGCAGCGTCCGATCGCCTCAGTGGCTGCGATCTAAGTGGTGGAGCATCAAGAGACAAGTAGCCAATCACAAGGAGATCCCCTTCAGTGGTACACACATTATTTCTCACTGATGTTTCTGTTAGCTGTTTTTCATTTAAAAGTGCTGAAACTTGCAATGAGCCACTTTTATATCAGTGATCGTCTCTTAATGTCTCTCTGCAGTATTATTATTATTATTGTTGTTATTATTATTTTATGACTAACGTGTGCCTTTGTGTGTCTCCAGTCCTCCTTAACGGTCTCCAGGAACTGGTGGCCTCGCAGTCGTCATCTGGACCAGGAAGCCCCTCCTCCTCCTCCTCGGTGCAGATCCGGCTCACCCGATTGGAGGAGAGTGGCAACAGCCCCGCCTCCAGCTCTGTGGCTGCGCTGCAGATCCCGCTGCAGATCACACACCTGGGTGAGACTGGCTGGAGCATGTGTGAAGGTTTAATGGTAGAATACGATTCTACGCTGATGATGAAGGCTTTTTATAAGGATATAAGACTCCAGCTCCACTGCAGACATTTGCGCTCAGACTCCAGCTGAGTGTTGGACTGAGGTCTGTCCTGTGTTTCTCTGTAAGCTCCAGATTCTTCAGCAGCAGCCAGCGACACTGAAACCATCACTCTGAACACAGGAGCCCTGCAGACCTTCGAGATCCTGCCTGTAAGCTAAAAGTTTCATCCAAGATGTCAAACCTGCTTTAGTATTAGTAATAATGATGGATGATTGGTGTCCATGTTCTCCGGTACTTTATGATAACATTTAAAGAATCAAACGTTCTTGAATCAGTAGAACTCTCAGAGGATGACGAGGCGTTTTAAATAAAGCTGTTTCCTCATCTTGTTTTTCCACTCCAGTCGTTCCACCTGCAGCCGACCGGCACCCCGGGGACCTACTACATCCAGACGACGTCCAATCAGGGCCTCCCGCTCAGCTTAGCCAATAACAGCACGGTTACCCTGACGACAGGCTCCTCCCCCTCATCACACGAACACATCATCCTTCACAGCCTGTCGGTCAGTTTTCTGTAGAGTTGTTTGTTGGCCATGTTTGTTTGTTTGTCCATGTAACGTTTCATCCTGCGTTTTCCCCCCCGCAGACGGACGGACTCTGCTCCAGCGACGGCGTCATCATCCAGACAGTCACTGCTGACCCCGCCTCCTCAGACCCTCTCACCCAATCGCAGCTGGTTGTGGAGACAGAGGAGCGGAGCCAGGTCGACGGCCTCGAATCCACGAGTCTCCTGGAGGGTTCGGAGACCGTTGTCACGGAAACTCGGGAGTCAATGACGGATGACTTCAGTGTCAAAGTACCAACATATGAATGTTTATCCTACATTATAGTCATACACATGCTTTTAATTTGAAAAGCTCTGCATTCAAAATGTTTTTTTGCTTTGGTTCTTACAGATTTTCTCCCCCCTTTAATGAATTAATAGAAATTATTAAACCTTATTTACCTTTTTGGTTTGTTGATGTGTAAATCTCAATATTCTTCCTCCTCATGTATGTAAATGAAGTGGACAAAATATTACAAACACCTTTTAATAATTTGAGGCCCTCCAATACAAAATCAGAAGCCACTACAGCCTCAATAAAAATTAAAGAAAATCGTTCTTTTTTCCCCTACAAAAAAAGTTTTCTCTGAATATCACCCATCTGTCATCTAATGTCCTCATTATTACTTCATATCTTTCTAACAGTGACAACAAATTAAAATGTAGATCTGATGTACCAGATTACATTACATCATACAGGTGTAACTAATTACTTTGTGTCTAACCCTACAAACATCTGATTCATGTTTACCTGTGTGTGTGTCAGGAGCTGAGTTCCCCCTCTGTCGAGGCTCCGGTGGTGCATTCTGGGATACCATCTGGCAGCGCTGTGCTGATTGTGTCTCCTCCCAACATCAGCAGCACACTGACAGGTAAACACCCTGTACAGATATTAGTGATCTGCTCTGAAGGTTAACTCAGCTCTGACCTCTGTCTCCTGTGAATGTCCTGTGTTTGACCTATCCATCCACGCCGTCACCACATCATTGGCCTTATGTGGACCAGACAAACTATTACTGTTTCATATAACGTACTTTAAAGGAGCAGTTCCCCCAAAAATAAAAATTCAGTCCGTCTCTACTTGCCTCTGTGTTTAGTAGACGCTGACTTTGGAAGCTTTATTTTCTGTCTTCAGATCCAATCCTGGAGAACCAGGAAGGCTCCGACTGAGCTGGACGTCCATCGTGGTAGCAGCTGGTTGAAGGTTGAACTCCAGGCAGAAGCTGCTTCCTGTCTTCTTCTTCCCCTCTGTGGCCTTCATCCTGATGAAGACGAAGCTGCTGCACAGGACATCAGCTCAGACTCCTGTTGTAAACCAGGGTGTCAAAACAGACTTTAGTGGTTGTACCTTAACCTGTGGAGCTGAATGTGTTTCACGCTTCACACTGAACCCCTGGATGAAATGTGAACGCAGCGCTGCAGGAAACACCCCACGTTCATAGAATCATGGAAACATGAAGAAGAAACTGAGTGACTCCTCTTTTGGTCGTGATTATCATAAACTATTTTAACTTGTGGTGGTACGGAAGCTCGTATCTGCCAAATTTAAATATAAGAATTCCTATAAGTGCTTTCTCAAAGTTAAAAATTCCTGAACCCACCCCTTTATGGCTGCGTCCTTATCACATGTCCAACCAAGTTTCATGATAATCCATCATGAGGTTTTTATATAATCCGGCTAAGAGACAAACGGACACCAATGACAACATTATTACATCTGTATGGAGATTATTTCCTCCTTATTTATTCAAGACAAGTTTTATAAATGTACTGTAATTCACGAACAAACCGTGTTTTACAAATACAAAACATAATTAAACTACTGCAAAACAAACAAACACAACATACTACTAAATATCCTGCTTCAGAGAGAAATACAACACATACCAAAACAAAAAATATCACCTGACTTGTTTTTTCACTGCTGATTTCTATTATCAACCTGCTGGCACGTATAAATTGACTCACCTGCTGTTGTGGTGGTTGAATTACCTGACATTCATGAGAAAGAAAAAAACATCTTTATAATATTTCCATCATTATTGTGCTCACAATGGAAAGATTGCAGCAAATGTATCTTTAGCCTTAGTGGAAATATTTTTTTGTACTTCAAAAACGTGATGAATTTGTTTCTGACAATTTTTTATTTGCAAAATTTTTTAAAAATCCATTCATTTGTTAATCGTGTTTATTTATTTAAAGTTTACTAGTTTTGGCAGAGAACCGACTCCGTACCGTTCTAATTAATTACCGTTTTTCTGTGAACTCGCCGTCGTTGCATCCTTTTAAGATGGACTGTTTTCCACATGAAGACCTTCTCATCCTTAGAATCCGATTTTTCAAACACCTCAGAACGAAATCTGACTTTTGTGTAAAAGTGGAGCTAAAAATATTTTTGTTAATATGATTAAAACAAACAAATGAGGTGAAAATTAAAGCTCATCTAACCTGCTGTTCTAATGTCAGCTACAGGTTTTACACAGGTGTTCTTTTCTGATCTGATTTTTTCACCTGTCTGTTTGTTGGTTTGTAAGCAGGTTTACGTTAAAACTACTGATTGGATTTCCATGAACTTTGGTAGGACTGAGCCTGTATTTGCCCACATGTTCGCAAACTGCCACCATTAAAATGACCCTGAATTAGCCGTTAGCTGTTCCAGTTAGCAGATTACTCATGGATGTAGAGACAAGCATCACTGGATTACTTTGATACTGAAGAAAACTTAAAACCTGGTATCTAAATGGATTTATGGACGTTTATTCTCAATGGACACGTTTGAGCATCACATCGACTGTTATTTATTTGAATTATTTAATACTATCTGACCATTTATAACTGTACTCTTAAGTAAAAGGTGTAGTTCTCCATGATGACCACACAGAGGCAGTGCTGTCATTTATTTATCTCTACATGATGTTTTATCACCTCGCTGACGAGATTTACTGCAGTAAAAAATAGAGCAGAAAAATTCTGTAATACACAAAAAGTAAAGTAGTACAAACAGAGAAAGAAGTAAACTTACAGATACTTACCAAACCGTAGGAGGTGTCAATGAATCATCTTCACATTCCTCCATGTGAAAGAAAGTTCTGTATCAAAAGATAAACTGGAAGATAGTCATCTTGAGGTCAGAAGTTAATTTCTGCATCATGAAGGCAGTTAGAATTTAATTTAATGACATCCAGACGTGAAAATAAAACGTCTTCCTGTTTAACAGCTTCAGAGGCAAACAGCCAGAGTGAACTTACAGTAAATCATCTTTAGTGTACAACATAATTATAGAGTGGGGAAAGGTTAATTATAACATCTGCACACATTAGAATGTTCACCTTATAGGACTTTAGAGGCTCCGTAGGATAATAGAAACACACAACTCAGAACACAAAGTTCCAGTCATTTTAAATCCTCCATATATCTTTATAATTTTAAATATGAGATACATTTTCCACATTTTGATATATTTAACATATTTTACAGTTTTCACTGAATGTCACATAATTTTATGGACTTAAAATTTTTATTTTCTTATTATCATTCTTTACTTTTCATCATTGTTTGAGCAGCCATTCAGAAAAAAGACCAAACACTCCAATGGTTTCACACCTACAAACCAAACCAGGAAGTAAAAATGATACAACTGTTAGGAGCTGATGAAAAAAGACCATCAACACAAAGTGATTTTTAATGTTTTGTACTTTTAATATGAGATTTCTTTTAAAGACAGACTCAGCAGTGAGTTTAGATCAGGAGGGATTCAGAAGACATCTGGTGTTTCAGCTGCGACTGAAGCCTGCAGTCACATGACCAACAACATGACAGAGGATTCTTCTGTGAAACCACATTTAATATCAAACAGTACAGAAGTTGAAAAACTCATATTTGGCAAATAATAAAGTTAGTTGTGCAGAAGGCTGCTGTGTTTGAGGAGGAGTGAGAACGTTCTCTGTCCTGAAGGAGCTTCACACCTGTGGAGCCGTTATAAATGTATAAGTACATCCTGTACACAGTGTATAAGTACATCCTGTACACAGTGTATAAGTACATCCTGTACACGGTGTATAAGTACATCCTGTACACGGTGTATAAGTACACCCTGAGTCGTGTACAGATACTGTCTGTATGAGCTGTGGAGGATTCAGCTGCACAGGTTTGACTCCCAGTCCTCCTTTTTCATTTAAGCTAGTAGTTGTAAACCTTTTTGAACCTCCTCGTCACCCTTACCTCTCCTCTGAGGTTCTGAGTCTTAAATAAAACATGTTGATAGTGTAAGTTTAAATTAGGATTTTGTAACCCCTTATTCTCTACTACCGTTCCCATAAAGCTTGGGAAGGAAACAGGAAGTATAATATTGCCATGACAGCTGATTTATATTCCGGCTGCATACTTAAGTCTGTCAGCCTGCATACATTCATGCTTCCACAAGAGGGCAGTGAAGCATTTAAAAACATGGCGAGGTAGGGATGTATTTTTTTACATTTCACTTCACTTTTTTTTTCTTTATTGTGTTCGTAGACTTCCAGATGAAACGGAGCAGTACCACCAGGAAAGGTGGTACTGCTCCGTTTCATCTGGGTAAAATTTAGAAAACGTGCACAAGTATGGAAGAAATGACGCAGTGTACAGACAACCGTATCCGTTTTTTAACCTCGTGTAAATTAGCCTTTAGCTGGCTGTGTGCTACTAATATATTTAGCCTATGTTTGTTGACATTTTGGCCAAGTAGCGCTATTGAAATTACGCTGAATTAGCTTTTAGCAGCTAATTAGCAGTTAGCAACTATCAGTAGCATACATGCCAACTTCATTGGATGATAACCACTAAGACTTGCATTTAAGATTTTCTCTAAATCCACAAGAAAAAAACACACAAAACATTCAGAAAAGTTTGAATTAAACCCCAAAAGTAGAAAAAAAATCATGAAATTATAAATAAAAAAACAAAAGTGTCAAATCAAATCAACCGTCGTAATCACTGAAGCATTTTGTTTGACTTGATCACTGGACTAAAAATAAACTTTTTTATTCACTTTTATTCTTTTTTATCTCTAACGCGGGCAGATTTAGGAACTTTGAAAATGCAGAGAATTGTTAAAACTTAGGACGGTTCCATAAGGGTTGATTCGTTTACATTAGCTTACAATGATTCTCAGATACGTTATAGAGTTTTATGGGATGTCAGAGGGGGTTTGCCACCCGATGGGGGTCTCAAGCCCCAAGTTTGGAGCTACTTGACTGTCCTGTTGGAATGAAAGGATGGTTTATCCATTAAATAAGCACAAAAAAGGGGTATGAACAGAAATCAAACGCACCTCAGTGAGCTGATGGTTGTGTGGCGTTAGCAGGATCACGTTTCACAGCTCCTGTCGTTGTATTTTTATCACCTGACAAGTGTCTTTAAATACTAACCTTTCTAAAAACAGCATTCAGTCCCTAAAGCTCTCCTCCTCTCGTATAAGATGACACGGGATGAAGCTCGTCACTCCCTACGCTCCTTCACACGCTGTGACATCACATCAAATCCTCACCCAGAGTGCTACCTTATGTCTCATCCATTTGTCTCTCTATCTTTCTGTCTTTGTTGTAATCCTCCTGAGGTAACGTAACCTTTTCTGAAAGTTACTGCAGGTCTTATGACGGGGCTCGGCTGGCATTTCTTTCTCTCGGAGCTGCAACCTGTGAATTCTCCTGCAGGGATGAAGTGCAAACGTTTTGCGTTAAGCGTGTAAAGTGAATTCCCACCACTGTTCAATGACAAAAAAGTCGCAGCAGTTCTGATATTTAAGGGAACGGAAAGCCGGAGGGTCCAAAAATAACTGCTATCGTTCTGTGGAAGACGATAAGCGTGTCTGGTTGATGAAAAGACTTTTAAATCTTATTCTAAAACATTTTAAACGTGGAGATATCTCATTAGTTACCTGTAACAGTTTGTATTTATTACATGTGCTACATCCGGGTATGTTCTGCTCGAGTCATACAAAGATTAGACATAGTATAATTGAAAATCAGCTACTGAATTTTTTTTTAAAAATTTGAGAAATTTGGTCTTTAAACTTTGGTATTTAAATGTTTTAATAATTAAAATCACAAAAGTAGCTGTTCTCCTAGTCATTTCTGATGGACCAGTTCTTCGCCTGCATCTGCATCGCATGTATCGATGTTGTAGAATTTGCTTAATCCACAGCTGCTAGCATGCTAACTCGCCAGATACCTGTAGGCCTTTTACCCGGCAAACGTTTTGTCATTAAAATGTTCAAGTGTCCCATTAAACCATTTCTTTCTTCTGTGAACAGGGTTGCACTACTTATTTTCCAGGACATGCATATGATTGGCCAGAGACTCCCCCCCGGCTTATCCCATTGTCCTCAAATTAAAATAAAAACTGGTGAAGAGTAGAAAACCAAAACTCCAGGCGTCCAGAAACCTCAGCTGGTCCACGTGTTTTTGTTCCTTGTTTTCTTACAGGTTGATGTTTCAAACCTGTGACAGTCCCGCTGAACGCCTGGCCTCGTCAGTCAATCAGGGACTGTAGCGCCGCCGCCAGGCAGAGCCCCAAACCCAGGCCTGTCCATGTGGGCCCGGACCCGCTGCTATCGTTGATGCTTCGTAACTGGAAGTCATGTTTCAGGGCGGAGTAGTGAACAGTACCATTTGGGACGCTTAGGGTCTCTGTCAAAAGCTCATGACCAGGAAACTTCACCTGTCAATCACAGAGACCAGCGACCAGAAGAAGGTTAATGTCACCAGAGAGTCAAACCGTAATGAACATATAGATCTACAAAAGCACAGCACAGTAATTACAGACCGATGTTTTCAGGCTGGTCAACAAACTCAAAGATTTCATAGCTGCTATAGAATTTAATTTAAGAATACATCAGTCCATCTGAATTTCTGCTTCAGATGGACTGAAATCTCATTAAAAATCCAAAGATTAAGCTTTGTGATTGTTTAGAGGAGCATCTTAGAGTTTCCTTGTGGTTTTTGGGGTTAGGTTTAGGTTTAGAGTTAATCTATAGTCGTTGACCGCCAAACAAACTGTTTCCAAAATAAGGTCCCAAGGGGGGACACCAGAAGGACGGACCTCACCTCTATATACTGGGATCCATAATAGATTTATCATTTATGGTAGTTTAATTCCACCATGGCAGTCACTGCTACTCGGCTAGGCTGCTAAGCTTTAGCTGAAGCATTACAGTTGTAGTTAGCTACTGCTTCATGGAGCCTAGTTATGTGACAAACTGAATTAGAAAGATGGTGGTTTATGAAAATGGACATTTCCGTTACAATTTACCAATAAAAATAAATCAGCATATTTTCACTTTAGCAAACACTAATCTGTTGTTATCTCACTAGCAAGGTTTCACTTGATATACCTAGCTCTTTGGCTAGCTAGCTTTAGTAGTTGTGACAATTTATTACACTGGTTTCACATAAATTATAAGTAGCTAGCTTTTACGTAATATAGCTAGCTCTCTGGCTAGTTAGCTTGAGTTGTTTTGACAATTTAATACAGTTTTCACATAAATGATGTGGAGCTAGCTTAATATATATTTTTTGGTCAAATCTTCTGGAAACAGGAAGTATGCGGTTACTGTGCTGTAGCTTTTGTAGGTCAGTGTATTTCTACCACTAGTGTGTCTCTGTGCTGTTTACTGTGAAGGTGTAGTCTCCAGGCAGCAGCAGTCTGTAGTACTCTCCATACTGGTTGGTTCTGAATGGATACCAATTTTTACGACCTTTGACCTCCACCACTGCGCCCTGTACCGGCACTCCAGCGGCATTCAACACAAGACCTTTGACCCCTGAATACACAAACAGGTGATTATTAAGTATTGATCCTAGTTCAGTTTTAGGTTAATACCAGAGTAGAGACAGACAGGTACTGACCCAGGTGGATTTGCTGGATGTAGGCCAGCAGAGATTTCCTGTTGTCTGTCCACAAATCAGGAAGTTGTTCAACTGGAGGAGACTTGCAGCAGGAAACTTCCAGAGTCAACTCCAAGCACTGAGCCCACACGTAGTTGTAGTCCTGCATCCCACCTGAAAACAGTTTCAGGTTACGTCTGTGGCTAAATCCTGGAGCGTAACAAGATCCAGCCTCTTTTTTATGTGAGATGTTATCAGGTCATATAAATATCAGTAAGTTATTTGGGTATAAAAACATCAGTTCATGGTTAAGGCACCAACATGTGCATCTTGGTGTTCAGCTGCAGTTTTCTCAGGTGAGCTGATGTCAGTCAGCTGATCTGGTTGCAGCGCTCAGGTTTCCAGGAAACCAGGTGGAGCAGTGACGTTTTCTGTTTTTAAGTATCTGTCTCCTTCTCTGCAGGAATTCACACTGAACCGGTTAGCAGTGCTTCATGTAGCGACGTAGATATTAAAGGTTTGAAGGTTGACGTTCAGCACATTCAACTTTCACACAGGAGCTTGACGCTATCGTCTTAAATGAACTAATAAAAGTAGCTTCATTAGAACCGTTACAACCTTTCATAACAGCAGCCTTTTGTCTATGAATGTTTTATCCAGTTTAGTACGTCAGACTGGGAGATAACCAGTTAGCTAGGATGTTAGCAGAGGAAGCTAGCCAGAGGGAAACATTTTAGCTTTTATAATTAATCTGTGATAAAAAATAATTTCTCTTTAAGTGCTTGTGTGAATTATTCTGTTGTGGATCAAATCTGGAATATATGTTAAATTTACAGAATAAACATCTATCTGGTTTTCAAATATCTAGCGTCACCTTAGCTTAAGAGGAGCAGCTGCTACAACAAGACTTTGTGAATAAAAAGGACAAACTAGCATGTTAGCATTGTCTTCCCTGTGTTTCCAGAGATTCACTCCTGCCCTGTATGCTGTGATTAACACGCTAACATTAGTCTGGGTTTACTGCTAATTCGCTGAGTCACAGCAGGGCAGGTTAAGCCAGAATCTGCTGCTGCTGAGGGTTTGGCCTTGGCTTTAAATTCCAGTCTATGATAGAGATTATCTACCGTACCTGACAGAGAATACCACTGGTATCCGTTGGTGATGCCACCCGTGAACGAATTGGTGCCGTAACAGGACTCATCCCGGTGCATGGAGGCGTGGTTGTGGGAGTACACTGTAGCCAGGTGAACGAACACATCATCATCAGGGGCGAGGCTGGCTCCGCCTACCTGCCCCCTGCCTGAAACAGACAAGAGTTTTATTTATATGTACATTCATTTAGTGAAGATTTAGTGTGTGTGTGTGTGTGTGTGTGTGTTGACCTCTGTTGCCGTTGTCGTAAGGATAACTGGCCACCAGAGCTCCTCCATGAAGGTTGGCAGAGAGAACGAAAGTCTCATTCTTCAACCAGTCAATCACAGCTCTGACCTTAGAACACATCACACAGCAAGCAGCCAATCACTTCACTTTAAACATTTAATTACTGTTTAAAGGATACGGCTGAAGATACTTTAGAAAACTTATCCAAACACTTTCTGACTTCCTGTATGTGGCTCTCAGCTCAAAGCTTATTGGTTCCTTCTTCAGATGTAAATCTTTAAAAACTCAGCACAGATATTTAGTTTCATTTAAAAAAAGAAGTCTTAAACCAGCTGCTTCCTGTAGTTTATATCAAATGGGATGAAATGGTGCATTTTTTTGGGACTATTTTCAGCTGCGGATGAGTCAAAATAAACTCCAGGTGAAATCAGGTCAGGATGGGAGGGACTTGTCATGAGCCAGTAGCATTAGCTCTGATTGTGCATCATACAGCTAATTGTCCAGCTAGCTAACGCGGTCAGACTGGCTGACAAAGGTCTGCTGAACATGAGCTGAGAGACAGACTGATGGCCTCACAGGGAACACAGGACCAAAGTGGTTTACTAGCCCGTTTTGGCTCCTGGCAGCCAAGGGCAAATGTTAGCTGCATGGCTAGCTAAGCTAACAGTCTAATAGCAGCTGTAGCTGGTAGCGTTAAAGCTATCTGTCCATCAGGAAACTTTGTAAACAACCTTGGTTTTGGATTCGCTGTCGTCAAACTGGCCTCAGATGGTCTCGGTGGTGTTAGCAGCGGTTAGCAGTAACAAGTTATGACATAATGACAGTCCTGAGAACATCAGAGGGAAAACCAGAAATTATTTTTTAAATATGATCCAGTTTCACTAAAATCTGTGACTTTAGTTCTAAAGTTTTTGCGCAGGAATCGCTGAGGCCCCGCCCTCAGGAACACTCTCGTGGCGTCGTTCTGACATGAAAACGGCGCCGCTAACAGATTAAGTTATAGGAGGACGTCGTGATATTATTGCTTGAAACACGTCATATTTTGTATAAGTGGAAGAAAACATGATCAGATTTTGATGTGAAAATATTAAGAAATGTATTTTGGTAAAATATAGTAAGATAAGCTCTATGGTACATGCTAACATGCTAACAGATGCTTTTATTACGAGTTTAAGTCTTTTCTTAAAAATATAGAACATCACCAGCTGTATCCTGTAAACAGATAATAATCCTCTGTTAGTTCTTATTCACAGGCTTATAAATATGAAATGGTCAAATCTGTAGTCAGTTACTGGTCCCAGTGTCAGCTGACACACAAACACACAAACACACAAACAAAAGGAAAGAGAAGCAGGAGACCTGACCAACCTCTGCCTCCCGCTTCTCCTCGTCCACCTGCTGCTGCCTTTGGTCAACAGCAAAAATATCGGGAAAGTTCCTGTTCAGATCCTTGTTGTTAGCGTTGCTCCTGAAATAAACAGTTCACTGTATGACTGGGGTCTGACTAACTCCTGGGTCTGAATAGAAAACACCACAGCAGGTTTTTAGATCCGAGGTTAGCAGTGTTGTCGAACGTGTTCATCAGTCAATTCATGCATTATAAAAATTTATGTCAGCATCTTAAAAGATACAATGTCGATTCACTAAAATCAATCAACCTTAGATTTAATTGAAATAAAATATTTTTTAAAACACGTTTATTTCTGCCTCAAACTGCTGAAATAATCTCATGTCATTGGCTGAGTGGCTTCAGTGAAATGTTTCCTTATACGGTTTGGAAAGCGGTGACCTCCAACAGGCCGCACACACACACACACACACACACACACACACACACACACACACACACACACACACACACACACACAGACACACACACACACACACACACACACACACACACACACACACACACAGACACACGCGCAGAATAAACCCAAACCCTGAGTGTAACAGCTAAAGCTTCTCGTCAAGTCCCCACGATGTGATTAATGCGATAATGTTGACACACACACACACACACACACACAGACACAGACACACACACACACACACACACACACACACACACACACACACACACACACACACACACACACACACACACACACCTCTATGCGGATCATTAGAAGAAGTCAAAACACTTTTAATTAGACACTTCAGGCTTTTACCGTCACTGTAATCTCAGTGTGATACACATCTATTGTGTGTCTACAGTGTGTTTTGGGCGTTGGAGCGTCCCATAGTTTAGTCTGTACACAACAATCCCGTTGGCTACGAGTGTGTGTTGTCTCTTTAAAGTTGTTGTGACATTTGGTTTGGCACACAAAGACACACGTTTCAGCTCTCAATGAAGCCAACAGGTCTGTGGCAGAGCTCTTAAAGGAACACGTCACCCAGAAACAATCAGTCAGTCATTATCTACTCACTGCCATCATTTCGTTGAACCCAACATTTCTGGAGCGTCACAGCAGAGCAGCATTCTTCTGAACAACTGAAGAGCACAACAAACAAACAAAGTCGCTTCCAATAACTTGTACGATGTAACACAAACCCTGAGATCCTAAACTGATTTTAAAAGATGTAAAAAAAAAAAAAGGTTTTTTTTTCTTCCCATTTAAATTTTAATATTTAATTTATTTATTTTTACTTAAAAACTACTTTGTCATTTTATTCTACTGACTTGTGTTGTTACCGTCAAAATATGGTGATATGTGAATGATCATGTTGTACCTTTTCTGCCGTCACCAATTAAAAATAATAATAAAAAAAGAATATATAATTTATACCATTTTTAAGGTTTTTAATGTTTGTTTTTAAACAGGGGCGGGGCCAGGGGCGGGGCCAGAAGGGCACTGGCCCCAGCTGAAATCTGATTGGTGCCCCTGTCCTGTCACTTGTCTGTTTACAACTTGAATACTTGACTGTCAAGTTTTTCTCCCCTAAACTGTTGTGAATGCTTTAATATAGTATATAAGTATTTTCTTTAATGTAAAAATGTAAAAAAAAATTATTTTATGTATTACATAATTGGAAAAAAGTGTTAAAATTCAATAATTGCTAAACTTTTTTGATGAACACAATGAGCTTGAAAAAGGCACAATTTGCATAATATATTCAATTATGTGTGTCTTGACTAAAAGCTATGGAGCCAACAGCAAACAATGAATGACTGGTGAAATATTCTGTGTTTACATCTTACTGAATAAGGAAATGTGCATGAATGTTATATATATAACAGATATATAGTTGGCCCCTCTGTAAAAAATGTGGCCCCTCTATGGCCCCTGATTGGGAAAAATTCTAGATTCGCCACTGTTTTTAAACTAGTCTCTGTCTTCTTCAGGTGTTCAGGAGGACGCTGCACCACTGCTCTGCTCTGCAGCTCCAGGAAATGTTTTGTAGACCAGGAAACACCTGATTTCCTGGTGGTGAGCTGATAATGACTCCACTTTAATTTTTGGGTGAGCTATTTTTATATTAACCATGGATCACATTATCTTTCTGTGGTATCGGTTGTTCACCTCAGCTTCACGGAGCTAATTTTAACCTCAATGTTTTTCATTTCATGAAGGCAACGTCCCTGTTTGGGTTCAGCCTCTCTGTGTGTGTCAAACCTCCTGTGTTCTTCCCACCAGCATCGACCATTTAGACACTGGCTGTGGAGCATTTAGCAGCTAAATAACCACATATTTCTCTCAAGAGGTGGTGGAGACCAAAAATGGAGCTAAAAGAGACCTATTTAAAGTCAACCAGCGGATCTTTAGTGAACCACAGTGCGTTGGTGTACCTGCCCTTGCTGTACTGGCAGTTTGTGTCTCTATCATCGAAGCCATCGGGGTTCATCGAGGGCATGATGTGGATACGGGTGCTGTTCAGTAGCTTTTCCGACCATTCTTCGTTGTCACGGTAACCACGCACCAGGTCGTCGATGAGCTGCAGCATCAGCACCCGCCCAAGAACCTGCAGACGGAGGAAGAAGTTCAGTCTGATCAATGTGATTAAATCCGGATCAGAAATATTGAGCCACTCTGGGGTTAATGTGATAAAAAGCTGAATGAACACAAACTTCTACACTCCCTCTCATCACTGCAGTTCATGTTCACACTTACACACATTTCTACCCAGTATGACTCATGTTTTCTCCTGATGCCGTGAGTCAAGGACTAGAAACGCGATCCGGAGACGAGTTGGAGGCTGATTGGATGGTAGGAAGAGGACCAAGGAGTTTGTGAATGAATGAGAGCCTCGGGGGGCAGAAAAGGAGAAGGGTGGGAGAGGTGTGTGTGTGTGTGTGTGTGTGTGTGTGTGTAAAAGCAGCTACACAAACACACACACATGTCAGGACTAGCTCTGCCTCCAGTCATCCTTTTGTTTTCCTCCACTTCTCCCTCTTTTCTCTCCGTTTACACACTAATCTTCTGTCAGAGCCAGACAGGAAAGAAACGCTGTCGTCTCAACGGTTAACCTTCACTAAAAACTGTCCTCGCTTTAGTTTATTCCAAACATGGCCTCAGCATCAAGGTTTCATCATCCGTCCTTTATTACAACAAACATGATTATTTGATCCACAGTCGTCCAAATGTGAACCAGCTGCAGGAACAAATGGTGCCGACATGATGGCATTAGGACAGCAACGACTGCTTTACTGTAAATTAAGACCAAATGCTCCAATGATGTCTTTTAGTTTCAGGGACACGAACACAAAATTAAGCTCATAATAATGGTAGTATTTTAAAAAAAAAGGGAAGCTATGTAAAAGCTTTGTTACCAGAGTTGGAGGAGGTCATGTGATCAGCCATGTTTGTTTGTTTGTCTCGCAAAAACACTGTAAATGCGTCTGTTTTTAAATGTTCTCGCAAAAAAAAAAAAAAAAATGCTGTATCTTCCTTTATCTGGATCCAGACCAACATGTGAAGGGATCCATTCTGGACCAAGACCTGTCCTCCCACTTAAAGCCCATTGATGCTCTACGTTAAGGACGGACGGAGGTCAGGTCAGGTCAGCGGGGGGGTTAAACTACAGGTTGTTGGAGGCCTCTGGTGTTCAGGTCCTGTTGGTCCCACAGTGTGGAAATTATGCAGAAGATCTGAACCTTTTTGGCTCCATAAGCTGCAGAGAAATGAACGGGCCCCCGCCTCCGATCCTGTAAACAACGTTCCTCATACATCCATGTTCATCTTTAGGGTAGGGGAGCCGGGATCTGTCCTGAGAGGCAAAACGCAGGGGTCAAAAAGGGGATTGGTTCTGTTCCCACGAGAAGAATGACAGATTCTACCGCTGACCTACAACACGTTTAGTGAACATGTTGTTTATGTTGCTGTGCATTAAGCAGACGCAAGCTAACGTTCAGAGAGTAAAGGTGGAGCTCACTGGATCAGAGGGTCGCTTCAAATGAAACACTAACAGATCCAGAGTCAAACACAGCTGGGTCTCTGTAGGGCTGTCAGCTGAGGTAGGTTTACGTCTTTATGGTGGAGGTAAGTGAAGCCTCGTCCTGATGGTTATCCTCCTTGTTTTTTTGCTTAGCAGTCTCCAGAGATCAGGACAGGAGGCCCCTCTGATAGTGTGACCTTCTCCAGGTAGTCCACCTGCTGCAGTCCCTTACAACCTGGTGCTAGTTCCTGGCTGGTGCTGGAGCCAGTTCAGAAGCCACCTTCTAAAAACTGATTGTGGTTTCCCACCGGTCAGAGAGCCACATCATGATGTCACTGTGTACGTATGGATACGTCTGGTGTTTCCCAGCAACACTAGTGCCAAGAACAACAACAACAACAACAATGGCGGACAAGTGCCGCTCCTGGCAAACCTCCGCTGGCAGCTAAACACGGCTGCTTCAGAGAATTTGTGCTTCATCACGTTTCCTGAAGGTCCCTGAAACCTTCTGTTTGTTCTGTCCGACACTTTTTACTGAGGGTTTTACCAGTGTGAGTTAAACCCTGACACACTCCACTGACTCTGTGTGTGACTGTGTGTGTGTGTGTGTGACTGTGTGTGTGTGTGTGTGACTGTGTGTGTGTGTGACTGTGTGTGTGTGTGTGTGACTGTGTGTGTGTGTGTGACTGTGTGTGTGTGTGACTCTGTGTGTGTGTGTGACTGTGTGTGTGTGTGACTGTGTGTGTGTGTGTGACTCTGTGTGTGTGTGTGACTGTGTGTGTGTGTGACTGTGTGTGTGTGTGACTGTGTGTGTGTGTGTGACTGTGTGTGTGTGTGTGACTCTGTGTGTGTGTGTGACTGTGTGTGTGTGTGACTGTGTGTGTGTGTGACTGTGTGTGTGTGTGTGACTGTGTGTGTGTGTGACTGTGTGTGTGTGTGACTCTGTGTGTGTGTGTGACTCTGTGTGTGACTCTGTGTGTGTGTGTGACTGTGTGTGTGTGTGTGACTCTGTGTGTGACTGTGTGTGTGTGTGTGACTCTGTGTGTCCAGGCGTGACTTGTCTATTTAAGGACATTTCCACTGACTTTCACACACACACACACACACACACACACACACACACACACACACACACACACACACACACACACACACACACACACACACACACACACACACACACACACACACACACACACACACACACAGACAGGTCAGAGGTCACTAAGGCTTCCTTTACACAGCATTCAGGTTACCTTTTCATTTCCTCATTACTCATCTATACGTTTTCTGATTGGATGAAAGATTCAGTGGCTGATTTTCCCCACAGTGATCCCTGAACCTCTGGACTACAGCAGGGCAGAGGTGCCATTTTTAGAAGACAGAGTGTTTCTGTCAAAGTTCAGAGCCGTGACTCCAAACATCGGCTGTACAGACGTCATAGTCACATATGAATAAAACCGTGTCTATACACACATCTTCATTACACACAAAATAAAGGTCGTGATTCTGCTAAAGCCGATATTCAAACAAAAACAGATCATTTTTAAACACTTTCTTACTAAACTAATGATATTCTTATTAGCTTATATTAGCCTAAGATGCACAGAAGCTCCAGAATGATACCTGGATAAGAAGAGATGCTCCCAGCCCTCAGAGCTCAACACAAAACCTACAGTTCAACTAACAAATGAATCATTATCTTGACCTGGCATCTAGAAGATAAGATGAATGATTCTCCTGCCAGTTACTTCCTGTCATCCAGCCCGTGTGTTTCTGTCAGCTCTGTAGGAAGTCCAGTTTCTACAGAGCATCAAGATGTTCATTTTAAAGTTGACTCTGTGTCCAGATTCAACTGAGATTAACACAGACACACACAGACACACACAGACACACCAGGACCCCTCCCTGTTGACAGGATGTGGGACTAAAAGGAGACTAAAGAGATCAACAAAAGCCATTCAGAGTCAGACACTCCATACTCACTATTCAGACCGAAGACTGTGTGTGTGTCTGTGTGTTCACCTCGTTTCCATGCATGTTGGCCACATACTTGAACTCCGGGATGCCGATGGTGTGATGATGAGGCCTGACGCTCAGAACCAACACCCACAGCTTCTGACCTGACAGAACCAGAGACACACTTTTTTAACATCTGTAGACGTCATATTTTCTGTTTGTGAGAGAAATACAGAGAATATAAGTTTATAGTGACGACAACACTGAGTTAGAGCTGGCTTGTTTCTCTCTTAGCTTTAGTCTCTCATGGTCAGCTGGTTTCATCGTTCTGAGGTTACCTGAGGGTGAATTATTATTATGTCTACTGATATTCTGTTAGTCTCATCTTCATCAGCTTTGTGACAGAAGAAAACTTCATCTTCCTCTGGCCCGGATGGGTCTGGTGTTCTTCTGCTTTGTGCCGCGGGTGAAAGGTCACAAGACCACGAGAACCTCGTTCTAAGTCAGCTGATCCGGTAAATAAGCCTCATGAAATCTGAGCTACGTTAAATCAAAGCTGTTTAAGTCCATCTATCTGTTGTTATTTTGATTATTCTGCAGTGATTGTACACTTTTGTAAAGAGCAGACACATCATTAAGGAAGACTACATGTTGTGTCATAGCATCACGTATAGCATTTAAGGCTAACATGGTGCAGCGATGACACCACTTCCCAGAGGCTGGGAGCAGATTTCCAGGGTCTACGAATTTATTTGACAGTTGCCAGTAAAGCAGCGACATCATGGTGACATCATCATCATCATCATCACCATCACCATCATGTCCTGGGTGCCATCACACAACAAGTGTATCTCCTCAGGTGACACAAAATGAAATGGAAACATTTGTTGTTTTGAATGTCAGCACTGCAGAATAATGAATGACACACACACACATACACAGACACACACAGACAGACACACACAGACACACACAGACAGACACACACACACCCACAGACACACACACACACACACACACACACATATATACACACACACACACACACAGACACACAGACAGACATACACACACACACACAGACACACACACACACAGACACACACACACACACAGACACACACACACACAGACACACACACACACACACACAGACACACACACACACACACACACAGACACACACACAGACAGACACACACACACACACACACAGACACACACACAGACACACACACACACACACACACACACACACACACACAGTGTGAACCATCTGCAGGCAGATGAGGCGACACACATTAACACAGAAACACACCCACAGGTTGGAAACAGGCCAGCTGGTGTCTTAGATTAGCACAGATTAGCTGTGTGTCTGTGTGTGTGTGTGTCTGTGTGTGTGTGTGTGTCTGTGTGTGTGTGTGTGTGTGTGATTAGCCAGATTAGAACAAGCAGCATTTACTGTCCTGTTATATGATCACCCAAACACTGACCTACACTCAGTTATTGTTGCCATAGTGACTGACATCCAGCACCGGTCAACCATCATCCACTGTGTGTGTGTGTCTGTGTGTGTGTGTGTGTGTGTCTGTGTGTGTGTGTCTGTGTGTCTGTGTGTGTGTCTGTGTCTGTGTGTGTGTCTGTGTGTGTGTGTGTCTGTGTGTGTGTCTGTGTGTGTCTGTGTGTGTCTGTGTGTGTGTCTGTGTGTGTGTGTCTGTGTGTGTGTGTGTGTCTGTGTGTGTGTGTGTGTCTGTGTGTGTGTGTGTGTGTGTGTCTGTGTGTGTCTGTGTGTGTCTGTGTCTGTGTGTGTGTCTGTGTCTGTGTGTGTGTGTGTCTGTGTGTCTGTGTGTCTGTGTCTGTGTGTCTGTGTGTCTGTGTGTGTGTCTGTGTCTGTGTGTGTCTGTGTGTCTGTGTGTCTGTGTGTGTGTCTGTGTCTGTGTGTGTGTGTGTCTGTGTGTGTCTGTGTGTGTCTGTGTGTGTGTGTCTGTGTGTGTGTGTGTGTCTGTGTGTGTGTCTGTGTGTGTCTGTGTGTGTGTGTGTGTCTGTGTCTGTGTGTGTGTCTGTGTGTGTGTGTGTCTGTGTGTGTGTGTGTCTGTGTGTGTGTGTGTGTCTGTGTGTGTGTCTGTGTGTGTCTGTGTGTGTGTGTGTGTCTGTGTCTGTGTGTGTGTCTGTGTGTGTGTGTGTCTGTCTCTAAAATGATAAAATGTATAAACTTCAGACACAGGATGAATAAACCAGGTAACAGGTGACAGAATAAAGTCTAAAACCTGCTGCAGCATCTCATCATTAAGAGATGAAGCTTCACATGTTCTCATGGTTTCTATGTGCTGCTGTAGTTTCATATGTTAAAATCTGCAGACAGGACAGAGGCGGTGAGACAGGTGTGGTGAGACAGGTGTGTCCTGACCTCTGACCGACTCGCCGATGCTGTACAGGTGTGTGATGTCCGGGTTGTCGTTGTTGATCTGGAGGAGGTACTGCTCCATCTCAGTGTTGTTGTGGTAGTAAAATTTCAACGATGAGGTGTGGTCGAGGATGAGGAAGGAGGAGAGGAGGAAGAGGAGGAGTGATGACATCACTGCGGTGCGACCTGTTGGAGGGAATCCAATAGGTTTAAAACAAGCAGTTTCTTCAGGTTGAAGTCGAGTGTGTTTCACCAGGAACTCACAACTTAAGAGTACCATGACAACTCAGATGGACTCGTTTGTTTCCACCTCATGAATGGAAGTCCGACATTCACTCTATTTTAGCTCCGTGTTTGGTCTCCACCAGCACCGAATGGAAATATCTAGCTTTTAGCTGCTAAATGCTCCACTGTTCTCACCAGCTGTAATATGCAGCTTCCTGCAGCTGTTAGACTGTACAATCAGCACTGCTCCTAGTAGACCAAACAATTTCTTGTACTTTTTTATTGTCTGTGCAATACTGAGACACTTTTGTTATAGTATTTGGGAAATATTTTTGAGACACTTTACGCCCCTCCTTTATTGTATTGTATTTTTTATATTATTTCCCCTCCCCCACTGTGCTTCTGTACACTGTGCTGCTGCAATACTGTGAATTTCCCCACTGTGGGACTAATAAAGGGATATCTTATCTTATGAACATGGTACAGGACAGGACCAGTGATGAGCTACCTCGTGTGGAATTTAGATAAGGTGACTACATGGGATGGGTTCTGTTAGTGCGTCAACCTGTCGGTCAAACGGGACAGACCGCATACTTTTACAGCATATTTTTTTTACCTCAGATAAGGAAGTTGTGTCTTCACCCACCTCCAGTGTTTGGTTGGTTTGTTAGCAGGATTATACAAAACATACTGGATGAGGCAAAGCTAAAAAAAACAACCCGTTAAATTTTGGGGCAGAGCCAAGATTTTTCATTAGCATTGTTTAAATTTCTCAGGAAATAATCTATAAATTAAGATGTAAAAAAAAAATCATTCATATTTATGGTGTTTATATGTATATGTGAATTTATGTGGCAACAGCCAAACAGGTTTTTTTAACTCAACCACCGGGTAAATATTGGACTAAACCAGTGCTGGCCTTGTGGTTTTACATCAAAATGACGCTAATATGGTGATTGTTTAATGTTAGCTCTGTTTGAGGCTAAGCATTATCAAATATGAATATTATCCTACTGATAACTAGCACTAGCTAACGTTAGCTCTGTTCAATGCTGAGCATTATCTAATAAAATAAGCATTTACCCGACTGACAACCAAGATTAGCAAACATTAGCTTTGTTCGAGGCTTAGCATAAACAAACATAAACATAACCATACTGACAAGTAACATGAGATAATGTCACAAATATAAAACATATTGCTACTGAAAACGAACATTAGATAACGTTTGCTATCAACAAAATCTGTTAGCAAGCTGCAACAAAATGAATCATCATTCAGTCATTTCAGTGAAGGCATGTCGGTGCTGGACAAAAAAAAGGTTAAAAGTATCTACAAAGCCTTATAAATAAATATAAAATGCTCATAATATATGCAGGAATCAATATTTTCATTAAGATTAATATGAATAAACATTCATACAGCCTGCAGGCATTCAAGAAAAAATGTGATTTAAGTAATGGGGGCCTGTGCCCCAGCAGAGCTTTATGTCTAGCAACACCCCTGAAGTTAGTTCATGGCTTCAAAGTGATATTATAGAAATAATCAGACATCTCCATAAATTGACTCCTGAACACCACAGAAACGTTAGATTAATATAAAACATAGCGACCATTAAAGTGGTTTGTTCGCAGAGGATACTTAGCATTTTAAAGCTAGGAATATTATATGAATGTTCCTGAAGCAGTAGAGCGCTGATTATTGATCGATTATCAGCCCCTAACAGACACTACCGACAGTCAGGGTCTCACCTGTCCGCTGCCCGTCGGTTCGCCGGTCCGTGTGTCGCCGCTGACCCGAACACCGGCGATGTGATGTGAGTCCTGCTCCAGCCGAGGTGATACAGTTCAAAGAGTCTGAATGAATGTTACTTATTCACCAACTGGTGTCCCCGTCAAGCTCCGGGAGGGGCGGAGCTTAGAGGAGTGTGTGTGTGTGTGTGTGTGTGTGTGTGTGTGTGTGTGTGTGTGTGTGTGTCTGTGTGTGTGTGTGTCTGTGTGTGTGTGTGTGTGTCTGTGTGTGTGTGTGTCTGTGTGTGTGTGTGTGTGTGTGTGTGTGTGTGTGTGTGTGTGTGTGTGTGTGTGTGTTGGACGCGAACTGACCCAACAGGTTAATGAATGAAACAGACGGATGATTCATTGGGTTTAACAAACAGAGAGGCTCATTTAAACCAATGTTTACTTTACTCCATTTATATTCAAGTCATTTTAAGCTACTGTAGAGAATGTCACGGATTAGAATGTGTTCTATTAAACTAAAGTGGCGGCTTGTTTTGAGTGAAAAGTGGACACTAGCTTACTTATTTCTTAGCACTTAGCTGGTTACTTAGCAACCAGGCACCTGTGGAGCTACTCAACTCCGAAAACGTCTCAATTAGCTGCCAATATGTGAGATTTATACAATTTCCTTCTAAAAACTATAATAAATTAATTATGGGATGAAAATAGCAGGAAAATAGTTAAACTCTTAATTGTAGACATGCAATGCATTCTGGGGTGCTTGAGTATGTGCAATAAGCTAACATGGCATACGAAGAAATGCTGGTTAGTTTAGTCTACATCATGGCATTTGAAATATTTAAAGTTTTGTGTTGGAAGCTTGAGGTGAAGCTGAAAACAAGATGGACGATGCCTTATTTTAAAAGTCCATTTATAAGGGCACTAATACACACCTGTGTTTAAAATCACATGCTAACTACTACATATTCTAGCCAGCTGGTTAGCTAGCTACCGCAGCAGGCACTTGTGGATCACTTATAAAAATGTAGAGGCAAATTTTGGATTAGCCAACAATTTTCATAAAACTGTATTTGTTCCGACATTTCACTATACACTCAACATGACATCATACTTAGTATTTTATAGTATGTTAGTATCTAATTCTGAACAAAGCCAATCTCAGAATTTGGAAATAAAATGTCAAACCATAAATATATGAGCAAAGTGCAAAGTTATCTACAGAAGTTGCAATGGCTACAGAGGAAGTTGTTGAAGTCACTCAGGAGGTTGTAGGGGCTTATGATGAACTGATAGTTCTACTAAATGGTATAAAGAATGTCTGAATTCATTATAAAACATCTTTCAAACAATAGCTGCCAGTCTACATCTGACATATGGCGTTCAGTAATGATCTCATTTATTATTTAGATTTTTTGAGGAGTTGTCACCGATAATCAACATCAAATTAAACATAAATTAAACAAAGTCCTCAATCATTAATTTAGAGACTGAGAGGATGAGGATTAATTCTACTGTTTTATTCCTAAAAGTGAGCCTTTCTCCACATTTCACCCTGATCCTAAGATGAAAGATTCGTGTTTAATAGCAGAACAAAAACTTATTCCATCAGAATAACGTGAAAGACACTATAACCCATATGAAAATTTTACATTACCTTGTAATCCTAGCTATTTATATTGTTGTGCTTATTTGTTACATTCATGAAATTAGTGTTATGCTTTAACTTGAAATAACTCCATTGATTTAATTTTTTTTTTATTTTGTGGCCTCTGAGAAATTAACTAATCTGCATATTAGTTGAAAATAATTTCTGTTTCTATCATAATGCAGATATATTTTTAAAGCAAATATATATTTTTAATCTGTGATTTGCTGACCATAATTATATAATTTGTTCATTATGTAAAAACAATTAAATCTGAATCACTCATGATCACAGGCACAGATTTTTTACAATTTTGGATTTTATGTCCTTAAACTTTGCAGCCTCTAGGTCCAGATCTTCTCCTGGTAACCCTGAAAGGAACCAGATTTTGGATAGGGACCCCTTCAGTCTTTAATAAGACATAAACCAGGAATAAAGAGTCTGAGATGGAGGAGGACGTTTCACTCTGACACCTGATTGGTTTTATGATGTTTTGCCGCCATCTGCTGGCTGCAGGACTTCAATGCTGTTTCATTTCATCTGGTGAAGGTTTCCAAACATATCTACTGCTGTGCATCCCAGAATGACTAATGATGTATAAATATGTACTTCTACTTCATGTAAATACTAAATAGATGAGTAAATAAGTAGGGGTCCTTAGGTCGTGGTCCTTGATGAAGTTGTACAGGTCCTTGAAGAGACTGTAGGGGTACTTGAGAAGACTGTGAGGGTCACTGGAGTCATTGAGGGGGATGTATGGGTCTTTGCAGAAGTGTTATGATTTTATGTTGTAGGATTAATTAGGAAGGTTGTATTGGTCATTTAAAAGGTTGTCAACAGCAGGTCAGGAGTACCTAAAGAGGCTGAAGCAATCATTGAAGGGGTAATAGTGGTCTTTAAGGGCATTGCAGGGGTTGTTAAGCAGTTATGAGGTCCTTGATCAGGTTGTCGGACTCGTTGTGGTTGTGGGGGTCCTTGAAAAGGCTGTATGGGTCAATGAGGAGGTTCTTAGATCCATTAAGAGATTGTTGGGGCCTCCAAAGAGGTCGTTGGAGTCCTTGAGTAGATTGTAGGGGCCATTCGATTCATTGAAGAGGTTGTAATGGTCTTTGAAAACACAAGAACCCTTGAAGGGGTCATTGATAAGGTCATAGAGGTCCTTGAAGACATTGTAGGACCACTTGGAGTGGTTGTAGAAGTAATTAAGAAGTTCTATGGGTCATTGAAGAGTCCTTCCGGAGGCTGTGTTCAGTGAAGGGGTTATAGTGGTCGATAAGGGCATTGTAGGAGTCATTAAAGAGGTTGTACGGTGCTTGATCAGGTTGTAGGACCCTTAAAGAGGTCCTCTGAGGAGACTGTAGGGATCCTTGATTTTATGTTGTAGGAGTAATTAGGAAGGTTGTATGGGTCATTGAGGAGGTTGTCAACAGCGTTTGAGGAGTCCTTGAAGAGGTGTTACAATCATTCAAGGGGTTATAGTGGTCTTTAAGGCTGTTGTAGGGGTCATTAAAGAGGCTGTAAGGTCTTTGATGAAGTTAGGGGACTCTGAAGAGGTTGTGGGGGTCCTAGTAGTCCTTAAATAGATTGTAAATGTCTTTGGAGTCACTAAAGTGCTTGTAAAGGTCTTTGAAGACAAGTTAGGACCTGTTGAAGGGGTTTAAGGGGTCATTGATGAGGTAGTAGCGATCCTTGGAGATATTATAGGACCCTTGGGGAGGTTGTGGGATCCATGAGGAAGTTGCTGGGGTCTCCAAATAGGTCATAGGGGCTATTAAGGAGTTTGTAAGAACAGTAAATATAAGCAGAGCTGTTGAAGTATCTCATTTGTCTCTTTCAGTAGAAGTTGTTCTGACGTTTCCTCCACTCAGTGTCAGGTATGGTTTTTAGCTTATACCTGCTTCAAAGTGAACCGACAGTGTTTTAAATCCTCCGTCTTCTACGTTGAGGTAACAACCTCGGAGGAATTGTGGCTGAAAGAGGCTCCGGCTGGCTGATTGACAGCTCATTTAAAGAGACACGGTGAAGGAGATGAGAGGCGAGGTTCAGGAGTTAATGAAGCTGGAGGGATGAGTAACAGATACATGGCTGATACACTCCCCTGTCTTTGTGTAATTGAAAGCTCATTTAGAAAAAAGGCTGTGATGCTGATTCACCTGTTTTATAGAGAAAGGCCTCAGTGTACCCTGCAAACAAGAGAGATCGGATAAATTATCTGTCTCTTCAAAAGGGCCCGTGATGAGGTGGTGACCTTCAGGAGGTTTTACTATTATAATTCAAATCTCACGGCAATCCATCCGCTCAGAATCTCAGCTTCATGGCGGCGCACACCTCTGAGGACAGACAGGAAGAAGAAGAGAGACAGGAAAGTTAATCTGTTGGAGATAAGACTCTCTAAGTCTTGGAGCTTTGGAGGAAACCTGAAATCCAGACCATCATATTTCCATAATCTGCTTCATATCCTAACAAACCAGGCCTGACACACTTGCATTCCCATCATGCACCTGGCCTCTGACACATTACCATAATCCATCCAGTCCGTGGCAAACTTTCAGCTGTAGTTTTGTAAGTATGCAGCTGGTAAAAAGTGGAATCAGCTCATAAACAGTGAACCAAAGCGTACAAATAATAACTTACTAACCCCTCGTCCGAAACAGTGACTGTCCAATCAGAGCGCAGTTGGCCTTGTTAAGTTTTAACTTTCTCTAAAGGTCAAAACTCCACCACTTGCACCTAAAAACAATAATCCCTCATAGTATGACCTGGACCATGAAAACCCTCAGAATCTGGACTCATTCTGGATCCAGATGATGATCCAGAAATCCGTTCATAACATTATAATAATCCTGCTAACAAACAAATGACCTCCTCTGCTGAGGTAAAGAACTATTTCTTCGTATTAAATAAAAACCGGATCATGTTTTCTTCCTGTAGGAAAACTGATATTAATTTTTCACTGCCTTCACACCATACTGAGTGATAGATTATTGATACACCATCCTCTGCAGAAACGACAGCTAGCCCTCCAGTACGTTAACCACGAGCACACATGCAGCCGTCATGCAGCCGTCAGTCCGTCACCTCTGCGGCCCTCAGAAGAGATAATTCACACCCTTCCTCCTCTGATGGTGTATCTGCAGCTGCCAGCAGCTTCACCGTTTTTTCTGCTCTGATTCCTTCTCTGCTGTCGGTTGTTTGGTTTGAACTGAACTCCATCCAGAATGCAATTTTTATTCTGTTTGATTGTTTTCAATGCTCACATCAAATGAGTTTCATCCAGTCAGTTTTGGAGACATTGCTGTGCAGTGAAAACCACTGTTATGTCTTCAACATTTTTGCAGTGCTTCTATTATATTCTCTGTGATTAAACGTTGTAGTTTAAAAGTTGCTGGAATCTGTGGTGTCTTTTCTTTTCCATCCTTACTCTCCTCAGATCGTACCTGACTCACAGCGACCAATAGGACGCAGAGAAACGCTCATCATCTGCCTCCTCCAATATTAAATTTCACTTAAAGACTGTTATGCTCATTTTCATTAGCACATATCTCATTAATCTTCATATGTATGAAGTCTTAATTCTGTCCCATTTTAGCTGTTACATTTGGTGAAAGTGGAGTGAGGGCACCTCTACTCAAAATACCATATATAAAATGTGATTTTAGACATTTATTATACATTTATGGTCAGTTTAATCCAAATATTTCATTGCTTCTGAGAGTCTCAAACTTTGTTAAACCCATTTCAACATCAAAATAATTTATCCACATTAGTAAAGGAGATTTGAAGACTTTCAAATAAAATAACTCTTTGCATTTTGGGTTAAATGATCCCTTCACACCTCGCTCTAGGACAAATAAGAGCTTCATCTTATAGAAAGATGAGAGTTTGCTGTAAATATTGATATTAAACACTCAGGTATTATGTTGTGTACAAGCTCTTCAATAAAGTGAATTTAAGAAGAGGGTTAAGGTCCGAGCACCAACTTCTCTGAATTCACCAAATTATCTTTATATAATTATCATCGTGTTAAACTATGTCTGAAAGGAATCCTATGAGCTTTGGCAAACCTGGTATTATAAAATATGAGTTGTCACCAGTAATTTATTATTTTGTCTTTATTTCAAAGTCTCCAGATCAACACTATAGAAGGCAAGGCTACTGCAATGTCAAACCAACCTCTAGTAGCTTAGCTTATTCAGGCTGGTGCTTCATTTCAACACATTTACAGTTTGTATTGTTGAGTGATACAATCGGACCGAACAGCTGATCCATCATAATATTCACTAGCCTGCTGTAACTTCCTATTATTGGTCTGAGAGTCTAAACCATCCAAGAAATATTTTCATACTAGAAACTGAACCATGGTTCAGTTTGACCTGGACAAACAAATAAACAGCACAAATGAACAGAACAGCTGTAAAAGAGCTGCAGCTCTAATTAAATGTTAACAATAGAGGTGTAGAGTGAAACACGCACGAATGTATAACAATGGACTTACATGGGCATACATTAAGTTGTCCCTCCAATAAAGTTATTTCAAATGAATTATGTAATTGAAGCCAACTCCACTTAGATAATTAACGCATCACTTTTTATAGTTTTTTTTTATGCCCCCTATTTATCCTGCTTAGTGGTATCAATAGTCAGTAATAATAACTATATATATATAACTGACTATTGATCAGAGGTTGTCAGGATATGATACACACAGTAATCTCCTTCAACCCTTGTTAGTGGAGATAATAATCATTAGTTCCAGTATTATGGACCATATTCACACAGCAGCCATATTCCTGTGATGTCATGCTCAGGATGGGAAGCTAAAATTCACGGAAAATGTCACGTTGAAAAAGTAAGCAACCTGACGAATCATCGTCATTTAACTGCTTCACAGTTTGGCTAGTGACAATGTGGAGACAAAACAACATATTTGATGACTCATTAGCTAATGTCAGACATTAGCGTTAGCATTCAACCACCGCCTAGCTAACATTATCACATGGTAACATCCAGTGTGTTTTATTTATAGGCTTAAATAAATATGTCTAAGATATAGGTTGATAATTCTACATTAATTTTTGCTTTAACATTACTAAACAATAACGTTAACGTTAGCTAGGAAGCAGTTGAATGCTAACATTAGCTGTTATCTATTAACGTTAGCTAAAGCAGGACTTCAATGCAGGAGGGTGTCTTCTCTACCATTGTGGTACTTTTTTTAGTACTTTATGGTGGTTTGTTGTACGATGCAGTATTTCCCAGCCAATCAGCAGAGAGAGAAACAGAGGAGTGAGTGAAAACGAAATGTTCTCAGTAAATTGGTTGTTTCCTCGAGAGAAGATGAGACGATGACAGCGACTCTGTTTGTTGTGTAATAATTATACCAGCAGTCAGAGTTGATGGATGATTAAGGTTGTATCTGTAGCCTGAGGCGCGGCTCATCTGACATCACTGTGTGTGAGTCAGTATGTAGTAATATTGTAGTATCACTACAGTGTGTGTGTGTGTTTGCAGCTTTAAAAGGTCTATGTGAAGCTAGTTTCACTGCAGCAGAACAGTATTTGGGTTAAAGGGTGCAGACTGGGATGAACATGGCGCACATGAGCAAGAAAAGGTGTAAAATAAATCAATATAACAGTTTTAGGAACAGAAGAGTAAAGACGTAATAATTTAGGAACAATGTGTTGAAAATAAAGTTGTAATTCTAATGACAAAATATGTAGTTTAAGCTAAATTTGGGGGAAAAAAAGTTTTTAAAACTCCTGGAAATGTCAATTAAATTTTTAAATGTAATGGGATCTTTTCTCCATGTCCCATCCTCTGATCAAGTTTCGTACAAATTGGTGCAGTAGTTTTTGTGTAATTATAGAAAGTGTTAAAAGTGCTACACTGCCATCAACCATTTCCGGTGGTTTCGCTCCGTTTGGTCCGTATCCGTAACTCCAAAACCGTTTCCAATTCCATACAGAATGAAGGCAGAAGAGGTGCGAAGGCTCCGCCTGACACTCGTTTTTTTTGTTGTCTTTGAATAAATAAAAGCCGCACTTATGATTTCCTGATTAAATATGTTCAGTTATGAACTTCTTATTCACCACAGATCCATCCTCTGGTCCTACATGTCGACTCAGCCCCTATTTTATGGGTATAAGGGGAATGCAGTGGGTCCATAATGCTGGCTCTGGAGTCCTGGATCACACAGCTCCATGTCAGCTGGAGGAACCTGATTATTGGTCTGTGTAAACCTTTAACCGGGTATAGAAAGGCTTTAAAAGTGTGTGAAAGCCTCATGCACATTTAGACTGCAGCTGATTCACACACACACATTGAGCCTGTGCTGGTAATCCAACCTACAGAGCTGCTGGTGTGTGTTTGCTTTATTATGCAGTGTTTGAGGGTGTGTTTGTGTGTGTGAGCGTTCAGGGTTTCATGTAAGGTTATAATCCTATCAGGCTCAGAAACCTGAACTGACATGAACAAGAGAGAGAGAAGGATGAATGACTCTCTCTCTCTGGGGTAACCATGGTAACAGGCCTGTCTCCATCACCCCGGCTGCAGGTTGGAGACTGGACAGTCTTGACGGGTAAGAAATAACACATAGCTTTAATAAAAACAGAAGTCTCTCAAAATGCTGCAAAAACACTAAAAACAACATAAATATTAAACTAAAGGCTCTAAAACAGACACAAAAATCCATCTAAACAACACATAACGAAAAATAATATTCAACTAATGAGGAAAAACCATTTACTGGAGACTAAAACTGACAGAGACACTCATCTAAAGACCATAACACACAAATAAATATAAAACTAATGACTTTAAACACAAAAAACAAGTTACTAAAAGCCACAGAAATATCAAACTGTCAACCAGAAGTGACAGAAATATCGATTTAAAGATTTCAAACTAACACAAAAGTCAATCCTAGAACATAAAATGCAAAGAAATATCAAACCCTCAATTCTCTCCATAAAGAATAACAAACTTAAGACTTCAAGAGTCTTAAAAATCAATCTAAACACCATAAAACCAAGAGAAATACCAAGCTAATGATTCAAAAACAGACAAAAACATTGAAATAAGAACCAACACTGACATTAAAACCCATCCGAAAGCAGTAAAATATCAAACTACTGATTCTAAAACAGGGGAAACCACAAAAATATCAAACTGTCAACCAAAACTGACAGAAATATCAACGTAAGACCTTAAAACCGAAAGGAATATCAACATAAATAATATCAACCTGAAGCCCAAATAATACAGATTAATATTAAACTGACTGGGTACTCAAAAACCTACAGAAACATCAACATAGACTCCAAAACGTAAAACAATATCAATTTAATGATTCAAAAATGGACAAATCTCACTTTAACCCCTGGAAATAAACTAAAGACTCTAAAACAGACAAAATAAATCTAATGGCTGTACATCATAGAGAACTAGAACGGTACTGATAGAGCCGTCCCTCCGCCAAGACCCACCAGTCCCCTTTAATTCAGTCAAGTCTCATCCGAAATCCAACTCATAGACCTGGAACCAGAATTAAGATGACTGGATATGTATCAGTATATATCTATTTAAATCTGGTGGATCCAGATTCTTATTTGGATCTGCACCAAATTGAACATGATAGATACCAACCATAAATATGCCTGAAAAAGATCCAGGATCCGCCCCTTTATGCACCAAAATTTAATGATGTCTATTGTGGCCCAAAACTTGTCCTCCTACCAAGTTTTATGAAATTCTGTTGAATTTGACCAACCAACCACCCAATGGACGCTGGTGAAAACATGACCTCCTTGGTGAAGTTAAATATCAAACTACAGATTCTAAAACAGACAAAAACCTCAAAATAAGGATGAAATCTGACATAAAATCAAGAAAAATATTAAACCCACAGAAATATCAACGTAAAACCATCAGATAATCAACGTGAAGAGGTGAAGAAGACAGAAATACAGACAATAAAACATAGAAATCGCAAATGAAAGAGAAAAGACCAAAATAAAATCCAACCAATAACTAAGAGTTAAGTTTCTTCTGTGTCTGAAACGAGTCTCTTCAGTCGTGTTGATACCGAATCCGATTCTCCTGGTGTCACACTGCACTGAGCCTCTGTGTGAGACACATATTAACATATCAATGGTTTCCTCCTGACAGCTTCTGCTCACTTCTTCACTCCTTTCTGTTGGGACGATTATCAGAGGGCGGTTATCTACAGACACACAAAGAGAGCAGGGAAGCCGTAGAGTCAGAACAGAATAAACCGCTTCACTGAACAGAGAAATGTGGGAAAGGAGAAAGAAGGTACAAAAACATAAAGACAGACAGGTTTAAATTTGCAATAAATGTTTGTTTTTGGCCACTGGGGGGCAGCAGAAACGAGCTGAGACCACAGACAACTTTTTATCTCTTTCAGATGTGCTTTTAGCTCTGAGGCTACAGGGAAGATTTAAGGTTAGAAGGGGCAGCTTAACGTCTTTTGGATTATGTTGTACGAGTATGGAGTAATTCTATGTTCATGGTTGTTTCAAAATATCCAATCTGGTCGGCTCAGAGGAGAAAAGTGAAGCAGCTGCTGATTTCCACCGACTGAACTCAACAGAACCTCCTGCCGGGAGGAGGAGAGGGAGGATGGGAGGCTGACGGGAGCTGACCAGCAGGCAGACGGGATGGAGGATTTATTATTCTGCAGCTGAAGAGCAGCACGTTGTCATTTATATTTATTAAACCTCACGGGAAAGAATCCAGACCATCATGAGTCTAAGAAAGGACTCAAAAACTGTATTAAAGACCACATTATGTCCAGAAATACATGAAAGATCCACCACAATCAATCAATCAATCAATACACCAATCAAAACTGTCTTAAATCTGTGATTTTAAGGTTCTCTTATGTCTGATAAATGTAAAGATGATGCAGTGTTTAATTATAAATCATGTTCTACCAGGATTGGATCCAGATCCAGATCCTAGTGTGTTTCCAGATGCCAGCCGTAGGTTTACAGGCTCCAGGGATCAGGTGGGATTACTTGAGGCAGATCCCAGTAGAGTGATGTCATCATCTTTTTTTTCGAGTCCCAATCGCTGACGGAACTTGCCGAAAGGTCTCTCTTGTGAGAAAACTGTTTTCTGATTGTTCAGGGTTTAGTGACCATGAGCGTTTAGCAGTGAACGTACCGTGTTTTAGCTCCTACACCCACCTCAGACAGGGAGCTTTAAGCATACGGCTCCCTCTACGTACGTAAATGGATACGTCCATCTGTATACGGTCTATCCATCAACTCCTATATAATTCCGTATGTCCTTTACGTCGACATTGATACAACCACTGGAGGGCAGTGAAGAGTCAAACGTTTCGACAACAACAAATATGGCGACAGTCGGGGAAGGTTGTGAGAATGTACTTAGTAAACACAAAGCAGGAAAACCAGAGGTAACGATGTACGATGGTGGTCTGTGAGGTCATCAAATACATCGAGACTTGAGGACAGAGTTTTTTCACTGTTTTCTTCTTCGTTGTTTCCGTAAACATTTGTCGTGCCTTGAATTGGAGCTACACTGCCATAAAACGTTTGCGGTGGTATTGCTCTGTTTCGTCCATCGCGTCTGTATCCGTAAGCTCTCTGAAAACGTGTCTGATTACGTACGGAATGAACACAGACGTACGGAAGGCTCCGTATTCGTCTTTAACGTAGAGCATAAATGGGCTTTGAGTGGCTATAGTGAAGATATCTGCTTTTCAAAACCATTTGGGATCTCGGTGCTTCTGGAGACTTGGATTGTGTTGTACGAGCTGTTTGTGTTTGTTTTTGGATGGTTTTTTTCATTTGAAAAACAAATCTCCATTTTTTCCAGTTCTTTAGGAGAAAGATGCACCACTGTTTTGCTGTGAAGCTCCAGAAATGTTCATTTGTGGTTGACCTGTTCTGTAAAAAATTGAATGGAGAGATGCTTTACATGAAACCAGGTTTTCAGGTGCTCCGATGTTTTTCTAGTGTAGGGTGTGGCCTAAGGTACGATCAATTAGATTTTGGTGGTGATCCGGATCAATACAGACCCACAATGCACTGCTCATGATTCGCTGCCTGGTGTTCATCAGGGAGATGTGAGAGGCATCTTTAGTTGTCCTACCAGCAGAGGACTCCAGACTCCCGTGGAGGTGAGCTCCATTACAGATTTGCTTAGAAAAGGAAGGTGTGCCACAGACTGCACTAAGAAGTGATCTTCACAGGGAAAGTGGAGGTCTGGCTTCTCTGAGTGCTGCCTGGTTATAAATACTGTATTTATCATATCAGTAGTCTGAGTCTACACACCGTCTATAGCCTCAGATATGAATCAATCTGCTCCTCTGGGGTCCGGCTGCAGCCCGTCTCTTTAAGTTAATGTATTTTTAGGCCGTCCTGGTTGTAATGTTGTGAGGATTCAAATGTTGTGATATTTAAAATGAATTAAAGGATTATTGAGTTCTTCTCGGTGAGGGAGTAGACTCAGTCAGGTCCAATAAATGATGCTCCTTTAGCAGCACTGCAGACTTTAACTGATTGGAATTAAATCTGCAGACGGTGGATTATTAATCATCTTAAAGAATCAATCTATGGGATCAATATACAAGCCTCAGACACACCGACAAGGTGGGCTTCATGTTCAATCAGGGCAGAATGTTTTATGGAAGACTTCAGGTCATATGTGACATTTAAATCTGTAGTTTTACTTGAAATACCACAATGTAAAAATACTCAGAGTAAAACATTCAGAGTGGGTGTTTGGTGTTGTGCTGGCGCCCCCTGTGGACAGAAGCAGCCATGTTTCCACTGCCTCATCAACAGGACTCTGTGGAGATACGTACGTACGTACGTACAGAGATACGTACGTACGTACGTACGTACAGAGATACGTACGTACGTACGTACGTACAGAGATACGTACGTACGTACGTACAGAGATACGTACGTACGTACGTACAGAGATACGTACGTATTCAGCAGTCAAAGTGACTAATGAACATGTTTGGAATTGGTTCAGTATAGAGAAATTGATATTTTATTACATATTTCTAAAGGAAAATACTCATTTTTGATTGGCTGGCAGGTATTGATAAAGTATCCCAGAACAGATACTTTATTTTTGTGTTTTAAACAGGGTATAAATACTCGGATATGTTTGTTTCTGCAGAGAGAGGCGGAGTAATAGAGTATTTTTAAACGTACCTACATCAGTGATGACCCGGTGTTTGTGTTATCAGCCGTCACCGTCACACACTGAGTGGGTGGTCACTCAGTGAGGAAGACCAGGTCACAGTGAAGAGCTTCGGCTTAGTGGGGAGAGTGTGTGTGTGTGTGTCTGTGTGTGTGTGTGTCTGTGTGTGTGTGTGTGTCTGTGTGTGTGTGTGTCTGTGTGTGTGTGTGTGTCTGTGTGTGTGTGTGTGTGTCTGTGTGTGTGTGTGTCTGTGTGTGTGTGTGTGTCTGTGTGTGTGTGTGTGTGTGTCTGTGTGTATGTGTGTGTCTGTGTGTGTGTGTGTGTGTGGTGACAGAATCGGAGTGGGTGTTGAACTCTCTCATGTTGAACTTGATGTGAATTGACACATGAAAATACCCACAATCCCCCAGGACAGGTCTCTGAGCTCTGAGCTGAGCCGATTACCTGCAGACACAGAGAGAAATAAAAAGGTTTGTTGTTGGCCTCATTCTATCTGCTGGACTTTCTGATCAACTATACCTGAATTATGATTAGTGATCCTTCAATAATCCTTATACCTATGTGCATTTAATGTCTTTAATTCATGTCAGTGATAAAACAGGAGTTTTCTTCCATTAACATGGTGCACTGATAAAGTATATAATCTTTGCAGTTCTTGTTAAAAAGCTGGTGATGCGGTGCGGCGTGCAGCTTCCTGCTTCCACAGGAAGTGTCTCATTTAAACATCAGTGACGGCAAAATTTAGGCCAAGTTAGAGAAAAAGCTCCTGTTTCCACATAATATTCCTCATGAAGTAAAGCAGTAAAAACTTTACTGAGTTCTTTTCTTCCTCCTCCTCCGACAGATTCTGATGAATGGATGATGGGTTATTGACAGAAGGATGGAGGGATCGATAGGAGGAGGAGAGAGATGAAAACTAGGCCACACATCTGTTCGTTCATCTCCTTCATTTATCTGCTGGAAATGTGATTTTTAATCTAGACAGAAAGAGAGGAAGACGAGGAGGACGAGGGTCTGGGAAAAGATAGACCAAAAAATCTGGACCGGGGTCTTAAAGAAGAGGAAAGGAAGGAAGGAGAAGAGGACATGAGAAAACAATGAGGTGGGGAAGAAAAATGAGGAGGTAAAAACCAAGGAAGTAGAGCGGAAGGACGAGAAGCAAGAAGAAGAGAGGGAAGGATGAAAGGAAATGAATATATGAGAAAAAAGTAGTAGAAAAAAAAGTAAATGAAAATGAGTTGTTAGGTAGAGGAAGGATGGATGGAAGGAGTGTGTGAGGAAAGGAGGAGGAAGGAGAAACAAGAGAAAACATGCAAAAGATAAGGAGAGACGGAGAAAATGGAAAAACAGATGAGGAAGTAGGGAAGGAACTGATGAATTAAGGAGAAAGGTAAGAGGTGTGACCCAATACATACTGACCCCCTCCACACACAGATGTAATCTACCAGATCTGGATTAGGATCCAAATCCAGATCCAGTTTCTGTTTTTTTTTTTTTTTTGGGTCATAAATTTATTATTTTTCATGATATTAACAAACATTCTTTTTAAAAAGGCCCAGAATCTCACAATGTTGAAGAAAGTGAAAAAGTGATCCAGAATCCACATCCGTACCCGGATCCATCTCAAAATCTAATCAATTCTTCCTCAGCCTAAGCCCCACCACTAAACAAAATTTTAGCAAGATCCGTTGACAACTTTTCAAGATATCTTACAAAACAAACAAGAAAACAACCATTGGCGCTCACGTTGGTCTTAAGCGTGTGTGTTCATACTTGTTATACTGATACTGTGGGGACATATGTGTGTTTATATACATATATCGTGGGGACTCGCCTTCCGTATAGCCCCAAAATGCAAGCCCCAAACGTAAATAATTACATTTTAGGGTTAAGACTAATTTGAGGTTAGCGTAATGTCCTAAAAGTGTGTTGTACTGGCTGATTTAATATAACCTGGAGCTGCTAAGGAAATATAAAAGCTGCCATGCATGAAATGACACACGCCCACTCACACACAACCTGCACAGGTCATTATGTTGATAGATCTGCTCTGCGATTGGCGGTGATGTTCTAATGTGAGGAGAGCCGAGAAGGGAAGATCTGATTGGCTGAGGAGACCAGGAATTAAACCAGTGATGGATGGATAAGAGGAACAGAAGAATATTTTTTTCCATTGTTAATCGCAGCTCCTTGTTAAAGTCTGACCTCTCTGATGGGACTGATGTTAACACCTGTAACTACTTCTTGTTGGACCAATCACATGACCCAGATAACAAGAGGGGCGGGACTAATTGACATTTAATTACTGGACAAACAGGACGACCAGCTAATGAAGCAGAAAACATTATCCTCTTGCTCTCATGCAGTTTACTAGAGTCTAATAAGGAAGGACAGTGTGTCTGTTTGTCCACGTGTCACCTGTCTGCCTCCATAACGAGGCTCATTAGAGGAAATACAACGTGCTGATTGGTGGAAACCTCCAACAGCTGTGTGATTGGCCATGTCTGTTGCTGCTGAAAGGTTTCTGCAAAGTTGTGAGTTTTGCAGAAATAGTGAATTCCTGCAGGGGCCAATTATATTCAATCACACACACACACACACACACACACACACTCACACACACACACACACACACACACACTCACACTCACACACACTCACACACACTCACACACACACTCACACTCACACACGTTCTCACTGCAAGAAAGGTGAGAGTGTGAATTCACTTTAGCAGCCTTGAGGCTTAATTTAGGCTCGTTGTGAGAGACTCGTATAAACTTCTATAGTTTAAACATCACATCATGCTTTTGATTCTCTTCTGTCTTTTCTGGATGTAAGTGTTCGGCCTGCTTTGTACCCACAGGCTGAGAGCATTACCTCCGTATATGATTCCTGAAGCGAAGCAAGCCTTCCAAAAGCATTAAACCTGCTGCTGTGACACCCACTGTTCTGGTTTCAGGTAGGCCACCAGATTTTGGAGCCTGGCTGCAGGGATTTTTCTCTAATTTAAACACCAGTGAGGTCTGGCTCCCAGTTGGAGTTCCAGTCCATCCCAAAGGTATTGGGGATCAGAGAGGGAAATGGAACTGACTTTGAGCATGGAGGCGCTGTGATGTAGAAAAACCATAAAAGTAGTGGACATGGGCAGCGACACGTGTCCACACACTTTTGACCACACATTTTAACGTATTATTGTGGATCTGAAATGGAGCGCTTTGGGTTATTCTGGTGTAAAACAACTACAGACAGATACAATACAAAATATAGATGCAAATATCTACGAAGAAATGCAAAAAGAACTTAAAAGAGAGACCAAACTACGGGAAGATGTAAAATGGCAGCAAAGAAACACAAACTGACTACAAAGACATGCAACATAGCTTGATACAAAATGACTAAAAAGAGAAAAAACAATAGAGATACGACCACAAACAAATGCATAACGATGACAAAATAGATACAAAATCACCATAGAGAGATGCAAAATTACTCTTTTTTTCCATGTCTAAAATTCAGATGGTGTTAAAATACAAGGTCTAAATGTGTGATGCAAACTATCCTTAAAACTAGAGGTGTGACATCACATCGCAGGATATAATTTCAGTGTGCAGGTTTGAATATGAAGTTAAAATAACATCCAATAAAACCCACAGGTTGAATTTCCTCCCCCTGAGTAAACTTATCCTTTAATGTCAGAAAACTCTTGTTTTCTGACATTAAAGTTTTCAGAGAATAATTCAGAACCTTTCTCCTCCTCTGGAGGCCGACCTTGGCTCTCCTTCGTCTCCTCTTCCTCCTGTGATTATCTCTGGATCAGCTTAATTACAGCTCATTCATCTTTTCTGGCAGAACTCAAGGACGACACACACACACACACACTCCACATTTTTTCTTGTTACAGAAAGTTAATTTGGGGAAACACTCCTTTAATTATGATTCATATCTGGGTCATTCATAAGCATCACCAGCCTCTGTGTGGAGTAATATTAGCATAGAAGCTGTGAGTTGTCCAGGCAACCATGCCGAGGGATGTTGGGACGAAGCTTTCATATTTAAATCATCTTCATTTTATTCTATTCATCTTGACTTTAAATGAAATGTAGATTTCTCTAGCCTTCATCACATAGTCAGAGGAGGTTCAACATGTGTTGAAGGTCGAGTCTGGTTGGATGTGAACCAGTGACCCCGCCTTCAAAGGAACAAATCTAACCGGTGAATTTTAGAGTCACTGATTCACCTTTATTCTATGTTTTTGGACTGTGGGAGGAAACTGGAGAACCCGCAGGGAACCCAGGCAGACACAGGGACAACATGCAAACTCCACAAACAAAGGCCCAGGTTTGTATTCGAACCCAGAACCTTCTTGAGGTGAGGTGACAGATTAGATTACAAATTTTCTGATATAGATATGATTGACCAGAGACCTTATCGACTCAACCAAAAAAGTATGTCATATACGACATCAAAGTATATCAATATGATATCAAAGTATGTCATAGATGATGTACTTTGATGTCGTAAACAACATCATCGACCCCAGACGACGAGGTTGGGTCGTACCACATGACTGCATGTAGTAATCAAATTACCAGAGTTCATTACTGCTAAAAATACCATGTTAGAAGTGTGTTTGTCTGTTAGCATGCTAACACGGGTTGAGCCAAGTACTCGCTTGAAATGATTATCCTGTATGGATTGTGTCCTTTCAACAAAAACTAATAACCAAGAAAATGTGTCAATATCTGAACTCGTGAAGGAAAATACTCACATCATTCTATGACACTCGGCAGGGAAGCTACAGACTCCGCCCCCTCCTCCATCCATTCGCTTCTGTTTCAGTTTGTAAAACATTTTACTTGTCAGATTACATGTTGAACTCTCTCTGCTTCTTCCTCCTTCCTGCCTCGGTAACTCGGTGTAATATCTTCACTCTGCTTCTTTTTTCTTTTTTTTTTACAATGTTTTTTGGGGCTTTTAAAAGCTTTATCATATAAAGGACAGAGACCAGACAAGAAATGAGAGACAGGGAAGATCCAGGAAATGATCTGAAATGACTTGTGTACTTTTTACTTATGTAGGATTTTGAATGCAGGACCTTAAAATTTTAATCTAATTCTGATTCGAGCTAAAAAAAAAAGAACCAAATGGAGAAAAAAAGGATGCTTTCATGTCATTTCTGGACTTTGTTCCTGAACGCACCATCACACTGAGATAAGAGTGGGTCGTCTCTCTCCCTCTCAGAGAACAAACAGACTGAAGGAACATCATTAGATCAAATTAGCAGCATCTGTACTCTGATAAACAAACTGCTGTTTTCACTTTGTGTGTTTTTCCATCTGCAGCAGCTGTTTTTTTCTTCCTTCAGGCCAATAAAGACTCTCCTCCTGTTTCTCCTCCATCTTTCTCTTCTTCTGTCACACACTCCTCATTCTCTTGCTTCCTTTCTGGTTTGAATATTTCCTCAGGTTTTTCACGCCTACACACTCACACAGTCTGCCAGGCTGTGATTAGAGAGGAGGGATGAAGAAAGAGGAGAAGATGCTGAAGCGCTTCGAGCAACAAACGCAGCCAATAGACTTGTTACATTTAAATAATGCAGTTCGCTTGTTTTCCTTATTTATTTGTGACGGACAGACAGGTATGATTGATTTCTCCTTGCTGGAGGAAAAACTCTCTCCTCTTCCTCCTCCTCTCCTCCTTTCTTCTCATTGTTTAGTTTCCTTCCTGGAGGGAGAAACACTCCTCCTCCTCTCCTTCCTTCTCCACCTTTGACAACAGACATTTATAGGTGAAGAGAGTAAAGGCATCAATCACATCGAGCCAACGGAAAGAGACTCCACTCCAGCTGGTTTGAAACCAGCCTCATTGGTGGGGGAGATGGCTCTGAGGGAGCCATTTTGGATCCTTTACACAGTCGTGCTCATAAACACCAAAGCTAATGGTGTGTTCAGGCTCTCTTCATTAACTCGCTAAGTCAGAGTTTTCCCAGATTACCAGCAGGCAGTTTATTTCCCTGGAACAGCCGATGAGGTGGTGACTCCCAATGGAAACACAGGATAAGGGTCATTATTAACACATAAACATGTAAATATGTCCAAAAAAAATTATTTTCTTTGTCATAATGGTTGTAAATGACTGCAGTAGACCTTTGGGCACCGTGTACAGTGGTTTGCTAACATTATTTGCATCATTTACATTTTATAACTATTTCTAAAATTAGAATCAGCTACATGTTCACATGTATTTAATTTAGTTATATAACAAGACTAAAACCCTTTTCAAAGAGAAATCAAACATTAGCACCGAAACAAAGACTCGTTTCTGAGCTGCCTTTGTTTGTTTACACTGAACAACAACAGCATAAAAACTGAGCTGCGGAAAATATTATAAATTATTATCGCTGAAATGTGTTTCGCTGCTGTCCTGACGAACATCAGTGCATTTATTTGGCTTCCAACACCAGCAAAGTGCTGACGCCGACTGTAGGTTTTACACCGACTGTCGACAGGAAGCTCAGGAGGATACAGCAGCCGAAATGATGCCGGGGCTCAGCCTTAAGGCCCATTTATGCTCTACGTTAAAGACGGACAAGGAGATGTTCGTCTTCTGCCTTCATTCCGTACGTAACTGGACACATTTTCGGAGATCTTACGGATACGGACGAAACGGAGGAATACAACTGGAAATGTTTGGGGGCAGCGTAGCTACAATCCAAGCAAGGCACGACAAATATGTATGCAAACAACGAAGAAGAAAAAAGTGAAGCGAAGAAGTGTAAAAACTCTCCATCCTCATGTTTCCATATTTAATGACCTCACAGACCACCGCTGAATACATCTTTAACTCGCTTTTGCTGCTTTGTATTTACTAATATATACGGACGTCTGGAAAATCCTGGAAGACCCCGGATAAACCGAAGAAAATGGACTGATGGACAACCTCAGTGTTAAAAAAAGAATCATGAATCATGAAATAAAGTCCTTTTTAGCTACTTTGGTCGTCTCCAGCCAGGAGTATATTAAACAACATAAAAGTTGGATATTTACATTGAATGTGGAGGAAATCAACACATAAACATGTTTGACCTTTAAAAAAAACATCAGCTCATCTGAGGAAGTTTCAAAATGCCAATAAAATATTTATTCTGACATCATCCTTTGTTTTTTTTTCTCTTTAAATTATCATTACAATCCTGTCCACGATGTGACATTTGAAAATTCTTTTTGCAGTGGTTCTGCTCGGCTGGATGCTTTAATAGAAACACTTTCTGTCCTCTAACAACAAACAGATGAAGACTGGTCTTCATCTAAAAAACAGTGAGTCACAGAACTACAGACAAAAACACGGAAACAAAAGGAATAATATGAAACAGGAATGTGTGATGAGTAAGAAACAAACAGCTTCTCGCTTCTGAGCCTTTTTTAAATTTTTTATTTTGTCCAGTTGTAACAAGGTTCCACATCAAATGGGAATAAAATGGCATTGGAAGAGAACATTAACATTTACCACACACTCCTGTTCCTACAGTCCTCTATGGACGAATACTATGAGAGGCTGTATTAACGTGTCATTTAATCAAGGAACAATCTGAATTTAATCTCAACTATTCACAGGTGTGTTTGGGGTACAACAATGTTCCTGACCACACCTCCTGACCACACCTCCTGACCACACCTCCTGACCACACTTCCTGACCACGCCTCATTTTAACACCAACACTCCAATGGACGCAACAGGGAGATTGAAGCACAGCCTGGTGGAGGTTTCTGTTTTCGGAATTCTGTCTAGTATTCAAGTTTTTCCATTTTAGGCTACTTTACATTCTTACTCCACTATTTGAGAACGTTCTGATACATTCTGGTGTAACAGAATTAATCGTCCTTTTTATTTAATCATGTTTAGAGTCTTCAAAACCTTCTACACCCTGTTTGGTCCTGAGGAAGAGGAAGAGGAGGAAGCTGATACTGACAAGAGACAAAGATAAAGGAGTGAATAAGAGAAGCAAACAGAAGAGAAGCAGATGGAGCGATAAAATAAAACGGACCACGATTAAAAATGCATAGAAGAAGAAGAAAGGCTGGAGAGAAGTTGAAGAAGGTCAAGACATGATAGAGTGAGAGGAGGAATAAGAGAAGGGGACGAGTAGAATGGTGAAAAGACGAACTGCTCTCTGAGGTGACCTCCATTACCCTCTCCTCTCTGTCTTTGTTGGGTGGAGGGAGCGTAGGAGTTGGATGTGCAAAAAGATTATTCAGAGAAACTGCAGAGTGACAGAAGTGGACTTCAGGCCTCCGGTGAATCCGCGTTCTGCTGCAGAACCAAATGAAAATGTCCACGAAGAAAAAGAGAAGACATTTAATGAAATGTCAAACATACATCAGGAGATAAAGGGTTAAAAAGGAGGTCGGGGTGCACAGAGGTGATGGAGGAAAAGAGGAGAGACTGAATTAAAGAAGTCAAAGAAGAGTAAAGAAAGACGAGGCTCAGCTGATCCTCAGTAAACATTGGCTTTTACACTTTGGATCAATTAATTTAACAAAAATACAGAAGTGATTCTGGACTGAAAGGAAGTTTAACATACAAACCAACCAACCAACCAACCAAACAACCAACCAACCCTCCAACCAACCAACCAACCGAACAACCAACCAACCAACATACAAACCAACCAACCAACCAACCAAACAACCAACCAACCCTCCAACCAACCAACCAACCAAACAACCAACCAACCCTCCAACCAACCAACCAACCAACATACAAACCAACCAACCAACCAAACAACCAACCAACCAACATACAAACCAACCAACCCGCCAACCAACCAACCAACCAACCAACCAAACAACCAACCAACCAACCAACCCTCCAACCAACCAACCAACCAACCAACCAACCAACCAACCAAACAACCAACCAACATACAAACCAACCAACCAAACAACCAACCAAACAACCAACCAACCAACCAAACAACCAACCAAACAACCAACATACAAACCAACCAACCAAACAACCAACCAACCAACATACAAACCAACCAACCAACCAAACAACCAACCAACCAACATACAAACCAACCAACCAAACAACCAACCAAACAACCAACCAACCAAACAACCCTCCAACCAACCAACCAACCAACCAACCAACCAACCAACCCTCCAACCAACCAACCAACCAACCAACCAACCAACCAACCAACCAAACAACCAACCAACCAACATACAAACCAACCAACCAACCAACCAACCAACCAACCAACCAACATACAAACCAACCAACCAAACAACCAACCAACCAACATACAAACCAACCAACCAAACAACCAATCGACCTGGTCTTAGTTGGAGGGTTTTAGATCCTTCATCACCAACAGTAAGCAGAAACATAATGTTGTAAAAGAGAAAAATCATTAAATGTTATTACGTATTTCTTTTTGTTTGACTGTTTGTCTGCGAAACTTTACCAACACATTTTGATTAAGTTTTGCGTAGGGATAGATTTTAGGCCGAGGAAGAGTTGATTAAATTCTGAGGTGGATTCTGGATCACTTTTGAACTTTCTTCAACCTTAGGAGATAAGGCCTTTAAAAAAAACACATTTAAATGAATGTAACAGAGGGGTGGAGACATGATGCTGCCACCAGTATGTAGATGATGTTCTACTATTTTTCTGATGACTGCGTTGGTGGAGATCTGTTCTCTCTGGGTGCTTCCTAGTTCTTATTATCATTGTTTTTCATACTTCTTGTTCGATCATGACATCATCAGAGATTTTAAAGGTTCATTAGAACCAACAGAGTCTCCTTCAGCAGCAGGAGGTGACGAACTACAGAAATTAATTTCTATATTTCATCCGTATGAAGAACATCCTGCGTCTGTCTGCAGGCTGTTTACCTCCTCTCCCATTCCTGCTCCCAGTGAATCTGATTCTTTCCCAGTCTGTGTGTGTTCCTCTCATAACCATCCACCATTACATCCCAGCAGAACGAGGCAGAGGAGGTGGGAGGAAGGAGGAGAGGACTATTGATATGGTAATATTTGTCAGAGCGTGACAGCAGCAGAATAAAAGGTTTCATTTTCTGTCTCACAAACCTTTTATTACGACACGAGACTCAAACTACTCATTAGAGACAAAGCGGGGAGAGGTGCTGCATTCAAGAGAGTTCGTACAAAATGAAACTCTGCGCTGAGGGCTGACTAATGATTATCATCATCTGACACCCAGCGGGTGGATTCTCTCCGGTTGGTTCCTGTGTGATGAGTTTGTTCTCAACACTTTTCAGGCCACAGACTGTGAAACATCCTTATGATCTAAACACATCTCTAACTGCACGGAGCCCACGTTTAGTGTTAGCGACAAGCTAGCAGCTGCGCTCAGCTTCAGCTGCTGTGGTTCTCCGGTTCCTTCTGTCCTGTTTTTTGGAAGATTCCATTTGTTGTGGACCAACAACGTTCTTCGCACAATCCTTAAGTCTGAAGCAACATTTTTTGATGCCTCCTATTTTCTCCTCTTCAAATATTCATGAAATGATTCACATGAACATCATTTTCACGCTCCAGGTGTTTAATCCTCAACGAGTCTCAGAATAAAATAAAGTCACGCCTCGAGAGACGAGGGTCCAAAACGCAGTATCTTTGCTCAAGGACACTTCAACATGT
>CM075204.1:21040809-21098309 GCA_037577475.1 Chaunax sp. Z400
TATGTGTCTGTGTGTCTGTGTGTGTGTGTGTGTGTGTCTATGTGTGTGTCTGTGTGTGTGTCTGTGTGTGTGTCTATGTGTCTGTGTGTGTGTGTGTGTGTCTATGTGTCTGTGTGTGTGTGTGTCTATGTGTCTGTGTGTGTGTGTGTGTGTCTATGTGTCTGTGTGTGTGTGTGTCTATGTGTCTGTGTGTGTGTGTGTGTGTGTCTATGTGTCTGTGTGTGTGTGTGTCTATGTGTCTGTGTGTGTGTGTGTCTATGTGTCTATGTGTCTGTGTGTGTGTGTGTGTGTGTCTAAGTGTCTATGTGTCTGTGTGTCTGTGTGTGTGTGTGTGTGTGTCTATGTGTGTGTCTGTGTGTGTGTCTGTGTGTCTGTGTGTGTGTGTGTGTGTGTGTGTGTGTCTATGTGTCTGTGTGTGTGTGTGTCTATGTGTCTGTGTGTGTGTGTGTCTATGTGTCTGTGTGTCTATGTGTCTGTGTGTGTGTGTGTGTGTGTCTATGTGTCTGTGTGTGTGTGTGTCTATGTGTCTGTGTGTGTGTGTCTATGTGTGTGTCTGTGTGTGTGTCTGTGTCCGAGCACTCTTCTTTCTTTCTTTTTTCCTTCCTTTTTTCTCCTCCATGTCTGTAAACATGTAAACACATGGAAATGTGTTATTTCCTGTTTCATAATAAAACAGGAAATAAACTAAACAATAAAATGAAGACAGGAGCTTCTGTGGATTCTGAGACTTTTGCCTTGGATATTTGACCTTTATATTATATTTACATTAATGTTACATCTGTACATTTATACTACTTTTAGCTCAGACGTCGCTACAGTTCATATGGTAACAATGGTGAACGTTGTTGTTGTTGTTTGTGTTCTTACAGAAATAATAAACAATCAGGTTTTCTGGAAACAAAGAATCGCCATGGAGACGATCCCAGACTAAAATCAGTCTTTCTGTTCTCTTCCTCTGTCATTTCTTCTCTTCTTTGCTTCTCCTCCTCCTCCTCCTCCTCCTTCTGTCTATCTCCCCCCCTCCTCCTCCCTCCTTTCCATCTGACTGAGGATCAGTTTGGTGTTGGAGTAAACTTGCCGACTCTCTTTTCTCCCTCCTCCATTCATAAAACACTAAAGTGCTCCTCTATCTCCCTCCTTCTCTCTCTCTATCATCTGTTTAGCTCATTCCTCTCTCTGTCACCTCCTTTCCGAATTCCATTAATCTCCCGGCACGCACAAAAACACACACAGTGTAAACTCCGAGTGTCCACAGCGAGATTTCCCATGATGCCGTGGGAAAAATAGTGGAGTCATTCATCACTGAGGATAAAGTTTGGACACACACCGAGCTCAGGAGGTTGTTGCTTTGAATCTCAGTCTTCTTCTTCTTTGGTGTTAAATAATGAAACACTCTGCTGTGCAGCTGCAATTTGTCATGATATATTTTAGACAATTGGGCCACCTGAGTCTTCATGTCGCTTCCATGGCAACCAGTTAACCATCAGCAGCACGAACAAAGTGTCAACACACAAACTATTTTAATACTAACTGTGGTTAAACACAGAAACCAACTCAAAAGTGACTTTTTTATATTATGAAAAGGAAAAGAATCTTCGTTTGGCGTAGTATCTGAAAATCTCCTCTTCCTCTCAGCGTCTGGAGGGATGTTGTTTTGAAACTGTTGACGGCAGCTGGGAGACGGAGCTGAAAAAAAGCACCGAAAAGTTCAGACAGCAGGTTTGTATCAGTGTAGCTGAAGGAGGAGGAGGAGAAGACCTTCATCTCGAGGATGAAACAGAAACAGAATTCTCATCATTTCTCCCCCAATTTGGTTCTAGAGTATGGGATTGAAAAAGACTGGATCACACACAAGGTTAACCATTTTAATATCATCCAATCAGAAAACACAGGAAGCCACAGCAGTGCCAACAGGAAGTAGGAATAAAATCTGCTTTGCAACTTCCTGTTTCCGTCATATTTTGGTCCCACGTCGACATCTTCATCATCATTACAGTAATTATCATTTTAATCCTCTTCAGCATCTTCAAATCCCACATTTCGATTATATATTTCAAATATAATGTAAATTTCCCTGACAGGACAAAACCGGTTCAAAATGCACTGAATAATTATCGGAATAATTATAATTACACTTATTAGCATCAACAATTATCATCATTGATTAGATCATCAGTCCTGATCATAATCATAAAAATTTTAATAATCCTAATTTTAATTATCACGACTGGAACAGCGTTCATCTTTGCCACCAGCGCTGCCGTCATCTTCATCGTCTTCATCAAGCAAACGCACACACACATCACTGGACACACAATGTATAGAAGCAGGCAGGCCCATTAATTCATTTATGGCTCAATTATTAACAACAAAACTGGATCTAAGAGCAGAGGAATAAAAAGTCTGTTCGACAGGATGGAGGTTCAACACACCAGAATCAGGTGTTCATTATGATCCAAGTCCTTTTCTAAAGTTCTTCAAAATCCAAATTTGAGTCCGGAAACTTCATACAGGTGGACTTTTGTGACCCCATTGTTTCAAGACTTGGAATGTAGAGATCCATACCCTGTAAAGTCCTCATACAGCGTCCAGAGTCCATGACACGGAATAATCTGTGGAGCCCGTCATCCTGCAGAAGGATCTGTCACACTAAGGCTCCATCATACCGTTAAACTGATCAAAATGTTAAATAGAATATATCTGTAATTTACATCTCGGAATAAAATCTGTCACAAAGACAATAATCAATAATCCATTGCATTTAAAATCAACAAATCTGTCAAATCAAAGCTTTGTGAGGTCCGTCAGGCTTTGAATTTCATAAATCCATCACTGTGTAGAATCCAATCCTGCTGCAAGTCCACTGATGATCTGTTATATCCCCACATGAAAAGTCTCATTTAAAGAGCCACATCGTCTGCATATAACAATACTCAGATAAAGAAACAGGATTGACTGAAAGCTAACCACTGATTGGATAAAGAAAATGTCTTTCTGTTGAGCAACTGATGCCGATGTTGTCTGGTTTTGTGCTTCGTGAAACAACAGAGATCCGTTGAGTTTTCATTTGGTACGAATCTGCAAGGTTACCGTCAGTCAGTAAGTCAATATGGTAACTCAGTTTTAACAGAAGTTACTGTCAAGTCATAGGAGGTAACTAATGGACACGAAACATTTCAGAGGTGACATTTCACACTTTTCTTAATTTACAGGCAAATTTATGCCTAAAAAATGAAAGTAAAGGATTGAACAAGGGTGTAATGCCCCGGATCATTTGAACTAAATTTTGTAATTTTTGGAATATTCTCCATTTTGTTTCTCTCAATAGTAAAATCACCAAGAGGTAACTAAGAAGAAAAAACACTCAGAAGAACCGAAGGAAGAAATTTATTAAGTAACAGGTGTTGTCTCTCATCTTCCTACTTTTTTTTACCATTGTTGTAAAATCACACATCAAACGTTTGATGTCTAAATTTTGTTTTCACAGGTTTTTTGTTCTCAAATTTCTTTTGCACTTTGTACATTTGCTTTAAGGTAACTAAAATTTACTACTTTATTAATTTGTTTTTTTCCACTTTGGATCAATTAAATACATTTTACTTTATAGGACAGTTATAAAATTTTGTTATAAATATAAAGTTGGAAATGTAAACCATAACTTTCACATGTTAAAGTCATGGACAGGCGCTGCCAGATTTCGCTCCACATATTGCATTCTCTGGTTTAGAGCTAAATTTAGAAGTGTTGCTGAAGGGAGGCCCCAGCAAAGCCTCCCAAACCCACTGATATTTTCCAAACAGCTGCGATTTTTGATCCTAAAATTTTAAAAAATCTGCTTTTTGAATGCGAACTGAAACAGTTTGAACGGAGAGTTACTGGGTCTGAATGAGTCTGTTGAGTGCTGTGATCTGAGGACATGGGGCCATGTAGTGTTAATTACAGCTCTGCTCGATGATTGACAGCAGGGATCTGCCTTTTAGTGGGGGCTGGTTTAAAAAAGCTGAAACAGGAAGGTCAGATTTAAACTGGTTGATGAGGATTACCTGTGAAAAACGCTTGTTTCATTAAGAGCATTGCATTTTGGTGTCCCTCTGGTATTTTGGTTCAACTTCAGGTTCAAATTAGAGAATCTATGGTTCTGTTCTGGTTCTGATTTTCAGACCTGTGACGATGTTAACCTAATGTAAAATTTACTTTCATATTTTTGTATATGTCAAGAAGGTTCGACAAGGTTTTAGTTACGTATTGGTGATGTATTGACTGGTTTTGATTTACTTTGGTTTTAGGGCTAGCTGCAAGCTAGCAATTATCGAATAAGTAACCGCTAGCTAGCTAAACTTGTTTTAATTTTTCACATCATCCACAAAAATAATTTATCTGAAATAAAAAGTATCAAATCATATTTCTTTAAAAGCTAGACCAGTAGTGAAACCAGTTGAGCCACCAGTAAAGTCAGTCTTTCTCTTAATTCAGTCATTTCTTTAGTCCCTCAGGCTGCATCAGTTAGCTAGCCGTGTATTAGCATTAGCGAAGCAGTCAGTTTGCAGTTGCTTCATAAGCCTGGAGGTTTACGGAGCCACTGGTAGAACTGTCGCCGGTGGAGGCGGTGCCAACGCACGTTACCCTCAACGATCTCGAGCGCCCGTGGCAATGCAGGCCCCGCCCCCACGCCACTGGACTGGATGAACTCCTTCAACTGATAGAAAAGAGAGAAAAATGAGAAAGGAGAAAGGAGGTTGGTGGAAAAGGGAAAGTAAAAATGGTGAGAAAGGAAGGAAGGAAAAGGAGATGATAGAATTGTTATTAGAATGGTTTGAAACCCTCTGAGACAGAAACACAGCCGGCCCCAAAGAGAATAAAGGTTTATTACACCCAATATATGACAGTGTTTCAAAGAAACAACGACACACTGATGATGTTGTGAGGCCAGCGAAGGTGAAGATGAGAAAACTGAAAACACAATCTTAAATAAGTCACTTTAAAATTCTAGATCGCTACTCTGACTGGGTGTTCTCTTACCAAAATGGCCGACCAGAAGGGAGAAAAATTCAAGAAATCGCGTCAAGATATCATTAAATAGAGAAAACAGAATCGGAAATAACAGGTACGTAAGAGAGTTAAGAGGTACGGTACGGTAAAGTAAGGGAAGGTAAAGTAAAGTAAGGTAAAGTAAGGTAAGGTAAGGTAAAGTAAGGTACGGTAAGGTAAAGTAAGGTAAGGTAAAGTAAGGTAAGGTAAGGTAAGGTAAGGTAAGGTAAGGTAAAGTAAGGTAAGGTAAGGTAAGGTAAAGTAAGGTAAGGTAAGGTAAGGTAAAGTAAGGTAAGGTAAGGTAAGGTAAGGTAAGGTAAAGCAAGGTAAGGTAAAGTAAAGTAAGGTAAAGTAAGGTAAGGTAAAGTAAAGTAAAGTAAAGTAAGGTAAGGTAAAGTAAGGTAAGGTAAGGTAAAGTAAGGTAAAGTAAGGTAAGGTAAAGTAAGGTAAGGTAAGGTAAGGTAAGGTAAGGTAAGGTAAAGTAAGGTACGGTAAGGTAAGGTAAGGTAATGCAAGGTAAGGTAAAGTAAGGTAAGGTAAAGTAAGGTAAGGTAAGGTAAGGTAAGGTAAAGTAAGGTAAGGTAAGGTAAGGTAAGGTAAAGTAAGGTAAGGTAAAGTAAGGTAAGGTAAGGTAAGGTAAGGTAAGGTAAGGTAAGGTCAGGTAAAGTAAGGTACGGTAAGGTAAGGTAAGGTAATGCAAGGTAATGTACGGTAAGGTAAGGTACGGTAATTCCAGAGAAACTTTCTTTAACCGTTCATAATTAGGAGTGAAATTTCCAGAAGTGAAACTTCATCTTAAAGGACACAGTTGGTTCCAGCATGAGAGGTTTGGTGTGAAAGTAAAACTTTGTCGAAGGAAGAGAATAAATTTGAGGACGGAAGCTGAACCTTAGTGTTCTTAAAAGTTTGACAGATTCACTGGAGCACAAGAGAAAATCCATCCCTTCACCTCATTTTCATATCATTAACTCTGCACTCTTCTCCTCTCCTTTACTTTCACTCCTCCATCCATTTTCTCCCTGCCGTTTTCTCCTTTTTTCGCCTCTCCTTCCCTCTGTGAGTCACCAGATTTAGACCTTGCTCAGTGGGCGGACGCAGACTGATCTTTAAATTTCTCTGGAAACGCTTTGAGAGAAATAAAACCAGAAGAAAATGCCTTCACACACACTAAAACCCACACTGAGGACGGTTTTTTGTTGCCACACCAGAGGAAGTCATCCAGATTTCAAACAATACGGTTTTATTACAAAAGTTTTCTTTACAAAAAAAGTTAATAGACAGATTTTTCATTCAGACGCTCACAAGCCTTCCTGTAGAAGGTCGAGGTGAACATTAGGAAACTTCGACTTTTATTTCTACTTTCTCCTTTTGGATGACGTTTCAGTTTCTTTAAAACCACTATCTTAAATAGAATGTAAATAATGTTATACATGTTTATCAGTAGTAGAAGAAGAAATAATGTGAGTGGTTCCCTGAGGTTAATCTAAACAAAGGTAGGAATAAGCCGCTAAACTGGTGGGCAGAAACATTCCTGCTTCCATGGCGACGTCACCCTTAATTTTCATTGCATTCACAGTTTCGTGGACATGAAGTTCAGGTTGTCATAAGCAATGATGCTTTGATACCAAGTCGATGCCAATATTCTGAAAATGTACTTTGACCCCAGAAGTCGCTGCAGGACTTTGGTACTGTTTGTGTTTTTACCTCAGCGAGTTCTCGCTCAGTGGTCAGGAACTCCGTGACTCCACCAATGAGCTTTGAGTTCATGAACAAGGCTTCACCATAACTGAGAAGAGACAGACAGGCAGACAAGTTAGAGCTTCTGGTTCATCGTCGTTCTTTATTTTACAGTTCTGCATTCTCCGTATGGCCGGACTCACCGCCCATTCAGGACGTCCCACTTTTCTCTGAAGTATTTCCAGGCGAGGTTTCGACCCTGAGGGTTTCTGCCCACGTGGATGATGACGTCGATGACGTCCTGCTCCGGGACCAGGTCAGAGGTCAAAGACAGGTTCAGTAACCTGGGAGACAAAGAGACGGCGCCAAGCTCAGTACAGTTCTGGAGGTCAGCTGTGGTTGGTGTGGGAAAAAGGTCTTACTGTACAACCCTGAAATATAAACTTATCACCGAAACATATATCTGTAGCGGCAATGGTGCTAAAAATTGTCCGAAACCGTTATTAGCATGCTAATATTTTTTAAAAATTAGCCTGTAGGCTATATTTAAAAATGTTGACTTACTAGGCTAGCGTGGGAACAAATGTGTTAAAGGGACTGCTCAGATTAGAATGTTAGCACACCAATGGTTTAATGTTATACTTAAACATCTTTCTGATTATCTTGAAATGTTTCAGCATAATAACACATATCACTATACTTTTATTTACAAATATTTTATAAAGTGTACAAAACCGTACTTTACTTAATTTACCTTAGTAAACGTGTAAACTTTCCTATGATGGTCAACAAAAATTTTATCTAATTGAAAATATTAACACACATTAATTATAACCAAACAAATAAATATCTTTCTTTTTCAACTCTTTATTGTCTTCAGATGGCCATAGTTGTAGTTTTTGTTTGTTTGTAGGAGCACTGCAGGACGGTGCATCTGTCAAATCACAAAGCAGTCCTGATAAATTGAGACATTACAGTAATCTACAGTAATCTGATTACTACCTCTTGTTGTCAGAATCGTGAAAATGGAGCCGTGTAAACATGAGTCCATGTTTCAGTGTTTTATAAAATGTGAAAGATGAAGACACAGAACTTTAACTTTATGTTCTCGTTTCTCTGTATTTGTCCCTCCCTCGAGTGTGTGTGTGTGTGTGTGTCTGTGTGTGTGTATGTGTGTGTGTGTGTGTCTGTGTGTGTGTATGTGTGTGTGTGTGTGTCTGTGTGTGTGTGTGTGTGTCTGTGTGTGTGTGTGTGTGTGTCTGTGTGTGTGTGTTAGCTGGTTATTAGTAGCTGCTGTCTTTTCATTAAACCCAAAAATCAATTTTCTCTCCCACAATCCCTCTGTGCTGCAACAATTTCCTGTGTGACCAATCGGTGAGTTTCTTTGCTGTGGTTTTGGATTTTCTGTGTGTGTCTGTGTGTGTCTGTGTGTGTGTGTTTGGTATCTGTACTGCCTCTGATTGCAGAACAGTTTACTGCGGCTGGAAAATCAATACCTGACAAACACACACCAATTTGTCTCAGTGTACAGTTTGGATCCATCCTCGCTATTTTTCTCCACGAAGATAGCGGCAGTTAGCTCGTGATAAAATACTCTGCTGGTAACACACACACACACACACAGACACAGACACAGACACACACACACACACACACACACACACACACAGACACAGACACAGACACAGACACACACACACACACACACACACACACACACACACACACACACACACACACACACACTTATCTACATGTACTAGTGTGTTTGTCTTTCTGTGTGTCATGAAACTCAACCTGCAGACTGGAATAAACATCTGTGAGAGTCAACATCAATCAGCTCAAGGTTCTGGTCCAAGTCTTGGTATCATGAGGTAAAACAGCTGAGAGCATTTAAAGGAGAGACGGGAGACGATCACACATCAGCAAAGAATGTAAAGCTGCACTTTATTTAATATTAATGCTCCAGCTGAGCTATCAGTGAAACGTCGGACATCCCACAACCTCTGAAAAGTGTTGGAGAGACTCTGGTTTCGAACGTTAAACTGCTTTATGTGGTGTTTTTATTGGTTTTCTTCAGATGTTCCTGTTTTAAACAGCTGAGGATGATGAGAGGTGAGTGTCGCGTTGAAGACGACGACAGGGCAGTTTTGCTCGGCGCCCACCTACCCTGAGGAGGAACTATCCCGTAAATATCTCTGCTACGCTGCATGAGAGAGATTCACCCAATGAGGGCTGCAGTGGAACCTTATCCCTCTGAAATCATTCCAGAGGCACAGCGTCTGTCCTACCTGTTGAGGAGGAAGACGTTGTCGGAGCAGGTCAGAGCCTCCAGCAGGATCTTCTTCTCTGAAACGGCGCTGGACGAGTGGAACTTCATCCAGATGAACTCCCACACGTCCTCGTCCATCAGGCTGACCCCGGTGCAGTAAACGATGTCCCTGATGTTGGGAGGAATCCTACCAAGACACAACAGTGACAGTTGACCAGGAGACTTCCATCCCTCATAAGATACGCCCACCAATGAATTCTTATCCATTAGGGAGCTCCATTAAAACATCCCTTCACTTCTTCTGTGGTCATTTAATGGAGCAATAAATACATAAACGTCTCTTTAAAGAAGCTCATTAAAGCAGCTATTGATCATTCCTCTCTCTCAGCTGTCCTCCATATTGACCATGATGTCAAACTTATTATTAATCATAATGTAGTATTTATTAAAGAGGCTGTTTGATAACAGCCACGGCGCTTTGTTGTTGTTTTATTGTAGAGATTCCTCCAGATGTGATGTCATTCAATCACCTGACATTAACGTGTGGATATCATGTTCGGGTAAAGATCACATGTTAACACCAGGTGTGTTTAAACAACAGGAGTCACTCATAGAACTACAGTTACTACAGGTAACCGGTGCTGCTTCTGACGCCATGTCCCAGCTGGTTACTGACCTGAATCAGCAGTAAAGCAAAAAGGTGAACATTTCCTTCACAACACAGGGTGTGTGTGTGTGTGTGTGTGTGTGTGTGTATGTGTGTGTGTATGTGTGTGTGTGTGTGTGTGTGTGTGTATGTGTGTGTGTGTGTGTGTGTGTGTGTGTGTGTGTGTGTGTGTATGTGTGTGTGTATGTGTGTGTGTGTGTGTGTGTGTGTGTGTGTGTGTGTGTATGTGTGTGTGTATGTGTGTGTGTGTGTGTGTGTGTGTGTGTGTGTGTGTGTATGTGTGTGTGTATGTGTGTGTGTGTGTGTGTATGTGTGTGTGTATGTGTGTGTGTGTGTGTGTGTGTGTGTGTGTGTGTGTGTGTGTGTGTGTGTGTACTTGACCTAAATTGTCAGTAAACCAACACTAAAAACTTTCATCACAATAGTGTGAGCTCAGCTGGCAGCAAAAAGATTCTATACTGAACACCATGAGTGTGTGTGTGTGTCTGTGTGTGTGTGTGTGTGCGCCTGTGTGTGTGTGTGTGTGTGTCTGTGTGTGTGTGAGCGAGTGATGCAGGGACAATTACATCATTCAGCGACCTGGGAAATCATTTTAGAGATGCTCCACTTCAGAGCGAGCTCCGACACACACTGGCTGACGTCCATCGCCGCTGACTGCAGTGTGGAGTCCTCCTCAGACGGCGTCTGCCAAACACACTGTACTGGAGTATTTAGTGTGTCCAGCAACGGGACGTCTGAGCTGCTAACGGGTTATTTACCATCTACTGCTTCTATTTTATCTCTTCTTCCTCTGCAGCCGGTGGAGTTATTGTTAATAGAAATAATAATGAGGAGATTTTCTCTGCAGAATGTAAAACAGAGGAAAAGAGTCTCTGAATCCCATTAAATAACACACTGAGTGTGTGTGTGTGTGTGTGTGTGTGTGTGTGTGTGTGCAGAGGATGTTTTATGTCCTCTTCCTCCCACTCAGCTCCTCCTCTGCATCAAACTCCCGCTCTGACAGTAAACATGTCTCTTCACCATCTGCTCCGTCCGTCTGTCTGTCACTAAATGTCAGTCTGACTTTGACAATCGCTCCACTGGGATGAAATATTCAAACGACCCGACTGAGGAACACGAGACACTCCGTCAGGTCTGACTAAAGACGACTGCTGGTCCTCCGACTCCCGAGGTCAAAATATACACCATGACAAACAGTCATCATCCAACAAACGCTGTGCATTTTTAACCTGTTTAAACTGGATTGGTTTGATTCTGGAGCAGGAAACAAAGCAGAAGAGTTCATGTCTGTATTTTATATGCGACTCATCCATAAGTCGCGTTAATGACCTCACTTTTCTGCTGGCATTGTGTTGTTTGTTTGTTTGTTTGTTAGCAGGATCACTGAAGGTGTGCGAGAAAACCGGTTTGTATCAATACGATCCAACAGAATCACGTCTCACGAAAACGGGTACATTCAGAAAAAATCATTAAAAACTACTATCTTTGAAGTCAAACCAACGATGGTTTTATTCTAGCATAGAAATATTAAACACAACCATTAGCCTTAGTTAAATCATTCATATCAGGGATCAGGCACCCTGAGTCTGAAGGAGAGAAGATGCTCTGCACCAGTCAATAGAGAGTGGAGGGAACGGGGGGGTAATTGGTGCCCAGCAGTGAATTGTTGCCCCAGGGCTCCCCACCAGGTAGATGCTTCCCTGGCTGCAGCGACACTAAGATAAATTTAGATATTTGAGATCCGTTTAGTCGGTTCAGTTAAACCTGATTATTATTCCAGAGGAATCAGAGGCTGAATTATTAGCGTTGGTCGTCAGCTGTTGTCATTGTTGTGTAGCAGCAGCTGCAGGTGTGACGCAGGTTTGCTGTTGACTCACTCGTTTAAACAGCCTGTGACTGTAGTTTCTCTGCTAAAGCTCATTAATGAATCGACGAAGGATTAACGGACTGAGGATCTCCCTCTTCCTCTCCCTCCAGATAACTGTGAAGCCGGGTCAGATGATCTCTAATGATGAGACTCCAGTTATTGGAGCGTTGTGATTAGAAGCGGATCAGTCATTAATACTCATACACATACATGCACACTGCAGATGGGATTAAAATCACTGAATAGAGCATGAAATATTTAAAAAAATCACCCCTGGAGAAATTAATCCTGCATGAATGTGGACTTATCTGGAGATTAAGTGGAGCGTTCCAAACCGCTTCAAAACTTGTGTCCTACTGAGGATGAAAAGATAAAAATTAAGCGTAGCGACTCCAGAAATACGGACTTTCATTAGCGAAGACGCCGCCTGCTGCTGCTCCAGGAATTCATTCATAAAATCAGCTGGACGAGGTTTAACTGGGTGTTTTTTAATTTGATCGCCTCCCTCCTGTCCTGCAGCATCTGCCTCCATTTAATTTGCTGTTTGAGATCTAATTGTGCAGATCTGGTTCAGAGTCCAGAGGGAGGAGAGAGAGAAAAGACGTAAAAATAACAGAGTATTTTTTGGATCAGAGGGTGAGATTTGAGAAAATCTCTTATTTAAACTAAACTAAAACTGACACACAGTACATCCTTACAGTCATTAAATACAGGAAAAAACACCTCTTAGGTCACAGCTGCACTTTTGCAAAGTCTCTGTTAATATATTTGTGATAAAATTTTGGTTTCTAGAATCTGTAGACCCTCCTCTTCCATGTCAAAATCATACGTGATTCACAGCGACCAATAGGAGGCCAAGAAGAGAGCTGGACATGCCCACCATCTGCCGCCTCGTGTGTTTTTTGTGGTATTTTTATATGTCATTAACATTTGATTGATTTAAAAATGGTTTTGATTGAAACATTTATTTATTTTCGTCCCATGAAGCTTCACATGAAGCATGAGTTTGAATTTTAGACTGACAGACATTAAAAACAATATTATAAAATGTCATTTTAGACATTTATTCTACATTTATCTACTATTTTATTCGTGTGTGTGTGTGTGTGTGTGTGTGTGTGTGTGTGTGTGTGTTCATACCTGTTCTTGTTGCTGGAGATCCAGTCAGAGATGTAGGCCACAGCCTGACGGTGGCACTGTTTGTTCCCAAAGCTACATGCTAACATGATTAGCTCCCTTTGTAGCTCCCTGTAGAGACATAGAGGAGGAAACATCAGTGTTTATGTAGGCTACATATTTATTTGTCTATCATGAGACACTTGAAGGTCTTAAATGATGATGTAGCCTAGCTTAGCACAGACTGAAAAGACAGCTAGCCTAGCTAAAGTCTGCTTATGCTGGACGCAATTCATGTTGTCATGGTGAGGTTTGAGCGACGTGTAAATCTGCTCTGGGGTGTTTTTACTTGTGATGAAGTCTCCCAGTGTTCCCAGTCTGTGAGCTAACCTCCACACTGGTGTGACTGGCTGAGAGTTATTTTCCTCTTAACTCAGCCCTTTTGCATTTTACGCCTCTGCACATACATGAACCAAATTAGCACATGCTACTCCCACGCGGTCTGTGCACCAAAGAGCTGCAGCTTTGCCCTGCATTTAAAGTGAGACCCTCCATGTTACTGGTATTACTGGGAGTGTGTACTGGTGTGAGGACATCACTGGGAGTATGTGCTGGTGGACGTGTGCTGCTTACTCAGTCTGGTAGGACGCCTGCAGGACGTTTCCCTCGCTGCCGGGGCCGTTTGTTGGCCAACCCATCTGATGGTAGCGTGATGCAACCTGCTTCAGCACATAGTCCTGTTAACACACACACACACATTTAACTAACAGATACCCAGCTGTCAGCGCTGACAGATTACTCTGCTAACATGCAGCTGATTGATGGACTGAAAACTGATTGGTCGATCGGATGTTTACACTGAACAGGCTGTATTCGTCTGTGCGGTCCAACAGTTTGTCCAGCTGGTAGAGCGCTCGGCTGGCAGAGTGCCACGGCAGGAAGGACGTCTCCTCCGGGAGGTAGCCAATCAGCTGCAAGGGAATGCCTTGTGGGAGGTACCCAGCCCTGAGAGAGAGATCAGAAAAAACAATCAGTTACTGATGGATTCTAACAGAATGTAGGCCTTTATAATAATACCTGTATCATAATGAGTTCACAATAATCAGGATCTGTATCTGTGGTCTGAGTGGGTGGGACATAAACTAGAAGTAGGCAGGACTAACTTATTATGTGTGAGACGAAGCTTTTGCTAAAACAGCATAACTCATGTATTTCGGCCAGTGGTGGTTGTAGCCTTTTCTAAATCAGGGGCCATAAGGGGGCCCCATTTTACATCAAGGGGCCAAGTATACGTCAAACATCCATGCACATTTCCTTATTGAGTAAAATATACTGTAAATACATTTCACTGGTCATTCCTTGTTCGAGCAAAGAAAAACAAAATTAAATATATCATATTTGTATAATATAGTTGATGTATGGAAAAAAAACTTTTAATTTTCATGTTTATTCAATTTTGAACCGGGTTGCATAGAAAAGCAAACATGTAACATTTGAAATGGTTTTGAAAAATGCTAATTTTGTAGTTTAGAGAGTTCAGAGCAGAGCGTGACACGGACATGTGCCCTCTGGCCCCGCCCCTGGATCCGCCCATGATTTTGACCGATTTGGCATTCCGTACTGGAATATTTTATGCCAGTTCATCTTTCTTTCAGGACAGAGAGGTGAACTCTCCTGATGATGCATGGGTACCGTCAGACGTAACCCTCAGTTCTCTGAGGTGAGAATAAACCACATGATGAACACAGCAGGACAAACATGGCCTCTAAATGCCACCGGGACTGTTTAGCAGCCGGCGCTACATGAATATTAACAGCCTTCCTCTGTGCATTCATTAACATTCATAATGTTTTGGGGCGGAGGAGGTGCTCACCTGCTTCCTGCTCCGACCTTCAGCTCCACCCACACAGCTCATGAATATTAATGAGGTGGTCAGCCGAGGACAGAGATGAACTTAAGAAAAAGGACGTTAGTTTTACAGGTGCAGCAAAGAGAAGAAGCCGACGCCTGACCTTTAATGAAGAGCTGTCAATCAAAGTGAGTGACAGATGCACAGCGGAGTTGAAGGGATTTAATGTTCCTGAAATGTTTTTTGGAGAGTCTTTTAATTTCCAGAGTCGGACCTCCAGAGAGAGTTAATCTGTCTGAGATAAGACTCCAAGTCTTTTCACCGAGTAAAAACTCATCTTCATATTTCCATAATCTGCCTCCAACCGTCATCTCCACTCCCATCATGCACCTGGCCTCTTAGACATTAGCATAATCCACCCATCTTTCACAGACTTCCTGTTTACACCGATACACACCACACTTGGTTACACACCAAGTGATGGCAGAGGGAGAGATAGTGGTCACCATGGCAACAGCATCTACCTGTTTCTTTCTGTTTCAGTCATTACTTTTCTTGCTATCAAAGATTATGAAGATTCAAAGCAGTCAGCAAGTCCAGAGATCAACAGGAAGGAAATGTATTCAGCCCTTAGAGATCAGGTTTAGTGGCAAAAACTACTATTGATCAGCTGTTTGCAATAACAAATCAAACAAGAACAGTTTAAATAGATCAATACAACAGATATTAAGTCTCTAAATGATCCAACCTGAATCTCATCAGAGACACATTTACAGATCAGATGTATTAAAACACTGAGACCTTCATAGACTTACTTTATCAGTAGAGTCCAAAGGTTTTTCTGTTCATGTCTAAATTTACATCAGGGCTCCATGAACTCCAAGACCTTCACCACTGCTGACCCAGAAGCTCCAGAAAAGTGGGCTCCAGTAGCTCAGAACCATCTAGATCAGACCCAGAAGTTCTGGATGCTGTTCTGTGGAGCCATGAAACCAAACTGGAACTTTTGGGGCCTCTGGATCAGCGGTATGTCTGGAGGAGGAAGAATGAAGCTGATGCTGAAAAGACCTCAGAGTCCACCAAGACCTGGTTTCAGAAGAAGTCCTGGATCATTCTAGAGGCCGTCACAGTCGCCTGACTGGAATCCATAGAAAACCTCTGGTGGGATCTGAAGAAGGTGGTTGCAGCAGGTAAACCAGGAATATTCCAGAACTGGAGGCCTTTGTCCATGAGGAATGGGCTAAGATTCCTCAGGAACGCTGCCAGAAGCTGGAGTCTGGATCTGCATCAGGTTTACAGCAGGTCAGAGCAGCTAAAGGGTCTACAAAGAACTAGAGACGCTGGTCATTAAGGATCTTTTACAGACTGCAGTCTTCAGGTAAGGAATTCGTCCATCATAGAAAATCATATTTATTTAATAACTCATAAACTACTGATGATTAAAACGTGATTTCTGAGGTTTTACAATCATTGGGATTCACTTTGGTTACAGGTTTTTGCTTCCTGATGATGTCGTTTGCTCATGTCGTCTCTCCTTTCAGGTCTCATTATTCTCATTTTTAAATTATTTTATGTCAGAACGGTTTGTCTGAAAGCTGCAACAAAGAGTTGAGAAGAGAAGATTATAGATTTTCAATTTTCCCTCTCATCAGCAGTCTGAGTGTGTCTTTGAGTTTGTGTGTGTGTGTGTGTGTGTGTGTGTGTGTGTGTCTGTGTGTGTGTCTGTGTGTGTGTGTGTGTGTGTGTGTGTGTGTCTGTGTGTGTGTGTGTGTGTGTGTGTGTCTGTGTGTGTGTGTGTGTGTGTGTCTGTGTGTGTGTGTGTGTCTGTGTGTGTGTGTGTGTGTGTGTCTGTGTGTGTGTGTGTGTGTGTCTGTGTGTGTGTGTGTGTGTGTGTGTCTGTGTGTGTGTGTGTGTGTGTGTGTGTGTGTCTGCCCGTCTTAACGAGCTCATTAACTCGTTAACTTCGTTAAGGAGGAGTTAATTGTTTGTCCATTAGCCATTAGCAAGGCTCAGTGGAGGACTAACGAGGGACGAACACATACAGAGAAGCAGAGCCGACATCCATCACTGTTACGATTCACACAGTCATTTAGTGCTGCTAAACTGGATTTACACTCACAGGCCTGCTGCAACCAATCAGCATTAGCGCTAAAGCTACAAGCATCTGAATTGTAAGATGGAGAATCAGCATTTCTCAGATTAACCCAGAGATTAAACATCTATCAAACAGCAATCAGTGACGGCCAATCAGAGAAAAACGCTGAAATAACATTGCAGTATTTTTTCACATTGGTCTCGGAGCTTCAACACAACCAGGACCTCTGTGGACGTAAAACCAATCGTTATGCTAAATATTAGCAATTAGCTCAAATAGTCCTAACAACTGTGACAGGCCTGAGTGAAATTACACTTTTGCTACTAAAGAAAAAGTAACACACCAAAAAGGTGTCACTGGGAATCCGAGGAACCGTATTGGTATCGTACAAAAGCTAACGGTAACTAACTGAAGTGAGCTAAACCGACGCTACAAGATGACGTGAAAAAAACTGAAGGCCACTGATTGGTTAGAAAATCATCACTTTGTAACATGGGACCATTCTGCACAGATCCACCATAACCTCTTATAAGCACCTGGACGTGTGTCTGAGTAGCAAAACGAGAGCTTAGGGAAGGAAAAGGTTAGCATTGACATTAGCAGTCAGTGCATCGTGTGGGTTAGAAGTTGTCAGAGAATAAAGGTTAAGTAAAGCTCAGTGTGTTGATTGTTTGGTAGGAAAGACGTTTCAAGCATCTGTAAAGATGACATACAGTCACGGATCACATCAGATGTACACTGTTACCATAGCAACAGATGCAGGATGAACTCAGAGCATCTCCTGCTGTCAGAGTAAATATGAATTCATCTCTACTTGTGCGAGCCTCCTGCTGAGCTCCTAACTCGTCAACACGCCCCACCAGACGACGTCAGCGCCGTTTCTCGCTGCCGCTCATTCAACATGACAGATGACAGATGGCTGAGATGAGAGACGGATGAAAACAGACGGAGAGATTGAGCTGTTGGTTGGTGTCACAGTCGATTTTTGCTTACTAAAAAAGCTTCAGGCTGGAAACACAACTGTGAGAAATGAGACACTCCGTCTCTCCCCGATGGCTCGTTCATCACAGGGCTTCCGTCTGGCTCGTGTTGCTTTTTGAATCTCTTTTTGGTTTGTAGTTTGTAGGCAAGCCTGAACACGATGGTTGTCTCACAGAGCCAGATGTGCTTCTGTCAGTTTAGCTGTAACCCCAGGGAACTCTGGGAGCAGCGCATATCTTAGAGAGTAAACTAGTATTTGTAATCCTGGTCTTATTCACATATGAGGTCCATTAGTGTGGTTTGCTTTTGCTTTAGATTGTGAACATGCTTAAAACCCTCCTGTTGTGTTTGTTTCCTGTTTACTAAATGACTGCTCTGTTCTAGCTGATTATAAATCCATAATAAAACATTTATTATCACCAACTGTTGTGTCTCATCTGTCTATCAACTCAAGTTCTTGTTTGGCCTGTTTTTGCACTAAGGATGTACACAAGTTGAATAAAACATCCAAAAGTTAATACAAATTCTCAGAATTTATTTTGTGTGAACAAAGTTGATGACAAACAGATGAAATTAATGACACTTGTAAATCGGCCAGATTTGACCAGAACACAACAGAAGGGTTAAGAATGTTATGGTTTGGGTTTAATTTGTTATTTCCTGTTTTATTTTGAAAGTTAATTTCTCCATGTGTCATGTGTTTATTTTATTTTGTTTTATTTTATTTGTCATTTTACACTACCTGTTTTTATTTTCCTGACTAGACTTCTGTGTTTTTAGCCCGTGTCCTCCGGTCATTCCCTGTTTCTTATTCTATTACGTCGCTCACCTGTCTTCTCATTTCAGACTTCCTGTTTCCTCTGTTTGGATTGTCTGCCTCGCCCTGATTGGTGTCACCTGTGTCTCATTTTCGTGTTCCTTCCCCTCTGTTGGTTGTACCTCTGTGTCTCCCATTCAAGCCTTTTCACCGGTGTCTTCAGAGCGTCTGCTCAGTGTTTGACTCCGGCTGCCTTCTGAACTCCTTTTCGCCTCCTTTTGTACTAAACCTGTTTTTTCCTGCCTTTGACTTCTCCTTTGTGGACACTGTTTAAGTTCTTCCATTTGTGATTAAATCCCTAAACTGCACCAGCTCTGCCCTTTGTGTCTGCATTTGAGCATTTTACTCTGAACAGCTTGAATCGTAACAACAAAGTAGAGGAGTGAAAGCAACCCAAAATGGAAAAATAAAATTCCAATTAAAATACTTTTTAAGGCCTTTTCGTTCCAAGAATATACAGAACCAGATGAGAGAGACTCGAGGCTCTAACTTAAACCTGGCCAAAAACCCAGTTGAGGGTTTGCATATCCCATTCTGCCTGGTGACATCTCCTCCTACCCCAACAAAAGGAGCAAGAGGAGGCATTTAGGAAAAGGATATCTGAACATGGATTTCTACGAAACTTGGTAGAAGGATGGGCCATGGGCCACAAAAGAACCGGTTCGAATTTGGGGCAGATCCAGACAAAGGGGTGGATCCAGGAAGTACCCAGTTGTAAGTTTACAAACGGTACAAACCGCTGCTCAAACTAAATGTATCTCCTAGGCTAAGTTAGAAATTCTCTGGTTCACTGGAGGAAAGTTCCAGAGAAACATCTGTGTAATTTTCATCCAACGCCACTAAACAGACTCAAAATCGAGTGTTTGAAGGATTTCAGTGTAACTGCAGGAGAATCACACTCCTTGGCACTATTGATTATCTTACTGGAGTTTTTATTTCCCGAAGATTTAAATGGAAGGAAAGACTCAGAAAAACTTCTCTGCAGCGAGGCACCGGTGTTAATCCTTGAGCCACCGAGTAATCTGGTGGGTGTGGAGGAAACAGCTGCTGGCAAAGCTCCATCCCAACGCCTAGTGAATGTAAATGTGAGTATAAAAATCCATAGGTCTTAGCTGAACTTTTACACAGCATATAAACCTCAGTATGCACCAGCTGAATGTTAAACTACATGAATGCTGATACATCATCAGTCCTGTTCAGCAAAGAGACATAACAATGCATCAGCCTGGTGTGTCCTGATGTTTCCCAGGAGACAATTCATCTAAAGGCCCGTTTATGCTCTACGTTAAAGACGGATACGGAGACGGACGGAGCCTTTCCGTACGTCTTCTGGGTTCATTCCGTACATAATCGGACACGTTTTTGGAGAGCTTACGGATACAGACGCATTATCACAACCTTCTCCGACTGTCGCCATATTTGTTGTTGTCGAAACTTTTTATTTTTTAGTCGTAACTTTTGACTCTTTACTTACCTCCTGTGGTTGTATCGATGTCGATGTAAAGGACGTACGGAAGTATGGAGGCGTTGACGGATAGACTGTTTACAGATGGACGTATCCATTTACGTACGTAGAGGGAGCATAAATGGGCCTTTAGTGTCCTCTGTTTTACAGTTCAAAGTTAAAACTCACCTGGCCAGGTTGAAGGCATCATCGATGAGTCCTGCCCTGTTTCCTACGGAGATGATCTGAGAGAGACAGGAAAGAGTAAGACAGAGAGAGAGTGAAAAAGACTAAATCAGAAACAGATTTATGGCTTGATCCCACCGGGCATGGCTGATATCCAACCACCGACCCGACATGACCATCCTTGACAATGCTTGTGATTCCACCCGAGGAGAGGTGCCTAATCTATTTTTGAAAGAAAATACATCAAACACAGGGCAAATAGAGCTGTATAGGAAGTCAGACGCAGAGGCATCATAGGAATCAGGTCAAATTTCAAAATAAAACACCCTGTGTAGGGGTGATGCCTGGGTCAGGATACCTGAGCTATTATGAGAGGCGATCTGCACCATCTGACCCACAAAAATACACACTAATCAATCACCTGAACCCAACCTGACCCACAAACACTCAGGTTCATGCTTTATATGAGGTGCAGATGGTGTTTCTGGGAGCAGCAGAGAGCTCCTCTTCTTCCTCTCTCCTCCATCCACAGCTGCATGATGGGAAACCTAGGCTAAATAAACAGATTCATACAAAACAAACAACCCTTCTCTGCCCCAAAACTGTGTTTGAAAGAGAGAGAAAATAAGTTTGTCTGTGTAAATTATTGACCCGCCAACATGAACCTAAAATATTTTCTTATAAGACCCAAACCAGAGGATTATGGGTCGACCCAGGCCTTACTCTGGAATTAGCAGACAAAATGAAAACCGTTCAACCATCTAGCCTACCTGTCCACGGTAAAAGCACAAAAATCTACAATAGAAAGTCATAAAACATGGCAGAAAAAACCTGTGGCTTTGGAGGACAGAAGGAAATCATGTCTCAATGGAAGCACCACAAAATTCTGCCCCATGGAATCAAGATGTTGGAGAAGGACGGCCATAGTGAACAGACAGACAGGCAGACAGACAGGAAGACAGACAGGCAGACAGACAGGCAGACAGACAGGCTTACTCGGTGGTTGGTGTGGAGCTGCTGAATCAGCAGTTTCCAGTTCTGAAGGTCATAGTTCACACGGAAGTAGCCCGTCTGATTGATGTTGCCTAGCAACCAGGTTTTGTCGTCCATCCGATCAATCCTATGGGTTTCTGGGATGAAATAGAAAAATTATTCAATAAACAAAAACAGCACTTCTTCAAACCAAGGAGGGAAAAAGTAAGGCAGGATATATGTCGTCAGAAATGCAGATGATACCACGCTGTTCTGCTGGGTTCCTCACAGGATTTTAAAGGCTGCCGTCCTAATGCTTTTAAATTATCTGCAAGTTGATAAAACAGGATCTGTAAATCCAGAGTAAAACCAGCTTCACTCATCAAAAACAGAAGCAGAATTAATTTTAATCTCTATAAACAAAACCAGAATCAAGTTTATTCTCAAAAATGTAAAAATAAGTTTTATTGTCCAAAAACAGAACCAAGAAGAATAAATAACACGTTTTAATGTCCATAAACAGAAGCAGAATAAATGTTAGCCTCCATATTAAGAAGCAGATTTAACACCTACTGTACAGGTATCAGAACAGAACTAGAATTAAGTTTATTCTCAAAAATCTAAAGCAGAACAAGCTTTATTTTCCAAAATCAGCCCCGGAGCTTTTTAAGAACAATTGCTGTGAACAAAATGAGTTTTACTCTCCATAAAAAGAAATTAAGAAATCCAGTCCCATAAAGCCACAGATACCAAACAACCCGGAGGAATTTAGTCCTTCACAGAGACTAAATCTGTAAAGATGAACAAAACCAGGGTCTCACTTAGAACCTGTGTGTAAACAAAGCGTGAAATAAACCACCTTCCTCCACGTATTATAATATGTACCTGTAAACTGACACAGGTGTACCAACATTTTACAATCCGGGTTCTTCCCTCCTCCCAAGTTTCAGGAAAAGATGAAGTCATTTCTGTGTGATGCTGACAGACAGACTAACTCTGGAGAAAACAACCTCTAATGGAGGCATCATCAGGAGGCGGAACTCTATTCAATCTGAATGTTGGTTTGTTGTTTTTTTATGTTCGATTTGCCTCCAATCACAGAAAGATTATTTTCAAGTGAAGAAACAGACGTAAATTAAATCTAAATATCTCTGAACAGATACAGATGGAGCTTTATCCTCCAGATTAAACAGACTGAGGTTTATTCCCACTGAGAAAAGGAATATAATGATGAGAGGTTTTCATCAGAACAATAGACCTGTGAGATTTAATGTTTTAACCCATTAAACATGAATCATGAAATACTAGCAGAAAGATAACAGCTTCTTATCTCAGGTGCAACACAGTAATTAGACTTTAATGTTCTTTTCTTACCCGTCTTGTTGTTGATCCAGATGAGGCTCTCTGAACCGACAGAGGACACGTTTCCCACGGCGACCGTCAATGGAACCTGCCACTGTAAACTACAGGAGGAGAGTGATGTCAGAGCTTTATTACCTCAGTTGTTAGAGAGACATCAGAGAGACAGAGATGATCAGTCAGCATCAGCCAAGAGGGGGGGGGAGGAGGTGTGGCTGCAGCGGTCAGCTGACATCCGTCACCTGGATGTGGACGACGCTTTTCAGAGATATAATATAATGTGCTTCAGGTTGGTGATGCTCACATTTTCAAACCAGTTAAAGGAAACATAAATGTTGTTTTACTGCTTGACTGATTTCCCCCCAAACAAAGTCAGGCTCATGAAACATTTTAAAAATCCTGCTGGTTATTTCAAAATTGCATCACAGTTAAACAACGACAAGTCGATGTTGAGGAGATGATGTTTTTTTGAAAAACAGAAAGACATTGGAGTGATTCAGTGCTGCAGAAGGAAGATGGGACCTTAGACATGTCCACAACATTAAAATGTAATAGATGCTTTATTGTCCCAATGATGAAAAGACAATTTAGGAGGTTAATACAATTATTTAGCCATTATTATTATTATTATTTAGATTTATTTTTACTTCACAAGACTTCAGATGAAACTACTGAACTTTTAACTTACTTCTACTTGATTGGCAACATTGAAATACTGTTTACACATAAACACATCAGTCATAATAATCAAATAATATATCTAAATAAACCACTTAAGTACAGAAGGGAACAGCATCAAATAAATGAGTTAATAAATCTGTGAAAAGATCTTATAATTATGAGACCATCCATCCATTTATGTCAGTCACACAGGAACTACCTGATGAACCTGAGCCAGATAAGAATCGATCAAATGTTGGCGTGGACTCAACTTTGTAAGGAAAAGGAAACTGGATGGAGGGGTGGGGCTTATGTCAGGGCAGCAACCAATGAAATTCAGAGTTGATCTGTCATTTTTTCTCACTTCCTTTAACGTTGTAAGTTGGGGCTTTCTTCAGCATTTTATCCATTATGCATAAAGGACTCTATGGGTTTCATTAAACCTGCTAGATTAGGTTAATAAATGAGATTCTGATTGTAGTTTAATTTAATCTAAAGGGCTTTGGTGAAGGGTTGTGCTCTAGTTCTAGTAATGTGTATTCATACTTTCACTTAACTGAGTCTGTGCACTTCTTCCACGACAGTCAGCCTCAGAGAGGAAGTCAACATGAAGCCCATAGAGCTTTAAGTGAGTCAGGAACACTGTGTTAGCAGACAGTTAGTGAACTCATTAGGAACAAATGGGCTCTGATGCTGCAGCAGCCTCGTTTTATCGGGAGCCGTTACTGTATGTGAGCCCTGATGACACAATAGAGGAGTCTTTAACGTGAGTCTTCACTTCAAACCCTCAGACTCACTTTTTAATTGGACTCATTTTATCTAATTGATTTATATTTTAATTAAAGTGGACTTTAATTACAGATGGAAAACAATCAGCGATTACTTCGTGTGTGTGTGTGTGTGTGTGTGTGTGTGTGTGTGTGTGTGGTAGGGGTCACTGTAACCCCCACTTGCCGATCCTATAACCGCCATCTGTCGCTGCGGGCAACCGTGGATCGATTCCACCGCCTAGCAACCAAACTTTTAATCTGATATTTATCTCAACGTGATTGACAGGAGAGTGCACACATACACACATACACACACATACACACACACACACACACACACACACACACACACACACACACACACACACACACACACACACACACACACACACACACACACACACACACTGTAGATAAAGGCAACGTGATTGTGTTAATACATTAACAAGACCTTCGCCTCCCTGTCCCTCCTCCTCCTCATCTTCCTCCAATAAAAACACACTACGACTCGAGGTATACGTCCCAAAATTTAAATTTCAGATATACACCCTCTAATGTCAGGATCAATGTTCACGAAATACGCAAAACAGTAAAAAACACAAACATGGAAACAACAAGGTGCCGAGCAGCAGACCAGGAGGGATCCCTCAGACTGAGCTGAACCCTCTGAGCTCGATGGATGCAAAAGAGCATTTATGCAAAATTTCTATCAATATTTTCGGGATTAAAAAAATGTGGTTTGTGTAACCTGTAGACTCTCCTTTTTTGGAGCCTCACTCTCATGTGATCGTATGTGACTCAAGGCGACCAAGAGGAGGCCAGAAAGAGCATCTGATGCGTTTTTTATATAGAATAAATATATGATTGGAGTTTGCATGTTCTCCCCGTGTCTCTGTGGGTTCCTTCCAGGTTCCCCGAAAACATGTAATATAGGGAATGAAGAATTCTCTAGAATTAAAGAATGAAATCTGACTTTATAATACTGAGTTTTTTCTTAAAGTCTTGTTGTAGTTTGTAATTATGTTGATGCTTTATGTGTCAGCCATGTTGTCTGCTTCTGTCTAAATAAACGTCCTGACAGTAGAATAATTCATCTCTGTCCTGTTCAGCATTAAAGTTAAATAAATGAAACCCAGCTGCTCGTCCTCCAATCACTTCTTTGTTTACCTGCCAGGCCTTCAGCTCCAATCACAGACAGGCAGTGTTTGATTTATTTTCAGTATCATTAGCTTGACCTTATTGTTAGCCACCGCCGTCCTCTGCTGTCTCTATTTCTGTCGGCTCACCTCTTCAGAAAGCATCTATTTTCCTCGCTGCGTTGGCTGGCTGACGGTGGGGAAAAAACCCCACAAATCTGAAACCCTCAGAACAGCAGATGGGAGGAAGAGGAGAACCTCGAAATATACTGTTATCTTTAAAATGTCAACTTAATACTAAAAAATACAGCAAAAGTTTGGAGAGAAAGTTTTTTAGTATCATCATCTGAATAAAAAGCTTTGTTTTCTCAGAGACAGATGATGGTCAGAGACGATTGGCTGTCATTCAGGAAGAGAATAAGACCCGAGAAATAAGAGTGACCAAGTCAAGTCATTGTTACATGACCTGTCATCTCTAAAATACTGATAGGACATACAAAAGCTAAAATAATACACACACACAAAAAAAGACGGGAGAACTGATTCTAAACAGTCTAACATCTACCAGCTTTTAACAGAACCGTTCAAACGAAAGAAAAGCAGCTTATTGACATGGTTTCTGTTAACAATCGAATGAAAATCCTTGAACAGATTTACGAGCTACGAGAAGGTCTAAAGTCTCCATGAAGCCTCGCTGCTGCCAGATGTGCAGTTATTCAAGGATTTCAGTTTCTTCCTGTATGTTTCAAAGAATTCTGTTTCTCTGAACGTCAATAAAAAAAATACAAAAATAAATAAATCAGGGGTTTAAGTCAACAGCGTGTAACGCTGTGGGACATCGATGTGCTTCTGAACATAGGATCAAACAGCAGCGTCGGCCCCTGATGGCCCCTGACGACGGTTCAGCTAAGCACAACAACACTTTCTTTTAACAAGCATTGGCGAACGCTCTGGGAACGCTGAGTGAGTCTGAACGCAGCCCCATGAGACCGGAAAGGAGTGAAAAGAAAGAGTGGAGCTCCGACAAAGTGAAACACACAAGACTCCAGATGAAAGAGGAGGGAAAAATAAAAGAGGTAGAAAAGGAAAGTTTTGGTGAGTAGAAAAACACGACAGAGAGAAAAGGGAAGAAAAATGAAAAGAGGAAACAAAAGAACAACAGGTAAGAAAGAGGAAGGAGGTGATGAAGAATTGATGGAGGAGTAAGTGGGTCGATAAAACAGCGAAGAGAATAACCTCCAGACGCGGTGAAGGATGTGAATAAAACATCAAGTGAATCAAATATAAATGAAAAATAAATGATGTGAAGGTTTTAAAGAATGAGAAGAAACAATGTAAAAAAGCTTTAACGGGAGAAAATGGAGGACAAACTTAGTGCTTATTGAGGTGTGAAAGAAAGAGGAAGAGGAGGATGCTTTCAGACCGAAGAAGAAGAAGAACAGTTGCAGAGACGAGTCGTCGACCTAAAAGATATAAAAGTTATGCTGTCCATTAATTCCTGATAAGATGAAGATGTTTGACGTCTAGTTTCCGACCTCATCACTCCCCGCAGATATGTTTAGATTGAGATATTGGGGAGTGACGAGCAAACTTCTGGAAGCCCCTTACTGGAGCCTCCAGGTGGAGGCTGGTGGGGTTGAAAGCGCAGGCAGTAATATGTATGCAGCAGAGGCAATGGCAGCCGGAGGGGGGGGGGGACCTCATCAGCTGATGTAGACCGCCATATTGGGAGGGTGCATTTGTGACGATGTAGGCGATTAAGTCACACCACGTTTTCTTGATTTTTTTTTTTTAGTAAGTCACCACAGTATGAGCAGAATAAGGCTGTTATATAATAAATGATGAATGGAATAATGGAATCAGACGTGACTCTTCTTTGTTTTCATCTGCATTATAGCTCAGATACTGCTCTGCTTTCTAAATATCAACCTCTTTAAACTTTAAATCCATCGACCATTAACCTGCACTTGCTGCAGGCAATCAGCATAATCAGCAGTTAGAAAGCAAGAATACAAATAATCAGTACTTCTTGGATGAGGAGTCAACTCCACCTCCTCCTTCAGAGCCTGGCTTAAAGTCAAAAGTGTTTCGCCGCAGTTCAAAAAGACATTTATTGATTCTGATTCGATGCCAGAACTGCAGTTTTTATACCACATATAGACGGCCAGTGAATACATTTGCATTTTGCATCTGTCTACTTACTGCAGATCTCTTTAACAACACATTATACATCCTATAGCAACAGATACACAGACAGTCCGGTGCATTTAGGGGTCGATACATGTCCGACGTACCTGCTGGCTGCCGGTGGTCTGTGAGGCCAATAAATACATCAAGACAAGTGGACGGAGAATTTTTTTCAAAAGAAATGTCTTCTTCTTTGTGTCCATAGACGTTTGTCTTGTCTTGCTTGAATCATGGCTGCACTGCCCCCAGTGATTTCCGATGGTACTGCTCTGTTTCATCTGTTTCTGTAAGCTTTCAGAAAACGTGGACTATTGGAAGCGTCTTCTGTGCGAGCCATCTTGATTGTAGTCTTCAGCTCGCCTTCCTCTCGTTTGTTTCTCTTCTACAGCACTGATTCAGTTCTAGGTAACAACCAATAAGAGTGATTTTTCTGACCGACGGGCTCCGACACCAATTCAACATGCTTGATGGACCAAAAAGTGATCGTCAGGTGCCAACGTTGCGTTGTTTGTGAATCGCCTGACGTTAGCCTTTAAAGTTATTTGAGCGTCTTCTGTCCATAAATTTGACAAAAGTTTTTGATTTCAAATTTACAGGGACAACCTTGTTTACATTTAAATCATGATTGAATTTCCTCTTCTCTGTTCCGTTGGCAGAGGGAGCGTCTAACAACCATCTGCTTTAGCAGTTTAACGTTTGAACTAATGTTTACAGGATAGAACAGATTTTAAACTTACCTGATGTTGTTCCTGACTTCCTGTCCGTACAGGAAGTGCTCCTGGCTGACTGTGATGTAATGAGTCGGGAGCTGCTCTGATTGGTTCTTGCTGATGGTAACAACCGGGTAGCCCATTTGTAGAGTCCACCTGTCCATCATACCTCCGATGTCGATGTCCCGCCCCTCTGAATGCATGGCCTGGACACAAGAGACGACTTATGAATAACCAATTGTTATTCAAATCATTAATTAGGGCTTATCCATTATCAGTATTTGTTGACTTTAGAGAGAAATTGATCTGAGTGGCTGGTAGTCTCAGTCAAGTCACCATGGCAACGATTCGGACTAATAGCACTAACACAGCAGACAGGTGAGCATTACCTGAGACAGTTTGCTCCACAGGTCGTCTCTGGCAGCGTTGCCGTACATGTGACTCAGCAGATAATCCTGGGGAAAAAAAACAACAACACAGAAAACTACATCATTTGGAGGACTGTGGTTGGTCCAACCTTCACACTAGACTTAACAGCCTGTTTAAGGTGGGACTATTGCAGCTTAACTGCACCTCACCGTTTTATATAAAACTCATGAGGGTGTGATGGGTGGGGGTGGTGTTGTTGTTGTTATGCCTCTGAGTTGACAGCGGAAGTCGTATAAAAGGAGCGAGGCGATAGGAAGATGGAGATGCAACATTTTGACAATGTATTATGTGTGCAACCCACAACTGGGAGATTTATAAGCAGCTCAGTTAGTAGCTAGTAGCAGTTAGCAGCCAACTCAAGGAAGAAGAAAATAAACCAAAATTGTCTTGGGGGAGACAGATCCGGGAGCTCCAGACTCTCAGAGAAGAGGACGAGATCAACCACCGTGTAGGGGTTTGGAGTTTGGAGAAATCGGCTTTAAGACGTCTACCTTCTCTTGAATATAAAGGAATAACAGTAGCATGGTAGCTAACGTTAGCCTCAAGGGCTACAATGTTTACCGTTAGTTGCTCTGGGACGTGTCTCACATCTCAGTTTTAAATCCTCAAAGTCAAACATGTTTGATATGAATCAGGGCGACTCTGATGTCTGTGAGCAGATCTGGAGGTTTAACACTGGATCTGTTGACGCCTCACATTACCAGATAATCTGGGTCCGACATCGGTACCAAAATCTGACCTCCTTCCTCTCTGACTCTCCTGGATGTTTCAGTGATTGGAGACCAAATAAAATGCACCAATACTGAGATTAAATTTACAAATTGGGGTTTGAACCTTGTTAAAAACCTTTTGGATAATGTAAATACAAAATATATACAACAAAATATAGAACAAAGGTTTAGTCGTTTTAGACATTTTACTGTCATATACTATATATTTAAATCACTGTTTAAGGTCCTACTCTCTTCATTAATATTGTTTTGATTTGAAATATTTGCACTTCTTCTGGCTTCTGTCGTCTCTGTTAAAGACCATTCAAACTCAAGGTCATATTTTCTAAGATAATGAACGGCTGAAAGCTGCCAGAGAGAATCTCCCAGTTCAAAAAGAGACTGGCAGCTTCGTCTTCAACCTGTGACACTGGTTTGATTCCAGTCTGTTTGCAGCTCAGGGAGGAAAACTCTCCCTGCTGCAGTGGATCGGTGTAATAAAAGCTGTGGGAGGTCTGGCTTTAAGATAAAATAAGAAAAGATAACAGAACAGAACAGAGACGTGTGATGGAGGAGAGTCGGCCGGTCAGTCGTCACGGTGTGTGAGAGGCTGATAAAGAGAGAAGGAGCTCTTTATTGGAACAAGATGACACACATGATAGCGAGGCGGCGAGTTTGTGTTCAGCTCTGATAAGTCCGACCCCCCGTCACCTTCACCGAGACCCAGATGAGCCCAGATAAAACACTCACACAGAGCCTGATCCTGATTCCAACACAGGTTTGGCAGCACGGTGCACCAAATCCCCATGATAGCAAACGCTCTGTCAGAGAGAGATGAAGATAATAATTCCATTAGGAGAAACTTGTCCTAAAAGCTGGGAGGGTTGAGGTGAGAGACGTTCTCCATCAGCAGCACAAACGCATCCAGGATCCTCAACAGGACAGAGTCTGAGGGCGTTTCCACACCTGAGAGTCCCAACCAAGGTCCCAACCAAGGTCCCAACCAAGGTCCGGTTGTATAAATTTGGTCTTTTCATGACATATCTTCATGCTGTCGTCAACATCTACGTGGGCTGCGTGTCCCTATACTTGATGATTGATTGGTTAGAATTCTGTTCAGGTCATCATAAAAAGGAAAATTGGTCTTATTTGTAGACGCACCACTTTTATTGATGGCATCGTGCTCCTTTACATACTGCTGCCACATTCATTCATTCATTTTCTCTAACAGCTTATCCTGTGTAGGGCCGTGGGGCTGGAGCCTATCCCAGCTGACTTTGGGTGGGCCAAGTCACCAGATCATCACAGGGCACTGCTCTCTCATCCCTGCAGAAAATGTGTTCTTTCCAGTTCATCAGACCGTATCACTATAAATACGTCATCTCTTCCTTTCCCCATGTGTTACCGCACTGTTTATTGTATGTCATTAACAGCAAGAGCAGCCTGTAAATTCAACATCCTGGTAGTCTTTGAGGAGGAATTTCGAGGTTTAGGACAGGAGGTTCTATTCTACCACTAAAATGTAAACTACACTGTGTATATTTAATTTGAATTGGACTAGACCAACAATGGTCATCCCTTCATCCATTTTTCTCCTCTTTCTCAGGGATCCATTGTGTTGTCTGGGTATTCCAAAAGTCCCTCTCCCCAGCGACACTTTCCAGTTCCTCCTGGAGGATCCTGAGGACTTCAGGAGTCCCAGTTTAGATGAGATATGTAATCTGGATCTACCCTGGGGTCTCCTCCCAGTTGGACATGCCTTGAAAACGTTCAAAGGGAGGCACCAAGGTGGCATCCTAATCGGATGCCTCAACAACCTCAACTGGCTCCTTTCGATGCGAAGGAGCAGTGGCTCAACTCCTCACTCCTCACTCTATCTCTCCAGAGGAAGTCCATGTCAGCCATCATCTCATTCTTTTGGTCAGCCTCGTCGGGTGTCATTAGTCGTGTTCAGGGGCGATTGAGGAGGGATCATCACCCAATCAAAGGCTCAGATGAATTTCTGACATTTTGGGCGACCTTTGTCGGCCTCAGTTGAAGCTGAAGCCTCGAGTCGCTCCCCCAACACCGCCTTTATTTCCAGCTGTGGCTGTAGAGGCAAACAGCGCATCGGAAAAGTTCCAACAATGTAAAATCTGTAAAGTGAAGCGAGACCAAGTCTCAAAAATTCAGATGTAGCACTCCTAATCTCGTTCTATGTCTTCGTACAAAGACAATCAAGGCTTTCTATTTCTATTTCTGAAATGGACAAACCATGCTGCCCACGTCTTCCTAACCACCTCCATATATGCCAGCATCTCTTTTATTTTCAGCTCACAGGATGACATGGAATAAACTTCTACCTTCCCCGGAGCAGCTTTAAAACGGTCCACAGGGGCCGACGGACCTATTTTAATGTATAATGTGAGCAGTCAGGTCACGGTTTGATGATTGGACCGTACAGAGTGAGAACTTAAATCTTAAGCTTTGCCTTTGCATTGGGAGATGATTGACTCTTTACTAAGAGCTGAAGTTTAACGCCAACATTTCTAAAATCATACCATGTAAGCCCAGCTTTAAAGTTTGCAGTGTGGACAACAGTAGATGTGCTGAAGTTGAATTCAGGTCACTTATAGTGGCTGCAATATTGTCAAATTTTACAGGCCCACAGCAAATGATTCGCTGTCCATCTGAAAACTCAGTCAGGATTTAGTCAGAATGTGGATCCACATCCTCACAGCCTCTGATTCCTGGTGACAAATAGTTTTATACAGCAGACCCAGGATGTCCCTGCTGTCCTCAGATACATGAGACCATTTTATATACAGCTGGAACTGAAGGATGAAGTGAACTTACATTGAGTCCTTTCTGGAAGAGCGGCTTTCCCATCACGTTAGCCAACATCCGGATCAATGCTGCCCCCTAGAGAGAGAGAGAGACAAATTAATGAATCCAAGCATAATAACCAGTGACAGCATGCTAACGTGACATGAATCAATTTCAGTGGAAGTGTTGAGATCACTGGTAGAACTTGTAGAAGCAAAGGAAATCAATGTTGAGGGAAGCAAGAGTCATTAGCTGTGTCACGCCATTTAATTTTAAACAACGCTGCTCTGAAGGCGTACGAAACGCTCTTTTAAAAAGTCCACAATGACACAAGAGTCTATGGTTCTCTAGCAAATACTATTATTTGTTTCCAGTTACCCACTGAGCTAGTTTAACTAGTTCAGCCGATTAACTCGGCCAGCCATTGTGGTTATGGGCTGGCTAGCATGTTAGCCTACATGTTGGCTCTGTTTTTATCCAGTGACCAGGCTCTTACTTTTTTGTAGGCGATCCAGTCAAAGACTCTGTCGATGTCTGTCGCCTGCTCCACTTCCTGAGAGATGGGGTGGGAGGAACTTAGGCCATCCAATAGCATCACCTCATGGAGGACGTCAGTCAGGAAGCGTTGCTTCTCCTGAAAACACAACCTTTGTCACTCATGGGGAAATTACATTAACATTTATTCTCTGGGGGCAGACCAGAAGCTTTAAGCATCACAAAACCTGGACTCTGATTCTGTCTACAGCTGCTTCCTAATTCCTTCCTCTTCTTGTTTTTCCTTCTTATTTCCTTCCCTCATCTGTTTTTCCTCCTCTTATTTCAACTTGTCATTTCTTTATGTTCCCCTTTATTCCTCCTCCTCCCCTCCTTGCAAGTCCTGACTCCTTTCATCATCTCCTCTCAGCCCTCCATCTTTCTTTCTTCTCTTTGTTTACTCCTCTTCCTCTCCCCTCTCCTCTGTTCTCCCCCTCTGCCTTCCTGGTTTTAATAGACGTCTGCAAACATGTTGGGCTTTAACAAGCTCTGTCTAAATTACCCTGGGGGATCAGGCTAAATCCGGAGGAGTGTGGCTCTGTCTAATTCATGGATCACAGTGTTTACTGTGGATATTTTGGCTTTAACGAAGCTCCTTCTTGTTGAGGAACAGACTTGTTGGCTTTCAGTCGTTAATGAAGAGGATGAACAGTATCTGCTGGGATCTGGCTAATTCCTGGTCCAACGTGACCCTAATTCATGGATTAAAGCTGTTTATTTGTTTTAAATAAATCCACATCTAGTTAAACAAAAGTTCTCAGAGAGATTTTGATCTTATGAACATAAAGATTATTTAGGTCCCTGCTGGGATCAGGCTACTTCTTTGGAGATGTGGTTATGTCTGTGTTGATTTTCATTTGTAGTCTGAACTTGAACCCATAGAAAAGTCTCATTCTGTGATGTAGCGACTGTTTCTTATGCGCCTGAAGCTAAATGCTAATAACCTGTCTAATATGTGGAGCGAGTGATGGAGGGAAGTTTCATCTCGGTGAGTGTACTGTGGCAGTCGTGTAAAATTGACGGATGGGTCGTGACAGGGCTGATGCTGATCTGTGGCTGATACCCGCTGGCTCCCTGCTCTACATCTGGTTTATATGTTATCTGCCCTTGACGACGTTGTGAAAGCCGTAATGTGGAAACCGGTTAAGAGATCAAAATTAAATCTGCAGCAGGTTGAACGATCCCTTACATTCCTGTACCTGAGCCTCGCTGCTGGAAATCTGTCGGTCAACACGGCGAGGAATTTTTGTGCGTTACACTCACAGCAGGAAGGATTAAGTGACCTCCAGGGTCCACCATAGGGAATGAACAGTCCTATGTTCTGATCCAGGATGTCTAGACTCCATGAAGACTCCTTACTTCCTGTTGCCAGCAGGTGGTGCTGTCACTCTAACTGAATATTTTCATTTACAAATCTTCAGACTGGTTTGTTTAACAAACTTGTGAAGTTTGGGCCGGATTGGACGTTGTGTAATAAAGTTACAACAACTTTAGTTTCAAGGCGAGTTACGGAAATTTGCCACGTCATCATGGCCGCCAGCACCATTATCTGCTGGTTCGTCTGTCTGTTCGCAGAATAACACAAAAGCTATGGGACAGATTTTCATGAAACTCGGTGGGAGGGTTGGACATGTGACCAGGAAGAACCTGTTCAATGTTGGATCCGGATAAAGGACTAATTCAGGATTTGTTTTACCCACTTTTTAGAGACTATAGTCTCGAGGGTTTCTGACACTTTCATAAAAACCTTTATGCTGCATTACCACAATTTTTCTCGAAGCACGAAAGTCAATGGAAAGTTATTCATGCTTCTATTTTATTCTAGGTTTTCATTTGAGGTGTTTTTGCACCAAACTACATGTGGAGAGGAAGAGGTTAAATATTCACTGCATCAAAACTTTGTTTCCGTCTCCTATTAAATCCAAAGATTGTTTTGAAACAAGCATAAAACACTTTAGAGAATATTTTCTAATTCTCTATTTTCCATCAACATTTTCTAATGAGATGCTTCAATATTAGCATAAAATGCATCAATTGAAATCCTGGATGTTATCTTTGTTTATACAGGAGGTAGACTGATCCCTCCTCAGAGGACCGGACTAACTCCTGGGTAATCACGGCTGCTTTCATTATAGAGTCAACAGAAACTCGCCGCAAATTAGACAATTAGCTAAGTGGCTAAATGGCACATTTGGATGAAGCTGAAATTATATGGTGAGGAAGAGGGAGATGAAACTAAATGAGACATCAGCTCTAATTAACAGAGACTTTAAATCATCTGGAGGGAAGAGGGGGGGTCCAGCTGGTCCATTATGACCAGATGGACCCACATGTGGAGGGACGGCTAATGGGCCAACAGTCTAAAAACACAGATGGAGGGACGTGGCTATGTTCAGGAGCAGCTGCTGAACTTTAAAGCCCGTCTCCTCCCTCCATCATCCTTCACCTCCACCTTGTCGCTCCCTCTCTCCTCCCTCTGTCCTCCTCCTCTGTGTGTCAGTGTAAACAGGTGTGGAGGACAGAGACGGATGATGTGATGTGAAACACGACACCTGTTTCTCTCCGATTCTCTGAATTCAGGACAGATAAATAAAAACCATGCTGCCATCATAGTCCAGTATTAGTATTACATTACTGCTTTAAAGAGGTTCAAATACTAACTCTGACCAACTTTGCCTCCCGTAATGTTAAGTGACGATAAAATACAACCTGATCTAATATAACATAGAAGTGTTTGTTTTCCTGCTGGTCATATTCTTCTTGTATTTTCTTCTCCCTGCAGCGCCGTCTGACTCACAGCTGATTGAAAACAGCCTCTTAAATAAAAACCCGTATTCTAAATAAATTGCTTTATCAGAGACGACCCGCTTCATCATCGTTGTACTCATTACTGGGAAACACTTTGTTTCTATTAGAGCATCCAGCGATGCAGAACCGCAGTAACAGGGATTTAAAAATGCCATGTCGCTCACAAACAGACGGTGTGTGCGTGAAGGAGATAAGGTGTTCTGTTGTAGCACAGTGCAGGAAAATCACGACACGTCGGTAGGAATAAAACAGAAAGACTGTTTACACCGCAATTTAAAGTTTGTCTGTCTGTGTGGAAGTTTGGGGGAAATTTAAGAAACAATTTGTTTCTTAAATTTCAACCAGGACCTCCTCCTCTTTATGCCCAACTGGTGTTTGAACATATGTAAAGGTTTATACAATAAAGACAAGTAAGATGCCTGTAGATGTACAATAGATAGAAAGAAGATGCCAAATCACAACAGAAGTTATCCCAAGGAACTTTGCAGGAAGAGCAGGATTAGAACGACTCTGTATCCTACAGAGACCCAACAATCCCCCACGAGCAAGAACGTGGAAACAGTGGAGAGAAAAAACTGCTTTCAACAGGAAGGAACCCGGAGCAGAACCCAGACAGAACGTAGAAGACGTACGGAGGGTCCTGTCCGTCTTTAACGTAGACCTTTACGCCTTCATGGAGTTCAGACCGACGTCTGGGTGGGTTAAAGGCGCCATTATCGTTTTGAGTAAACAGCTGGTCAGAGGTTTGAATCGGAGCTTCAGTAAACTCACAGTGTTTCACTGTTGGAGCCATAGAAATGAATATCAGCCAACATTTAGTGTATGAAACATTTTTACTCACCATGTTCCACTTTGGGAAGAGGAAGTCGGTGCCGACGTACTCGAAGAAATGAGCGAAACCTTCTTTTAACCAGACGTCTTCCCACCAGACCGGCGTCACCAGATCACCAAACCACTGAAACACAAACACACGAACAACTGATAAGATTCCATATGATCCAGTCCTTCATAAGGTTTCACAGAAATCAGTCCAGTGTTTTTTTTTACAAGATCCTTCGTTGAGGTAGAAACACGGAGACGGAATCTGTTGGTGTGTTTGAAAGAGAAAACAGGAAAACGACTCGACGAAATCACTGCCTTGTCTTTATGAAAAGACTTGAGACGTGCAAAAAGACGACTTGTACATTTCTACCTTTTACATACCAATAATAATCTACTATCTTTATAAGTGGGCTGGCAAAGAAGAAGAGATTGTGTTGCATTGGTGAGGTTCTCTCATCGCCTCACTCTCACAGGTCTACATCAGAATTCACAGCACAGTCTCATCTCTGTAAGACGAGGCTCCTAGTTTGTCCTAAAGGAATATGACAGAAATCACTTGGCTCAAACCAGAAAATCTGAATTCCAATTTCAGATCTCTTGTGAAAACAGATTTATTCCTGTGGACTAATTGTTCTGAAATGGGTTTAAAAACATCTTAAGTTGATCTGAGATGCGGAAATCTGAATAAAACAACAGATTAATGGAAGATAAATGTCTAAAATGACATTTTATGATATCTTTTTTAAGTAGAAGCCGTCTGTCAATCATATGTCTCGTTACTGTTTCATTATATTTATTCAGTCTCATCTTTTAAAAACTAAAGACTCGCCACTAACAAGCTGTTCTGTTTGGAAAGAAGATGCTAATGAATTCAGCCGCCGGCTCCTGAAGCCTGGAGACGAACTGACCAGTCAGACAAACTCCTTCCTCTTCCTCCCTGGCAGCTCAACTCTGAGTCTGGGCAGGGATTCAAACCAACCACCCTGTGGGAGCTGGCAGACTGCTGCCTGGCTCAACAGATGGGGGTTCAAATCCCCGAGGCAGCACTCCAGTCACAACGGAGACGACTGCAGGTTATGGAAAACGAAACGCTGCCAGAAAAAGTTTTACCTGCATGATGAAGAGCGTAAGGTCGTCGTTTCTGCTCGTCTGTGAGTTCAGGAGCTGAATGTGTTTCCTGTTTGTTGCAAACCTGCAGCTCAGTTTAGATCAGATTACTTTTCAAAGTCGGTAGAATTAAAGAGAGATTCTGGTGTTTTCATCTCATTTTTCTCAGGTTTCCTTTAACATGATAGAAGTCAGGTGACATTTTTCAGCTCTTTGATTGGACAAACTGCTGCTCAGCTCCTGATTCCTGTTCTGAGCCTGTATCCTGCTGCTGTGGGTCGGTTTTCATTGAATCACTTTCCTGCTGGTTCAGTTTGTTCAAACCTCCTGACAAATAGGAAATATAATTAAAGCAACAGTGGAGAGACTTCACAGCGACAATGAGAAGAATGAATCCTCTGGTTATTACTTCTCTAATAATTAAAAGTGACGACTTGTGTAGTTTTTACAACACACTGCTCACTTGTCTTCATTATCTGCTGTCATCTCTGATTCAGCTCCAGCCTCACTGAAATATGAAGCCTCCAGCAGGTCATCCCTCTCTCCTGGACTCAGTTTGGTCCTGCTGTTGTCGTGGTAACACATCATGGATGGGCTTCATAAAGGAAATGATGCTGAACCAAAAGACTGCTGAGGCGGAGGATTCAGGGAAGAAGAGTCCGACATGAGGATGAGGAAGGAGGTCTAAGATTCAGTAAAAGACAGATGGGTCACTGGTCTTGGTGCATCCTCCATCCTGTCTGTCCAGACTGTAATGTATGCAGTGAAGGTATTAAGTGTATTTTTAAATGTCGACTTACGTCTTTCAGTCACGACATTAAAACCACCTCCCTGATATTTTGTAGGTCTTCCCTTTATACCAAATCATGTCTGACCCCTCAAGGCCTGGACTCCACCAGACCTCTGAAGGTGAGCTGTGGTATCTGGCACCAAGACGTTAGCAGCAGATCCTTTAAGTCCTCTAAGCTGTGAGGTGGGGCCTCCATGGATCGGACTGGTTTGTCTGGCACATCCCACAGATGCTGATTGGATTGAGATCTGGAGACTTTGAGGGCCAAGTCAACACCTGGAACTCGTCGTCGTGTACCTCAAACCATTCTATTTCATTGCTCCGTGGTCCAGGTCTTTCGGCAGTGGACAGGGGTCAGCATGGACACTCTGACCTGTAAGCTGTGATGCTCTGTGGGTTCTGACCCCTTTAAGAACCAGCTTTAACTTTATCAGCCATTTACCCCATTGCTCATCAATGAGCCTCGGGTATCCATGACCCTGTCTCCGGTTCACCTTTGGTAGGTACTAACCACTGCAGACCAGGAACACCCAACAAGACCTGCAGTTCTGGAGATGCTCTGACCCAGTAGTCTAACATCAGTTTGGTTCTTGTCAAAGTCGCTCAGATTCTGATGGTTGAACATTTTTCCTGCTTCCAACAAATCAACTTAAAGGTCGATGGTGGACACACAACAGCAGGAATATCCAGAAAAACCAAGACTGAAGGCTGCTGGCAGGACATTTCTATAAATCTAGTGACACGTCATGATGATCCTGAATATTCTGATCATAATAGTCGCCTAAAAATGATAAGTGCTGTATAAATTTTCTGCATCATTAAACTTTGTATTATTATTAGAAAGAAAACTCTCTCACCGGATTATCTGTGATAGATATTCAACCCTGTGTCTCCGATCACACTGGAGTTTGCAGTAGACTTTTCCAGCCCTGAGTTCTGCCTATACTCCCCGTTCCCTGAGTGAACGCAGCTTCAATAACCTCCAACCACAAATCAGCGTGTCGGGCAGCCTGTATGTGACTCAGGGTAATCTCAAGGCTGTGTTTCTTTTCCTTAGCTTTAACCCCCGACGGTCAGAAACCACGGACCGCAGTTAAAGTAGCAGCTCGTTATAAATAGATGAGTATTTGTAGCAGCAGTATTGCCGGTGCTTTGCTTCAGGGATCCTCCAGGGAGAACCTTGTGCTGCAGGAACTATCAGCGTCAGGGGAACCATGTTATACTGACACAGTGTGTACTTTTTTATTTTTAGAAATTACAGTTACGACACACACTTTAAAGAACGCTAATTTTCAAGCTAATTATGCACCGAATTACAAGTAGAGAAGACAAAGCCTGCTGTTTTCTTCTCAGCAGCTCTTCATTCTTTCCTTCCTTCATCTCTCCATCTCACTATCCTCCTTTTCTTGCTCCCACAACACAGTAGATCTGTGCTTTTGATGATCCTCTTCTTCCTCTCCTCCCTCCGTCTGACCCTCTCTGATAAATATTCATCCTTCTCTCTTCAGCAGAGGGATGAATATTTATCTGTCCATTTGAAGCTCACAGTCTTTGTGGCTGTTGTTGCAGAACGGTGCCGGTAAGTTTTGGAACCTGTTGGTAGAGTTTGGACCACTTAAATATGAGCTAGCGTCAGATACCAGGGATAAGACCCTTCCTGCACCGTGACCAGTTAAACTTTGAATAAGATCCAACCTGTGACGGCTTCATCTGGATCAGCCTGCAGAGTTCTAAACCATTCGGATTTTGCGGCAGACTCCCTGGTCAGTCGGACCACCTTACTACATTTGGATAACTTAAACAAGAGAGCTTGTCTAAAGAGTCTTACCAAGAGCTACAGAGATCTGGACTAGTTGGACCTGGGATAAGAAACCCTCTGTACCAGTTCAATCAGTATGAGTCGGATCAGGACTGAGAGCCCTGCAGACGGCTGGACCAGTTCAATGCATTTGAAGAGGGTGGATCCTTGGACCCTTTAGTTATGATAAGAGTTAAGAGTTAAGAGTTATGATCCAGCTGGGTCATGGCTAAGAGGTCTGTTACAGAGTTTTAGATCAGCCGAATCCAGGCTTAGAAACTCACAACAGAGTTCTGGCCTAGTTGAACCTTGGTCAATAGCATAGCTGTGGTGGTCTGGACCATGTGGACTACTTGGACGTGGGATAAGAACCTGTCTTAAAAGTCTCTCTAGAGCTATAGAGGAAGCCCTATAAGAAGCCCTTTGTATCTGGTTGTGTTCTGTACCAGCTGGATTAGTATGAGTCAGATGAGTAGGACGACTTACATCCGGGCTAAGAGCCTAGCTACAGAAGTTTGGACCAGGTATATCCAGGCTAAGAGCCTAGCAGAGTTCTGGATCAGGTATATGTATGTAGGGCTGTGGATTGGGCTAAGAGACTGGCAGAGTTCTGGATCAGGTATATGAACTTTTTTTCAGTATTTCTTTTCAAGAGAAATGAAGAAATAGAGAAATATATTTCTAATATTATTCACTGCTAATGATGCTGGAAGAGCAAATGAAAACTCTCTCTTATAACAGGTGAGAAGCTTCAGTCTCCTGTCGGTTACTTCAGAATACAAAAATGTTTTAGAACTTCACACTTTTGTAAATGATAAATATTCATATAAACGTCTGTGTTTATGTCTATTTGCATTTAGAAGCAGCTGATTAGTTAATTTGCCTTCCTTCACGGTGACGCGGCACAAAAACACTGAAGAAGACAGAGAGATGAGACAGAAAGACAGATGAAAGAGGAGAGACAGTTTGTCAGACAGACAGTTATTGTATGCAGCTCTTTGACTGTGATCGTTCCTCTTTAAGTTCTTGTTTTCCTGACAGTCCTGCTGCCTAACATTATTCACTGCATGCGAGTGCGTTGCTTAAATTGCTATATAAAGCCGGCTGGCAAAGCTAATCTGTCACAGCCATGAAACGTTTGATTTACTATGACTAAACTACACAACTCACTGAGTGTGTGTGTGTGTGTGTGTGTGTGTGTGTGTGTGTGTGTGTGTGTGTGTGTGTGTGTGTGTGTGTGTGTAGTCTCCGTGGGATTCGATCCATCCTGTCAATTAAATAGAAACAAAGGCAAAGTGAATCTGAGCAAAGCGTTTCAGCCTGATAGACAGACTGAAACACGGAGACAGACAGAGGCCTGGTGAGCCTCAGGTTAAATCCTCAGGGCTAAATATGGTACGGATCCACATATGATCCCTCAAATATGCCATAATTATACACAATAATAACGGTTCGCTGCATAAACATGAACAAATCACAGTTTATTTCAAATTAAATATGATAAATTGCATTTTAATGAGTAGTTAGCAAACAAACAGGACAACGCAGTCCATCTGTTGGGGACTATTTTCAGTCGCGGATCAATAATTTGTTGCACATTTATGGCAGCAGGATGATGCAGTAATACATTTAGTTCACTTAATATTCTAAATAATTACATTTTGGAATCTTTTGACATCATAAATGTGTTGACTGTTAACATTAGCCCTTTAAAAACTGAGATAATGCAACAGCAACCAAGACGCTTCTCTACGCCGTTTGCCGGTGCTCTGTAACGTATAACACGGCATCGTTGGCGTCTAGTGAGACATTTTCCATCCGTAAACAAAAACAAACAAACAAGAAAACATGACAACAATCGTTTTTGGTTCCTGTTACATGACGGTCGATCTCGACCTCTGCTAAGTGAATCAGGACCTCCTAGACCTCGTGCCGTCTCCTTAACTTGAAGACATTTTCGGTTGATTTTCTTCTTCTTTGAGTTAGCTGCTAATTGCTACTAGCTGCTTTGAAAATCTTCCTGTTGTGGATGGCATTACGTCAAAACGTCACACCCCTGTCCTGTCCTACCACCATGCCGGCTGTCACTCCAGCTCAGAGGAACAACATTAACCCCCCATCACGCCCTTGGAACGTTTATACAGAATGGTGAAGCACAATAAAAATGCTACAGATGCTACGCAACAGTCCCGTCTTGAACAGTCTGTGTAAAAGGGGTTAAAATCCCGACCATTTTCTCTGGTCATGTAGCACCAGTTTCAGAAATATTTGCCTCTTTCTGAGTTGTCCTTCTAGCAGAGAAATACTTCCTTAACTTTGGCAGACTTTACTTTTGCTGTACTAAACTAGCAGTAGCAGCTGTAGCCGTTACTTCAGAGAGCTAAAGATGACACTTAGGTCAGGTCCTTAACAACCACAGAAGGTTTGACAGACATTGCTCCCAGCTTGTAATAAAACAGATAAGTGGCAGTTCTATCTTCCTCTTACACATCAGCAGGACGCCTCTTACCTAATTGGAAGAACATACCACCTGCTGGGCTGTCAGTCATCTTTGCTTCTGACTTTTAAAGTGCACTGAGGCTGTTACGGAAATGTCAAATTCGTTCTCAAGTGAATGTGAAGATTCCCGGCCGTCCAGATGATTAAATATCACCTTAAAGTAACATCCAAAAAGTTTGGAAAGTCTGGGACTGCCCACCCATCAGAGCCACTGAAGAAGGATGAGTGGTGAGAAATCTGCAACCAGACAAAAAGAAAATTCTTTGTCTCTGACTTGGTCCTTTTAAACCCGAAGAACATCCCTGCAAGAACTCTTTGGATCCCCTCTTCAAAGACCAAATAAACTTCCATGTAAAAGTCCCAGAAACCAGAACCTTGAAGAACCTTTTAATGGACTCTTCTTCTTCTTGGAAGACCAGTGAAACCATTTCACTGCTATAACTGCATCAAAACCTCTCCAAGGACCTTGGAAACACTGTCAATGATCGACACTAACTTTTTACTAAAATCCTCCATTGATTTTTTATAAACGCTTATTATTTGCAAGGATGTGGGGGGTGATGGAGTCTATCCCAGGTCTCTCTCTCTCTCCCCATTTATCTCCCCCCATCTTTCTCTCTTTCTATCTCTCTCACCCCAACCGGTCAAAGCAGAGGGCCGCCAAACTTGAGTCTTGGATCTGCTCGAGGTTTCTGCCTGTTAAAAGGCAGTCTTTCCTCGACAACGTCTCCATGTTCTTGCTCACAGGGGATTGTTGGGTAAACCCTGAACAGGTCGGCAGTTCATCACAGGGACGACACAGAGAAACAACCAAAATTTAGCATCGCCAACTCTTAACTCAAAACACCTAGAGGGAACCCATCAGACAGGCTCCAGGTCTGGATAGGGAACCACAGTCCCCCCTACTAAAATCAGTCAGTGACCAAATTTAAGGACACAAACAAACCTGGGCCACAAAATGAGGCAATAACTGGAAATTCTATCATGAATTTTCCAAATTTTCCAAAGACGCCGGTGAAATCAGCCCCTGACTCTGGTCTAAGTTACTATAGGAACCGAGTAGAACCATGAAACCTAAAGTATCCGAGCTGTGAAAACTCTCATCTGAAGTCTCTCAAACGGTTTCACTGTTAAAGTTCAAATGGGTTTTGGTGATAGTAGACGTGTAGCTGTGGTCTTAACATGGTTAACATGGAAAGAACACGTCTTACATCCACTGGGAGTCCTCACAAGTGCAGTGATTCAAATAGGTGTGTGTGCTGAACGCCCCTGATTCTGCTGTCAGACAGCCAGGATACATACTGGGCTAATTTCTGCTGCATATGGTTGAATTAATGAGAGAGAGAGAGATCAACAGATGACTGCAGTAAATCTGTTCTCCTGAAGCTCGTCCCAGTGTTTTTCTCTGTCGCTTTTAATTAACAGACAGCTGATAGGAATAAACTCAGACTATCTCTTGGTAAACAAGGCTGTGTGTGTCTGTGTGTGTGTGTGTGTGTGTGTGTGTGTGTGTGTGTGTGTCTGTGGATAAGTAAATCATTATTCTGAGATTATAAATCATTATTCTGAGATTATAAATCATTATTCTGAGATTATAAATCATTATTCTGAGATTTTGAGTCATTATTTGATAGTTTCTCATTAGTTTGAGATTCTAAGAGATGTTTTGATAAACTTTCTAATCATCTTGAGATATTAGGTTATTATTTTTGAAATACTGACTAATTTTACTGAGAAAGTTTCTGTTTAAAATTACTTAGAGGATCTTTTTTCTTCATCACTTTGGATGAAATGTGCTTTTAATAGTTTTTAGTTGTTTTTTTTTAGATTGTTTGTCATTTTAGTGACATGTAAACACACCTGGCCAGCAGACACACACCTTGATACTCTTACAATCATCTGTGCACACCTGGACTATATGTGACAGACTGATGTGTCACTTTACCTGACCTCACATCCTGTTAATCAGCTGAACAAAGCTGCTCATGTCACCTATAAATAACCTGCAAACATCATTTTGGTACTTCTGAACAACATCTGAATGTAACCCACACCTTAAAAACATCATTATAAAAGACTATTTTATCAGTAATAGAACAATACTTTTCATTATAGCCACTAATGTTTGAAAACCTTCATATTTCCATAAAGAAGATTTGTTCTCTACAGCTGACACTGTTAAACAGCTGGTCTCCATCCCATAATAGAGGCAAACAACCTGTCTGCTCACATCTCAGTCCACATGTTCTCCATCTGTTCACTTGAGAAGCAGCGATCAGAGTCTTCACTCTGGACATTTGGAAGAAAAGTCTGAACTGGTTGATTATTCAAAGCTTCAAACGACTTTTTCTGTTTGTGTGAGAAATCAAACGGCTTCAGGATGAGAGGAAAAGCAAAGCGGCTCATTTTCCTCTCTTCTCGCTTCTGAAGCGACAGATCAGCTGCACGACGACGCACAAACAAATCCAGACCACAAAAAAACAGCACAAGTCGAGTTTTTATCCCACATCCAGTGATATTTATGACTTAATATACTGCAGAGCATCACACCATGAGGCGGAGCGTAGTTAGCTGTACAGCTGCTCCGCTCCGCGGCAGCGCTAGCCTGAAGCTAACGTTCATCTGGAGTCAGCAGAGAGAGAAGTGAGTCTGAGAGGCCACATCCTGGAGGAAATCAAATTAAACGACAGATTCTTCCGTCGGCCGGAGGCGCCGCAGTATTTACACACAATCTTTTCATTTTCATCATCGCAATGATGCCATAAAGCAGCGCCTTCAGAGGCTGCAGCAGCCGAAGGACTAACATTCTGTTTCACCTCATCCTGACGTTGTAGTTTTATATGCACTGATACATCTGACATAGGAACACTGACCAACGATGTTTCATCCATCTCACTGTAGTGGGTTCATAGTCCAAACCCAGACTGTGCTGCTGTCCTCATCTAATATATACTACAGACTATATTAATGCTACAGTGTCAAATACTGCAGAGCAGCTGGTTTTAAAGTCTGAGGGATTTTTAAGTTGAGTCGTGGACATTTATCTTACAACGTTTCTATTCATGTCTTTGTGATATAATGTTGTACATATGAGGTTTAAATGTTGTTGGAATCTGAAGACTCTCCTCTTCTTCATTCTTAGTCTCATCATTAGTCTACAGGATGTCAAGAAGAGAGGTCGATTCACTCTCATACGTAGATCTGTGTGGGTTTTTTCTGTGGGATTTTTATAAATATGACCTTTTTTCATTTGCACAAATATCATGAAGCCTCATATGTTGTACATAAAGACAGCATTCAGCCAAAAACTAGATTACAAAATGTCATTTTACGGTTTTATTCAAATAATCCACTGATTCTGTCTCTTTGATAAACTCAAAAACAATCCATCCACATGATTATAGGTGTGTTTGAAGAATTTAAAAAATCTGAATTATTTTTTTTTTTTAGCTTTTGCATCAAATGAAATGATTAAATGATTATAATTATATAATAATTACATTATTACACTTTGCTTTAGGACAAACAGAAGCCTCATTCTACAGGAAGCTGAGACTGTTCTGTAAATTCTGACCAACTTAAACGCATCATTTTGTTCTTCTGTCTCAGATTTGTGACCATCATCATCATCATCATCATCATTACTGAATGAAGCTCACAGTTGTGCTCTCTTTCTGTCTCTGTTCATCTATTTGTATTTCCATCATCTCCATTCTCTCCCTCTCTCTCTCTCCTCCATCCCTCGCTCCCTCTCTCTCTCTCTCTCCTCCATCCCTCGCTCCCTCTCTCTCTCTCTCTCCTCCATCCCTCGCTCCCTCTCTCTCTCTCTCTCCTCCATCCCTCGCTCCCTCTCTCTCTCTCTCTCCTCCATCCCTCGCTCCCTCTCTCTCTCTCTCTCTCCTCCATCCCTCGCTCCCTCTCTCCTCCCTCTCCTCCATCCCTCGCTCCCTCTCTCCTCTCTCTCCTCCATCCCTCGCTCCCTCTCTCCTCTCTCTCCTCCATCCCTCTCTCTCTCCTCCATCCCTCGCTCCCTCTCTCTCTCCTCCATCCCTCGCTCCCTCTCTCTCTCTCCTCCATCCCTCGCTCCCTCTCTCTCTCTCCTCCATCCCTCGCTCCCTCTCTCTCTCTCCTCCATCCCTCGCTCCCTCTCTCCTCCATCCCTCGCTCCCTCTCTCTCTCTCTCCATCCCTCGCTCCCTCTCTCTCTCTCTCCTCCATCCCTCGCTCCCTCTCTCTCTCTCTCCTCCATCCCTCGCTCCCTCTCTCTCTCTCTCTCTCTCTCTCCTCCATCCCTCGCTCCCTCTCTCTCTCTCTCCTCCATCCCTCGCTCCCTCTCTCTCTCTCTCCTCCATCCCTCGCTCCCTCTCTCTCTCTCCTCCATCCCTCGCTCCCTCTCTCTCTCTCCTCCATCCCGCTCCCTCTCTCTCTCTCCTCCATCCCTCGCTCCCTCTCTCTCTCTCTCTCCTCCATCCCTCGCTCCCTCGCTCTCTCTCCTCCATCCCTCGCTCCCTCTCTCTCTCTCTCCTCCATCCCTTGCTCCCTCTCTCTTTCTCCTTGCTGACTGAAACCTTTACATTTCCTTCTGCTCCATCGTGTTTGTTTGTGACGCCGTCCTGTAGAAACAGGATCATCTCTGCTGTCGTCGCCTGAGGACTTTAGTAACGTTGCAGTTGAAGCTGTTTTGACTTCTGTCGTGTTCAGTGTGTTTACGACAGGATCATTCCCATCTGTTCAACTATGTCATGCTTTACTATTCACTTCTTTCAAATTTAAAGCAACATGCAAAATGAAAGAGCGTCAATAATTCCACAGCAACAGGTTCAGGCTCGGTTTTCCTTCCTGTCAGATAAAATACTGTCAACAAATTTAACGGCTGCTGGTCCAAAGGAACATTTCAACTCAAACGTTATTTTAAAAACACGTCTGCTGGACCTGAGAGCTGAACTCTGAACTACATCATAATCCAGACTGATTCTGATGCCAGGAGATCGTTTGAATAGAAGGTACCCCATATGTACGTACAGGGGTAACCCTTCATGCCCCCTTTGGCAGGTGGATCATTTTTCTAAATTTTATTTTCCATCTTTCCCTCAAGTATTTAAAAAAAATGGAAACAGATGAAAAAAAGTTTTGTCAGGTTAATTTTTCTTTTTTTCAGAAGTTGGGTTTTTAAATTTTTTTTGGGTATATATATATATATATATAAGAATATATATATATATATATATATATTCTTAAGGTGATTAACTTTCCCGACCTGGTGACAGATTTCATGGACGACCACCATGGTCAGCTCCATCTGATAGGACGACGACGACACCTCAGCGTCCAATAGGATCTTCTGCTCCACGAAGACGCTCAGCCCCCAGTTCTCCATGGCGGCGTAGGGATGTTTGGGCACCGCTAACAAGTCTGAAAAACACACAGAAAGACACATGAAGGCTTCTCAACCCAAGCTGAACGTCTCCCTCCATCAATCAAGGCCCAGTCAATGAGATTCAGCATTAAAATAAAAGGCGGCGGTCGCTCTGACAGACTGCTGGCACCAGAGCAGATCCCATTCTGGGTTCAAATTAAACTCATGAGTCACTTTAACAACCTGCCAAAGAATCATTTTATCCCCACAACATGAAAGTATGGAGTCCTCAGATATAATTTAACATTTATCTGTATGCAGACAGACAGACAGACGAAGAGACAAACGACAGGTTTACCATCATTAAAGAACCAGAGAAACCTCTGTTGGCAAATAAGGTTCCACAGAGACAGATCAGCTGGTGGAGACCAAAGCAGAGGTAAAAACCAGAGCACTAAAAGTTCTGTTTCAAGTGAAAATGTGAAATTAAAATGAGAAGGAAATGGTTTAAGAGAAGATCCCTGATTAAAGAGGAGAAGAAAGAAGAAAGAAGCCTCTTCTCAATGAGCTTCATCACTGGAACAAAAACCTAATTGTTTTTCAGGGGGAACAAAAGGTGTTTCTCTCCAGTAAATCAGTCAACAGAGAGTTCAGATCCTCATTTAAATTTAAAATCACAATCTGTCGCATTTCAGCTGCAGCTCTGGGATCCAAACATGAACCAATGAGCCGCAGTCGGCTGGAAGATTCTCTTTTGTTTGGCTCACGTTGACTTTCAGTCCTTAAACTAATATGAGGAGAACAGAGGAGGCGACAAACATATGTTTTCCTCTGAATACGAGCTGAGAGAATGTCTAAAAAACTACATTCACACTCCCCAGAGGAGGAACCTTTATGAGTTTGACCACACGGCATTTCATTTAGGAACGTAGATCAGCATAAACCCTCCTCTTCTCCATGACGGTTCGATACCACGCCCATATTACTGCCGATGTCACACCAAAACACCTGTCCACCAGTTCCCCATCATTCAGGAACAGGACCTCCTTCACTTCCAGCAGCAACTCTCCTCCAACCGGACGGAGCAACAAACAGGTTTAATGTAGAAAACAAAGAATAAAACTAGACGCCGGCTAAAGCTAAAATCGACTAAAGCTAAAGCCGGCTAAAGCTAATGTCAGCTAAAGCTAAAGCCGACTAAAGCTAATGTCAACTAAAGCTAAAGTCAGATTGAGCAAAAGTCAGCTAAAGCTTAAATCAGCTAAAGGCATTGGCAATGCTAACAAGCTGATGTTTTGGCATAATGTTTGACATATTTGCCGTCTTAGTTTAGAGTTAGCATGCTACTACACTCAGAACCAAACACATGCAGCTGAGGATGAGGGTCACCAGTTTTGCAGGAATCTTGTCATAAACCATAATATTGGACCAACTAGAAGGACATCCAGAGGAGGGCCGACCTCCACCAACAGTCCCTTGAATTAAAATAAAGCCCAACAAGAAACAAACATGGCCGCCCTCACGTTTCTCAAAATGTTAAAGCGAGTTAAAAAAAACTCAAGAAGCCAATTTTTGATCTAAATCCACACAAAAACATTCAGAATCTCCATTTCGCATCGTCAGCTCTCTGCTAACTCAGATTTCAGCACTGTTATGATGTCATGCTTCTGGCTATCCAAGATTTCTGCGAACAAAAAGGTAAAACTTCATAAAGTATTTCCTGCTGAAAATTAAACTCAGCACTGATCCCTGATCAGTGGACCAAACTGATTAAAATAGTACATACTGTATGGAACGGTTGACCAATCACAGCCCAGACAGAGCTTGACATACAAAATGAGAACAGAGGTCCATAGCCAGCATCCAATGACATGCCTCTGCTCACAGGCTGAATGTGATTGGCTGACAGCTCATTATCCAGTTGACTGAGGCTCAGACAGCAGAACTGATTGGCTGGCTGGAGGGAAATAAAACGTGATTGGTTTAACTGTAGGGAGAAATGCAAATGAGGCTGCTTGGTTTAAGGTGGAATATGCAAATTGAGGCAGCTTTGATTTAAGGTGGAATATGCAGATGAGGCATTAAACTCGACAGACATTTAGATTAAAAAGAAACGAGTCGTTTCATTTTACTGCAGAGCGAACCTTCAGGTGTTTCCTCCGCCTCGAACGCGTCCACAAAAAATGTGAGTGAATTATAACCTGAATTAGATTCACGTCACACCCTGGTGGTGTGTCCTTCCTGCTGCTTCTCTTTTACTGCTCTCTTTCTGTCACAGCTACAAAATGACTGCATCCATTCTCTGATCTGGTTCTGCACTGAAACGGAACATCGAGACGGAACTCCCTCGCCGAGTGTGAGACGGGAACGCCAACCTGCTCTAGCAGCCAAGTGCAGCCGTCCTACGACTTCTCCTTCCCAAACTCATAAATAAAATAAATAAAACATCATTTTAACGTCTCTCTAGAGGAGCTTTATCATGCCTGAGAAAATAACCCCGACGATGTCATGATGTCATGAATATTTATTGTAAAAAGTCTTGTTACTGATGGAGACATTATTAACTCCTTTTACAGAAACTGATGTACCTTTATTTCGCCTCAATGACCCCCCCAGTATGTCTCTGGACCTCTAAAGGCCCATTTATGCTCCCTCTACGTACGGAAACAGATCCGTCCATCAACGCCTTCATACTTCCGTACATCCTTTACGTCGACATCGATACAATTGTAGGAGGGCTGTGACGTGTCAAAAGTTTCAACAACAACAACAAATATGGTGACGGTCGGAGGAGGTTGTGATGATGTAACTAGTAAATACAAAGAGGTAAAAGCCGAGGTAACGATGTACTGTGGTGGTCTGTGAGGTCATTAAATACATGGAGAGTTTTGGACACCTGATTCCCATAAGAGACGGTTTGATGCGACTCATTCCGTGTGCTTGGCGGTCAGCATGTTTCCTACCAACATTATTTTGTCAGTGCTTTTATAAGAACTGAATTTTTAGATGACAGAACTCCTCCGCTGGTGTTTCTTTGCTGTGGAGACAAACCTCTGACATATTAATGATTCATTCTTAATAGAATTTATTTTTGGACTTTATTTTCTTCCTCTATTTGCTGTCATTTTCTGTCTGTGTCTATGTTCATATTTCGGGGCAGGAGCCCCCCCCTGGGGGGGGTCTGTCTTACAGCACAGATAAAGCCTCGGATCCACGTAGACCTCCTATATTCACCATCATTCACACTCTTGACTTCTGTCTGTGCGCCTCCTCCTCCTCCTCCTCCTCCTCCTCTCTGCAGCCGAGCTCCTCTTGTCCACCAATTATCTTGAGCAGGTTCAGATAAGAGCTGCTCCATATTCAGCAAGAGGAGGAGGAGGAGAGAACAGAGGAGAGCCTGAATGTTAAAACATCTTCACAACCTGCAGCACACTAATATCAGACAGCAACCGCTGCTCAAGGCTGACATGGTCATTACATCCCATAATATCACAGTGCAGTGCAGAATAAACAACATCCGGTTGTCTAGTTTCATTTGAAATATTTTTGTGCATTGATGAGGTTGAAACTGGACTTTTCTCACATATGACTTGTAATGTTTGGGTGTCCACATACTTTTGGCCAGATTACTAATGTAGAGTGTGTGTGTGTGTGTGTGTGTGTGTGTGTGTGTGTGTGTGTGTCTGTGTGTGTGTGTGTGTGTGTGTCTGTGTGTGTGTGTGTGTGTGTGTGTGTGTGTCTGTGTGTGTGTGTGTGTGTGTGTCTGTGTGTGTGTGTGTGTGTGTGTGTGTGTGTGTGTGTGTGTGTGTGTGTGTGTGTGTGTGTGTGTGTGTGTGTGTGTGTGTGTCTGTGTGTGTGTGTGTGTGTGTGTGTGTGTGTGTGTGTGTGTGTGTGTGTCTGTGTGTGTGTGTGTGTGTGTGTGTGTGTGTGTGTCTGTGTGTGTGTGTGTGTGTGTGTGTGTGTGTCTGTGTGTGTGTGTGTGTGTGTGTCTGTGTGTGTGTGTGTGTGTGTGTGTGTGTGTGTGTGTGTGTGTGTGTGTGTGTCTGTGTGTGTGTGTGTGTGTGTGGAGGAGACTTGGAGGACAGTGACCATCAGATTGCTCGGGGCTGACTGAATGGCTTGGCTCACTGCCAGCCCGACCAATCAAAAGCCTTGATTTCCCCACAGTGATGAAAGATGAAAAATATTTAAGCAGCGACCTTTAAACCGAAGTATCATAAACACACCTGTGAACTGGCTCCTGATTGGTTAACGACCGGACGCATCTGCTTTTTATTAATCAGTGCTGCTCTTTGTTTCCTGTTTGTGTTGTCAAATAAAAAAACAACAATTACAGAGCAGAATTCAATGAAACTTGGTGGAAGGACGGAGCCGTTATCAGACAAGAATCCGTTTTAGTTTGGTGTTGAGTTTTATTTATTTTTTTCATCTATCTTAACACTGATAGATGCAGGACTTCTCAACATATTCCGTAATTACGCGAAAACTACTGAACCGATTTCTACGAAACTTGGTGGAAGGATGGAGCCTGGATGACGAAAGAACCCATTAAATTATGGTGAAGATCTGGTCAGAAAGGTGGATCCAGGATGTTTTAATATCTTTGCCTAACACTGCTAGAAAGGACATTTCTAAACATTTTCCTAAATGTGCGAAAACTACTGAACCGATTTCGATGAAACTTGGTGGTCGACCTTACCAGACTGTAGGATTGTCCGTACTTGTTAAAGACCTGCCCCCCCACTGACTGTCATACACAGTGTATATGGAGACAGTCCCTGTTTTTAATCATCTTCCACTCTTTAAATGACGGTCAGATATTAAAAATATCTGTTCTGACGACCAGCCTGATCCTGGGAGGACGGTCAGGACTCCCAACTCTCCAGTCTGAGTTAACTGGTATCATAAATAGTGCCTGTGGGCTCAGAGCAGATGACTCAGCTGTGGAGGTTTCATGACACCCATTACGACTGTCGCACAGCTGTCGCACAATCGTCTCACCCGTCTGTAACATTATCTCCTCCATTACTGTTGCCACAGTCACTGATCAGAGAGGAAGTGAAGATGAAGATCTGATGTCAGGCGTCTTAAAGCCGGTTTACATGAGAACCAGCAGAGGTAACCAGTCACATCAGATCTCCACCTGATGGTGAGACGGGTGAGACGGGTGAGACGGGTGAGGACGCCTCCGTCTCTCTCAGCAGAGTGAATCTGAACGACAAACAGATGATATAATGTTCTGCTTTCTTTCTGTTTCCACTCTTAATCCTCCATCTGTTTTGTTTATCCACTCGTTCTCTCCTCTTCCTCTGTTCTCTCCGTCTGTTCCTCTCTCTCTACATTTTGTCACACCAATCACTCTCTCTCTCTCTCTGCCATCTGTTTCTCTCCCTTTGCTCCATCAGACTCTGCTCCACCAGTTCCAGCGGCTTCGGTCATGTTGTGTCGAAGCGTCGCGCTGACTGGGTGTAAACTGGTGGTCTGAGGTGGTCATCTCAGGTCCTGGTCCTCACAGAGACCATGTGTGGAGGCCTTCAGCTCCAGCAGTGAGCTGATTGGACACCTACAGAAGTCTGGATCAGGTTCTAATGAGCTCTGAAGACAAACCAGTGACAACCAGGAGACTGGAAAACATAATTGTTTTTTAATTGCACCAAAACCACAGCGACCAGCAGTCGGTGTCACTGGTGTCACTGGTGCCAGAAGCAGGGCGGATTAATGACGGGACGGGGAGGCAGCAGCTGCTCTTTAGTCCCGCCTCCATTGGCGTAGGAGCCATGGAACGAATGGGACGCCATCTTGGAACACCAGATCTCTTATATATGTTTGTTCCCACTGAGAGAAACAGTAACCAGTAAGTAGATCACAAGTCAGTAATCTGAGCAGCGAATGATGGAACACGTCGGCCATCTTGCACAGCGAAGTACAGCTACACCACTTGGACAAACTTTATGTGAAATGTGTTCAGGTTTTTGTCCACAGGTCTGATCCCATCTCAGAGAAAACCCGTTTAAATAATGGATGGAATAAAGAATGACATCATCTGCGGTGATGTCAGTTTGGATGGCAGCTCTGAGCATCATTAGAGCTCATGACAGGCACTAATTAACTATCATTATTTGATGAATAACAACATTTAGACTCCAGTAAATATTGATCAAATCAAACTAGAGCTCAGGTTTCCCCTGAGGCGTTTTGTTTCTAATAAGACAGAACCTCGTCACGTGATTGGCTGGTTTCTATAGAGGTGAGTAAAAATATATGTGGCCGTTCACATGTAAAGTCAATGTCATCAGAAACCTTCCTGTCATCATCCTGATAGGATCATAAAAGAATGACATCATCATATATAAATAAAGTTAAGGAGAAAATTATCTCATTAAATAAAAGTATCTCAAATCTAATTTTCTCATCTTAAAAAAATGTAATTCAGAACTTCTGTAGAAATTGTTTATATTTTAACCTCAACTGTAGAATTTATTTGATTTGATTTTTATTTATTTAATCTTTATTTAACCAGGAACATTAAATGCATTGTTTAGTCCAAATTACTGCTTATTTACTTATTTACTTATTTTAAATTCATTAGAACTTTATGCTGTTAAATTAAACATTTATGTAAACACAATCTTTAATTTCAGAATGGCTAAAAATGCAGCCAATATCCTGTTTGAAGTAAAAAATTAAATCTGTTTGGAAAAACTGTGACTCTACAGTATGTATGCTGTATTAAATGGTAATTAAAGAATATTACTGTAATACTACTAATGAAATGGTAAATTGAGTTCTGTCTGCTGTTTAGTGTCACTGCTGTAGAATTATAACATTAATTGTGATTTACCTATAGCTTTAGCATGCTAAATTAAACATTTAAATACCCCGAGTCTTCATTTCTAATCATAATGCTGAACAGACTCTGCCATTTGAACTCGAGCTCCGCCCACACTGGACCACAGGAAGGTGTCATCGGCGTAGAGCAAGAAGATTAATCCTGATTTAATCCACTTTAATCCACTTATGAAGCTAATCCTCCTTTGTCCAGCAGCCTTCAGGCTAATCATCGGACTCATTATGAGGATGTCATCGTTCGCTGAAGAGCTGCCCTGTGGTGAGTGTGTGTGTGTGTGTGTGTGTGAATGTGTGTGTGTGTGTGTGTGTGTGTGTGTGTGAATGTGTGTGTGTGTGTGTGTGTGTGTGTGTGTGTGTCTGTGTGTGTGTGTCTGTGTGTGTGTGTGTGTCTGTGTGTGTGTGAATGTGTGTGTGTGTGTGTGTGTGTGTGTGTGTGAATGTGTGTGTGTGTGTGTGTGTGTGTCTGTGTGTGTGTGTCTGTGTGTGTGTGTGTGTCTGTGTGTGTGTGTGTGTGAATGTGTGTGTGTGTGTGTGTGTGTGTGTGTGTGTGTGTGTGTGTGTGTGTGTGTGTGTGTGTGTGTGTGTGTGTGTGTGTGTGTGTGGCTCCAGGCTGAACCAGTTCTGTCTTCAATAAGAAATCTGAACATGTGAACTAACCACCTGACGTCAGGCCGGGAGACAGAGGACACATTCATGTTCATCATGTGACTTCCTGTAAGTCAGACCTTCAGTGGACTTCAGTGGACCTGCTTTCTAACAGCTGATGACTTTAGTTACCATATATGGTTAAAATAAAGATGTTATTTAAGCTGTTTTTGACAGAAACAAATGTCACACAGATCACAACAACCAACCAATCAGGTCCAGGACCGTCTCCAACCTTCCTATCACAACAGGGTCATCAGCCACCGCCACCAGTGTCTAGACTCCAAGGGGGGATATATATCTTGCTGCAGCTCAGGACAGATACCCTTCGATCTCAATGTCCCTGAAGTGTCTGAGCGCCTAAGACTTTCTGACACCAAAGACTTTGACGCCAAAGACTTTCTGACACAAAAGACTTTCAAACTTACTAATTATCACATATCATCTGATATATTCATTTTGAATCTCCTAAACGTCCTTCTAGGATCTCCTCCTGGACCTTTACATGAAAACAACACTGGAACGGTCAGACCATGTTCTTCACTCTACAGGCCAGTGTTCACTGATAGTCTGTCCCCATTATGTCTTTTATCTCTAGAGATAAAGACAGTTATTTATACTGAAATACATTTTTTAATTTTAACAGACAAACATCTTCAGTTCTTACTGATTTCATTGGCTGACTGTTGTCTTTCTGCATCATCCAGAGTATTTCTGACATGTTTAGAAGAAACTTGAGGCTGTTTTCTTTCTGAACTGAATCGTTCTTATAGTCAGAGAGGTTTAGAATCTAGAGACGTTTTAATTTGGGGCATTTTTATTGGACCAAAATGGGGATAGAGTGGAAAAAGGTCATTCAGAGAAGAGATTCTTTCTGTAGAAAGTAAAAATCTATGCATTTCTTCCTGGTTATGCGAGTCTATTTTGAGGCTGACATATTTTCTTTTTGATTAAAAACTCATGCTTTCCTGCACACAGAACAATGTGATGGTCCCATGAGGACAACTCGGCAGAGATCTGATTATTTTGATGTTTTTCAACATATACTGACGCAGAATAAAGGCAGGAGAGCAGACGGATACAGACTGAACCAGGATCACCAGTAAAACCAGTACATTCACTTTTGTCAGAGGCTAACAGGTCACTTACTGACGGGAATCTGAGCCGACAGTTTTCCGATCAAAGACCTCCAACCTGGAACTTCTGTCCTTTCTCTCCGGGTTTCATTCAGTTTTAATTCCCTCTCTCTTCTCCGAGAACCGGAACACGTTTCCAGGAATCTTCAGCCGTTCTGACACGTCCTAATATGGCCGTCAACACGTGTCATAATTTGTCCATATTTGGCCCCCGGAGGAGGACAGTTAATGACCAACCACACGCCGACACATCAGCGAGCAGGAAGAGTCGACTCGCGGCGTCTGTGGTCGTTGACACGGTAACAGTGAGGCGCTGATGAAGAGGTAAACTGATCTAAATTCTAATTATGAACCTGATCTAATCAGGCTATCAATATTTAACTGGTTTACCAAAACTAGGGTTCTAACAATGGTAAAGAAAAAAGAAAACCATGGCCCCGCCCCTTCATCCAGACCGCCTCCAACATTCAAATCAGTGACACAAGTGTGTATCCATGTGTTTGTGTAAATGTGTGTGTGTGTGTGTCTGTTGTTGATCTCCAGCAGACTGAATCACAGTTATTAACCACCACTGAACAGAATCACTCCTCACAGTCTCCTACTGCGCTAACGAGCCTGCTGACCACACCCACTCATCACCATGTATGGGCAAGAGAATTATGGGTAAATATGCATACAGTCAAACAATAAATAACTGGAATGAGAGAAAAAAAATCAGGATCCTCTTCCTGAATCACAGGATCAGAGGAGAAGAAGGAGAAACCCGTCAGTTGGTGTTACTTTTTAAAAATTTTTTTTTTTACATCGTATAGATTCTATAGCTGAAAATGTTTGTGTATAAGTTCAGATCTATAGCTGACAAGGATTCTGAATAAGTTGAGGCTGAGAACGTTCCCGGCCTCCTCCTCTGTTTAAACCCTCCGGATTAGGAACAAATGCACCGTCATCAAACTTCAGGCTGGTTTTTTTCCTTCCAGGCTCAGACAGATTTACTCTGACATCTGACTAACTCTTCATCTTCATATCATCATCTGTTTATCCAGCCGTATGTATTCTGGGATGTAACTCCTCCTGGATGAGCCGTCTGAAAGCTGAGGATGAGGATCTAAACAAACAGACGGGGAGAGGATCTGATATCTGCTACTGTACCTGTTAGAGTGATGGAGACGCAGAGCACATGGATGCAGAGAAGACATGTTACCGTGGCAACAGATGCTGGGTCACTGAGTGGGTGAGAGGCCGGCGAGAGCCTCAACTATAAATTCATAGGGGGTGTGTGTGTCTGTGTGTGTGTCTGTGTGTGTGTGTGTCTGTGTGTGTGTCTGTGTGTCTGTGTGTGTGTCTGTGTGTCTGTCTGTGTGTCTGTCTGTGTGTGTGTCTGTGTGTGTGTGTGTGTGTCTGTGTGTGTGTGTGTGTCTGT
>CM075204.1:21103309-21140809 GCA_037577475.1 Chaunax sp. Z400
GATACAGGAGGACTGGGGAGGAGATACAGGAGGAGCAGAGAGGAGCAGATGTCATCTCTTTTCAGGAGTTTTTCTTTGATATTTTCTGACACTGAATCCTGTTTGTCTCCATGAGGACAGGAAACAGCTGTGACCAGTGTGATGTTATTTCCTCACGTTCTCCTATGGTAGATATTCTGTTTGTCCACATCAGCACTAGTTTACTGTTAGTCCATCATTTTCTAGTTTAATAATATACTGAATGGACAACTTGATGTTTTTTGTGTCCTCCTCTGGATTTGCTCCCTTAAATGTAAGTGAGAAAAAAAAACACACATAATCGGCTTATTGGGTCTAAATTAATGGTTTTTTTTATTTTACAGTTTCACTAAAAACAGTTAATGACTCAATTTAGTCCATTTTTACGACACAAATATTGATTATTGCAGGTTTTAACAGAATGAAACCAGAGTTTTGTCTTTTTTTAGTTCACCTTTAATAAAGAGGCTGAATGTTTTATTTCGTCGCTGCCTCTTCAGAGGAACTTTGTGATGTCACTGCTGTTCTAAAAGAGGTTCTTCCTCCCTTCATCCTTTATTACTTCCCCTCTAACAGCTCGGAGTGAAGCGGACGGACCGACGGACTGGAAACGACTTGATCTCTCGGCTTCACTGAGGCAGCAGCAGGCCAACAGCTGATTGGCCTGCAGCTCTGTGTGTGTGTGTGTGTGTGTGTGTGTGTGTGTGTGTGTGTGTGTGTGTGTGTGTGTGTGTGTGTGTGTGTGTGTGTGTGTGTGTGTGTGTGTGTCAGTTGGGTCCATCTGTTGTTGTGTGTCGGCCCGAGGCGACGGCATGAGAGAAGAGACAAAGAAAGAAAGACACACATGTAGAGGAGTGTGATTGTGTCGGACCTCAGGCGCTGCTGCTGCGTCTCTGTGGATCCCAGATGGAGCCAGAACTCAACAGAACACATTAGTCCACTTGGCGTGTTCACACACACACACACACACACACACACAGACACACACACACACACAGCGTTAATTCTCCTGACAGTCGGATCACCTGAGCCTCGGCTGCAAGATTTCTGCTCCGCTGGAACAGTCAGAAGAATTTCTACGGAAGCCCAGAGAGGCCTATTATCACTTCTTCTCCTCTGGAACCGTCTCTCAGGTTTTAGAGGGCTGACTTTGACTTTGAGCTGAGAAAAAGTTTCAGAGAAACTGCTGTAAACGTCCAACATAGCATTCATGCTACAGGTTAGCTTAACCTCTGGTGAACTGGTGCTTCAATCCTTCACTACTTACATATAGAAAGCGCTGAAAATTTATCTTAATGTTGTGTTAAATGTTAAATCTAAATATCTTAAATGTTTGTTTTTTTTCTCCTTATGTCGTTGAATTTCTTATCAAGTTTTCCTCCTGTTTAAATTGTTCATATATCTTATATTTTTTTCATATATATATATTTTTTTTTATTGTCCACTTGCTGCTGTAACACTGAACATTTTCCCATTGTGGGACCAATAAAGGATTATCTCATCTCATCTCATCTCATCCCATCATAACTTATCTCATCTTGAGATTTCATAACTTCTTAATCACATTTTGATTCTTGACATCTTAACGTTTTAAACTTGTACTAACATCATTTTATAGCTGTTAAATCAACACTGACAAGAAGAAAAAGTCATCATTAATTTTTTTACAGGCTTTCATTAAAGAACTGCAGGTGGAGAACATTTGAGTTTGGATCCATCTTTTAAAAATGATGTGCTTCTATAATAATTATGAACTATAATTAACATGTGAGAATCCTGACTGTACAGATAACGTACAGGTGAACATGTTTATTCTCATAGATCACAACTTCTGCAGGAAAAGACTTTTTGGTCGTGGTGGTGCCACTCGAGGAAAGGTCAAAACAATCATCAGGCTTCATCCTCTGGGGGACACGACCATCTAAAGTGATGACCCTCTGGAGCATGGACACGGACAGACAGATGAACGTCCTCCGGCTCTGAAGGGACAAAAAAAACGAATCGACTCTGCCTGTAATTCTTGATCATTACGATCTTCTGCCGTCTGTACGGTTCGGTTTCCCCTCCGTCCCTTTAAATTCCAGCTCATCGTTTTTCCCTCGCTTCCTCTGGGGACCCCGATGCCCTGCATGACAGCAGATGGAGCCCTGAGGCTGTGGGACACTCCTCACACACACACAGACACACACACACACAGGGCTGGCAGCAGCAGCAGGGGGGCGGGGCTAGAGGCAAGCTGTGCTAAAGACTGATGTCAACATCAGTACGAACACACACAGACACACACAGACACACACAGACACACACAGACACACACACACAGACAGACACACACACACACACACAGACACACACAGACACACACAGACACACACAGACACACACACACACACAGACAGACACACACACACACACACACACAGACACACACACACACAGACACACAGACACACACACACACACACACACAGACACACACACACACACACACAGACACACACACACACAGACACACACACACACAGACACACACACACAGACACACACACACAGACACACACAGACACACACACACACAGACACACACACACACAGACACACACACACAGACACACACAGACACACACACACACAGACACACACACACACACACACACACACAGACACACACACACACAGACACACACAGACACACACAGACACACACAGACACACACAGACACACACACACAGACACACACAGACACACACAGACACACACACACACACACACACACACAGACACACACACACACAGACACACACACACACACACAGACACACACACACACACACACACACACAGACACACACACACACACAGACACACACAGACACACACACACACAGACACACACACACACAGACACACACACACAGACCACACACACAGACACACACAGACACACACACACACAGACACACACACACACAGACACACACACACAGACACACACACACACAGACACACACAGACACACACAGACACAGACACACACAGACACACACACACACAGACACACACACACAGACACACACAGACACACACACACAGACACACACAGACACACACACACACAGACACACACAGACACACACACACACAGACACACACAGACACACACAGACACAGACACACACAGACACACACACACACAGACACACACAGACACACACAGACACAGACACACACACACAGACACACACACACACACACACACAGACACACACACAGACACACACACACACACACACAGACACACACACACACAGACACACACACACAGACACACACAGACACACACAGACACAGACACACACACACAGACACACACAGACACACAGACACACACACACACAGACACACACAGACACACACACACACAGACACACACACACACAGACACACACACACAGACACACACAGACACAGACACACACACACAGACACAGACACACACACACAGACACACACACACACAGACACACACACAGACACACACAGACACACACACACACAGACACACAGACACACACACACACAGACACACACACACAGACACACACAGACACACACACACACAGACACACACACACAGACACACACAGACACACACACACACAGACACACACACACACAGACACACACACACAGGAAATCAAACACCCGACCTGCAGAGACTTTGTTCTTTTTTATCTCGGTTCTCACTGGAATTCGAAGCTAATTTGATTTTCCAAACTTCAGAGCGTGGTGCCGGGGGGGGGGGACATTCTGGGGTTTGGGGACCACTATTTGGCACATTATCAGTACATCCTCTGCTGACTCCGTCCTTTTGAGTCTGGCTGCCGCTCAGGAAACTGTTGGCAGCAGGTGAAGAAACCCCAACATCTTTTCCCCATGAAGTTTCTTCATGGAGTCCTGGTGGAGCGTCCAGATCCCTGAGGCCTGCTGGTCTGGGTCGGTCTGGGTCAGACTCTGGACCTCAGACTGCTGATAGGCTGGACTTACAGTAATAAAAGACATTCTGATGACCTCTGAACGATCTGGGTACGGATGCAGATCCTGGATCATTTCTGTCCACCTTCTTCAATGAGATCAAACCCTGATCCAGATCCTACTGAAATAACAGGTTTTCCCTGATCCAGATCCTACTGAAATAACAGGTTTCATGGCAACGCGTCAAGAAGTTGTTGCTGATAAAACGGTCCGGAAAAACCTGCAATGTTTCCGTCTCATCCTACTAATACATGTATTTTTTACACATTACTTTTTTATTCTGGTGAACACATTATAGGAATTGTTGGTTATTTTAATATTTAGATTCTACTCTTGAAATAACAAACACTTCCATATTTTTATTTGGAACCTTTGTTCAGATTTTATTGTTTAGTATCTAATAAAATCTATAATATTAATGAATTCATCATTTGCTGCACTTTTATGGTCAGTGTCAGATTTTTTACACCCAGACGACGTTCATACAACATAAGTCATTCCTATCTTAATATCATGGGAGGTTTTCTGGTTAGTTTTGAGTTCTACTTTATTACTTTCATGCATTTTTGTTAACTTGTTTTCTGTCTGTCTGTCTGTCTGTCTGTCTGTCTGTCTGCAGCAGGTCTCTGTTCCAGACTCTTCTTCACAGTCCGGCCCTGAGGCTCTGAAACAACCTGCCTGAGGGAAACCGGTCTGAGGCTGAGCGTCTTCTATGAATCACTTCTAAGAGATTTTTTTCCGTTGTTGTAAAACCAAATGGTTATAAAAATTGATTTTGATTCAGTGCCTTGTGAGAAACACTTTGTAAACATAAATAAAGATTTTAAGGTTACAGGTTCAACACAGAGATCCTCTGAAACGTTTGTTTCACATTTTGGTTGAAGCGCAAATCTGGAGCAGAAAACAGCTGAAAATGTCTAAATGTAATATCTAGAATGATGGCAGAGTTTTGGCACATAGGAGGAGCAAACATGGGCCAGACATGGGCCAAACATGGGCCAAACATGGGCCAAACATGGACCAAACATGGACCAGACGTGGGCCAAACATGGGCCAAACATGGACCAAACATGGACCAAACATGGGCCAGATGTGGGCCAAATGTGGGCCAAACATGGACCAAACATGAGCCAAACATGGGCCAGACGTGGGCCAAACATGGGCCAAACATGGACCAAACGTGGGCCAAACATGGACCAAACATGAGCCAAACATGGACCAAACATGGGCCAAACGTGGGCCAAACATGGACCAAACATGGGCCAAACGTGGGCCAAACATGGGCCAAACATGGACCAAACATGGGCCAAACGTGGGCCAAATGTGGGCCAAACATGGACCAAACATGGACCAAACATGGACCAAACGTGGACCAAACGTGGGCCAGACGTGGGCCAAACATGGGCCAAACATGGACCAAACATGGACCAAACATGAGCCAAACATGGACCAAACATGAGCCAAACATGGGCCAAACATGGACCAAACATGGGCCAAACGTGGGCCAAATGTGGGCCAAACATGGACCAAACATGGACCAAACGTGGGCCAGACGTGGGCCAAACATGGGCCAAACATGGACCAAACGTGGGCCAGATGTGGGCCAGATGTGGGCCGGTTCTGGCCCATACATCATTGCCACTTTTGGCTTTGTTTCAGGGATTCTGGCATCGGTTGCTTTGGAGGGAATATCGGCTCCAATTAGCAGGACAAACACAAGCTGTGGGTGAAAGTTGACGTCTGGATTCATTCAAACGTTGAATTAATTCTGGTGTTTCACACCAGGTTCTCTACTGGTTTTCATAACATTTGGACCAGTAACACCAGTGATTATCTGGAAATGCCTGTATAGAGATGTGTAAGTTTAACCATCGGTTCAGCTTCATACTGATCTGATCTGAGGACCTTGGATTTGTAGGTTACAGGTTTTTCTTCTTAAAAAACGATTTTCTGCTTTTCTCTGTCATTTATAGCAGTAAATGAGGAGGTTTTGGGTTTTGGATTGGATCACATTGGATTCTGATGTGAATTGTTTCAGAATTTTTTTGGCATTTTATAGATTAAATGATTAATTTTGAAAATAATTGTCAGATTAATCACTAATTAAAATAATTTCTACTGCCATTGAGTTAAAACCAGCCTTCAGGAGTTCTTGACATCACCTGATGTCTTTGTATGACCTGGTCTGGAGGCTGGAAAGGACTGTTAATGCAGGTATATCAGCGTAAAGGTCAGGGACAGGAAGTAAATGTCACATTAATCTGAGCGGATGGAGAAAATTACGAGAACCTTTGACTGAGAGTGAATTTCTAATGTGATGAATGAAGGCGGACAGGAGGGGAGAGTCTGACATGGACAATATGCAGCCACAGTGATCACATTAGCTGTTTGGGCACGGAGAGGAAAACGGAAACGCACCATTGTGACACGGCTAATTGGTTCTGACAAGACGGACGTGTAAATCAAACAATCATGAAGTCAGAAGATGGAGGACGAGGAGGCGGAACTCAACTGCTCAGATACGATTCATTAACTTGGACAGGAAAGAAAGAGGAAAAGCCAGATATGACTGCACAGAACTGTACGTTTGTTTTTTTATGAGGCTGACGTTTGTACACCAGTATCCTACCAGTAGAACCAGTAGAAACGGATCCACCAACTATCCCAACGGGAAGATTCTGTCCTAAAAAACTCTGCTACAAACCTTGGTAAGAACAAGAGTTAGAGGTTGACCAATAGTAGGCTTTTAAAGGGATAAAGGTGGTGTTCTATCAGTTAATCGGTTTGGTCGACTATCTAATTGGGAGTTTGACTTTTGAACGTAAGACGTTTTCAGTTGTGAGCCTAATAAATACTTCTAAGATTGTCAGATGGGCGTAGAGTCTTCTAGAGTCTTCTGCCGAAGACGAACCGGAAAAAAAATTCCTCCGTTTCAATTGGGATCCACAACAAACTTTCGTGGGTTCTTTCCTGGTCCATGCCTCATCTTTCCACCATGTTTCATTCAAATCCCTCCAGTAGTTCTTTCATAATCCTGCGAAAAACCAACCACCAAACAACCAACCAACAAGCCAACGGCCACAGGAGAAAACGACTTCCTTGGCCGAGGTAAGAGTAGAAAATAAAGACACTTTAAACCATGTAATTAAAGAATAAAACAATAAAGCAGAAAACTGGACCCGTCAACTCCTTTCAGTGCTTCCACTTCCACCAACACGTCTACTGCTTCAGTCACATCTACTTTAGCTGCAACATCAACCTATTTCCTTGCTTCCGTACAAATAAAATAGGCAGAAAATTCAAAATTTCATAAAGCAAAACTACTTTTCATGCTTAATATGTGTATAAAGTTTGGTGAAGCCAGTATATATATGTAGTTCGTCAGATATCTGAACGGATGGATGTCCTGATGACTACATCCGGATCAGGCTTTTGAAAGTATTTAGTTCGTAGAAGCTTCACAGTAGGATGTTTCTCTCATAGGAACCCATTACTGCATCACTATTTGGTCCGGATACACCTTTATTTCACATGTGCAAATGCTAATATTGCTAATTAACAGTAAACACATCTTCCTGAGAGAGAGAACACAAACTTCTACAGGATCCTTTCTTCATTTGACTAAATAACCCTTCAGTGTTTAAGGTCTGACCACAAACGACTGACGTTTAGAACCCAGAACCAACCACAGTGGACGTCCCACTGATTCACACAGAAAAGGAAGAGACTGGTTTCTCCGCTGATGTGAGAACAAATGATTGAACCCTACAGTAATTGTGCGAAGGACCAAGAGTTGGCGAACTTCCCTGAAACAGGAAGCTGTTTTCTCTTCACTAACTTGGTTTCATTTCAATGAAAGCTGACAGGAAACCAAACATCAGAGGAGCAGATTGTTTCTATCTGCCTTTACCTGGATGTCAGAATCTTAACAATGAGGAGCGACGCAAGAAAAACCTTCAACACGACCAAAAGCAGCCAAAGGAGAAGAGAGCAGCCTTACCTAGCTTGGGCAGCGAGTACTGAACTTTGAAGTAGTCCTGGTAAAATCCCAGAAGCCTCTTGGTGATGTGGAGAGCGTAGTCGCCTGCTCCGCTAGAAATGGCATCCGGCCGTGCGTACAGTCGGATCTAAAGGCAGGAGAAGATGAATGGAATCAGGCCAATTTTGGAAATGGGATTTGTGCGTCTACAGAGAATAAAGCAGGAATGAAGCTTTTAGACAGAAGAAAATTAAATTGGCTGTTTTACAATCAAATCTGCACAGACAAACAGAACGAGGCTGTTTCTGAAACAGCAAATAATCCAATCAGGCTGAGCTGAAGTTCAGGTCTGCAGAGACGAATGAAGTCTGACTGGTTTTTGTCCACAGACATGAACAGAACGAGGTTGGTGTCAGCAGGTCGAGTCAATGCAGAGAATCATGTTCAGCTCAAAATAAAGGAGGGAGGAAAACAGCTGCCAGCAGAAAACATCGACTTTTAGGCTCAGAGGGGAAAAAAGGAGGTGAGAAGTTCTGCTTCAGGCCAATTCCAATATTTCTCACAGTCAAATATCCAAATCATGCTGAGCGAAATGTTTTGAAAAGACTTTATTCACTCCAGTTCTAGTCATGCTAGTTAGCTAGAGATGCTAATGTAGAGCTCAGTGTGGCCCCAGAGGAGAAATAAATATATATATTATAGATCCGTACATTTTAGGAGGTCAGCTGAGGTAAAAAAAAAGCCACAGAAAAACCTCGGTGACATTTTCTACTCAGATCTGATTTTTCGATCTTTGTGAAATCTGGACACAAACAAAAAGATAAATGCAGCACAGATTAGCTTCTCTTTCTCTTCTCGTCATCTTTCTCCTCTTTACCTCCTCCCCCACCTCCCCCCTCCTCTCCTCTTGTTATCTCTCCACTCGTCCATGACATCACTGGCTGCGTTCAGTCGCTCCGTCTGTCGCCCTTGGATGATGGATGAGGTGATGGACGCTCGGTTGCCACGGTAATTTGATGGATGGTTTAGCAACTGATATGAGTGCAGAGAGCAACACACACACACAGCAACACACACACACAGCAACACACACACAGCAACACACACACACAGCAACACACACACAGCAACACACACACAGCAACACACACACACAGCAACACACACAGCAACACACACACACAGCAACACACACACAGCAACACACACACAGCAACACACACACAGCAACACACACACACACCAACACACACAGCAACACACACACAGCAACACACACACAGCAACACACACACAGCAACACACACACAGCAACACACACACACAGCAACACACACACAGCAACACTCACACACAGCAACACGCACAGCAACACACACAGCAACACACACACAGTAACACACAGTAACAAACTCACACTGCTGACCCGTTACAGCTGCACCATTTATTCGTCCAATCATATCATGACTTATATGATGACGCTGCTGTGATGAAGAGAGAACCTGAATGATGAGAGTCTCTGTCAGAGTCAACAGGACAGAAGAGACGATTGTTGGTTTCAGAGGCTGGAGCCCAAAGGGGGCAGCAGCGAGCAGCTTCTGGTGAACCTGGACCTGCAGACTCCTCTGTGAGGATGTCTGTGTGTGATGTTCACAGTCAGTCATCGTCTGTTGTTGTGTGTTTGTCTTTGACTCCAGGAACACCCGTCTTAGCCTGCTGCCACCATGACCCAACCCTGGACAGGTGGATGAGCTCATGGATGGATGGAAGCAGCCGTCGTGAGAATCTGATCCCACCTCCCCTAATTTAAATCTATGTTGTTAAACTTTGCTCTAAATAATCGGTGTCTCATAAAAAAATTCAAATGTGACCTTTATCATTTTAAAATACTAATCTGACCTATAGTATATTATTATTATAGGGCATTCAGGCGACCTTTAGCATCATTATAGCATGTTAATGTGACATTTAACATCATTACAGAAAATTAAACGGACTGATTTAGAGATGGAAACCAAACTTTCTTCGTTCTTCAGTGTGATCAGTGTTTTTATGAGACAACATCATTAATGGAACACGCAGGAAACTATGTGGTTGTGTAAGATGTAAGATTTTATGGTCATTATGGGAAATCAAGAAGACTTTTATTGTTATTATATAACTAATGTGATTGTTCTGGTTGACATTAGCAGGAATTTATGGTTTTAGAATTATTATGTGATAAATAGTCATTATGGAAAATCAACAAGACTTTTATACTAATTTTATACTGGAAGTCTAAAGTGATGTTTAGCTGACCTCCCAGTTTAGGCCATAGCTGTTTAAAAATGGCGGCCATTCCTTTGTGCTGTGAAGGATTTTCCGTGCGCATTGCGCATTGTTGAAGCAATGACGATTCTCTCTGACCAATCACTGAGCTGCAATGTTTCACGTCACCTTTTAGTACCTGTCCAGCTTTTTTGGAACGTTAGCGGAGGTGATACCAAAGAATTAGTTAGAGTGGAGTTGAGGAGAGCCGGTACCAGGCAGCAAAAACGTGAAACTTAGTCACATGGTGCAACAACAATCCCCTGAAGCTGAACCAATGAGCTTGTGGTGAACTGCGATATTTCAAATACGAATGTTGCTACAAATTAGCAACACATTTCAATCATTAACCAAAGCTAGCTGGCTAACCTTTATGTTTAAATGATAAAAAATGTTTAACATTAAATACAGTCCTGGTAGTGGAGGTAATCAGACAGGGTTGTTTGTTCCAAATATAATGATATATAATGTATATGAATATATAATTATACTGCATAAAGAGCATGAGAACTTGGTGGTTTTCATTTCTATTGGTTCAATAAGTTTGTTATATATATTTGTTATATATTTGACGTTATGTGCTGAAGTGTAATGAGGTGAACCTCGTAGCGCTTTAGCATTCAAGTCGCAGCGCATTAGCACCCAGCTAGCGACTCTTCCTCAGTTATTTATGCTAATTCCTGCTGTGGGAAATCTGCAGCATGCAGACTGGTGCTCCTCTTTTCTCTCTGCTGTTTGGAGGAGGATGGAGGGATGAATGCATCCGTCACTTGAAGCCGATTGAGCGGGTTAGGAAGAATTTTTCCTCCGTCGTATAAAGTCTTTCAGAGGTTCGGAGGAGGAACGGGGACGGGATGGGGAATTAATGTTTCTGTTAGAGGAAGCTGCTCTGCAAACAGACAGCAGCAGCATCTCCACCGCCTTCAGGCTGCAACCAGGATTTTAATATGAAACAGAGACACAAAGTATCTGTATGTATAAAATTATGACTCTGCTTTATTCAAGCAGGACTTTCTCCTTCTCTTAATCTCACATCTGTCCGTTCAGTCTGACTAAATCCTCCTGAATCATCAGGTACCAACAGCATCTCATATGTTAAAGGCAGCAATTTATTTAACATTCGTCAGCGGAGGATCATCACTGAGTTCCTCATAGGCTCTTTGCAGGGAAAGTGGCTGAAGCATCATCTGATCATGGTTCCTTCTTCAGTCACAACTTTCATTTTCTTGAATCTCACAATTGGAGAATGACTGATTCTGATCCTCCCCGACATTTAATGATGAGGGATACAGTCATCAATATGTCCGTCTGTCCATCTGTAATGATTTTCTGTCCGGAGTAGATCCTGAAAACCACAATTAGAAGCTTCACAAACTTCACACGTATATTAACCATAAAAAAGTCAGCATCCTTTTGATAGTCTTAGTTTTCTCTCACTTTATCGTCTGAAGCGAATAAAGACTTCGTGTTCTTTATGGATACGTCCTCCGGAGGATTTATCGGATACGGATTCATTTGTTGGGGATTAATATTTGGGAATTGATTAACGCCTTATCGACAGTATTCTGTAACTGTAGCCTATTAAACACTTACATTAGCTACCATTAGCATTCAACCACTTTCTAGCTAACGCAAATTTTTAATAGGCTACTGTTAGACAATACTATAGAAAAGGTGATAATTCTGATATATTGATACACATCTAGTTCACATTAGAGGTAAATGGTGCCGGTAATTTTAACTAGAATGTGGTTGAATGCTAATGGTAGCACCGTTTACTTCTAATGTAAACAAGATGTGTATCGATATATCAGAATTAATCAGCACCTTTTCTATAGTATTATCTAACAGTAGCGTATTAAACACTAACGTTAGCTAGGAAGTGTTGAATGCTAACCATTATCAGTAAGCAATGAAATATACACAAACAAATATCAGCGCTTAAAATCTAAATACATCACAGGTCTACTAACCTCGTCCAATCCACGACTACTTCAATGACATGACCAAATTAAAATAGCGGAAGCCGTGTTAGCTGAAGGGGTCTGACATAGCGAGGCTGGAGAGGGGGACAAGTAGAGGGCGTGAACGCACGCATTGAGAAGTCGATGCTGAAACGTTACATTGTGCGACCCGTCATCGATCAGCTTTTTCGATCATCATAATACTTTGATTCCCTGATTCTGTGAATATGGTTTCTGCCTGGCAGCAGCAGGTCTACACCTCCTCCATGCTGAAGAAACCCTGTTCAGTAATGAATGAATACATGAATACTACAGTGTGTGTACTGCCTGCTGTAGAGCTTCAACATCATCTAGAGGAGGAGTGTTCTGAAGAAGCTTAATGTCTTCCAGAGCAGGAAGTGTAAAAACGACCAAGCAATCCTCTAATCTCTCATATCTTGGAATCATCAGCTGTAAGTACTGCTGAGAAATGGGATCACATCACATGGTGGACGACAATCCATTCATCCCTTATCTGTACAGGCTCATCCTGCAGAGGATCGCAGGGGGCTGCAGCCCGGCTCACACTATATACATATATATATATATATATACATATATATATATATATATACATATATATATATATATATATATATATATGTATATATGTATATATATATATATATATATGTATACGTATATATAGCATGAGGTACAATAAAAAATGAGGTAAAATAATCAAGCATGAGGTATAAAAAAAACAATCAAGCATGAGGTAAAATAATCAAGCATGAGGTAAAATTTAAAAAAGCATGAGGTAAAATAACGCACGAGGTAAAATAAAGCATGAGGTAAAATTTAAAAAGCATGAGGTAAAATAATAACGCATGAGGTAAAATTAATAAAGCATGAGGTAAAATAACGCATGAGGTATGGAGTGTATGTATTGTCATTAAAGCTGCATTTCACCAAAATAATCTTACAGTAACGTGGAGACACAGACGTGTGAGGAGTGTGTGTGCAGTGTGTGAGGAGTGTGTGTGTGCAGTGTGTGAGGAGTGTGTGAGGAGTGTGTGGAGTGTGAGGAGTGTGTGTGGAGTGTGAGGAGTGTGTGAGGAGTGTGAGGAGTGTGTGAGGAGTGTGTGAGGAGTGTGTGGAGTGTGAGGAGTGTGTGTGGAGTGTGTGAGGAGTGTGTGGAGTGTGTGTGGAGTGTGAGGAGTGTGTGTGGAGTGTGAGGAGTGTGTGAGGAGTGTGTGAGGAGTGTGTGTGGAGTGTGAGGAGTGTGTGTGGAGTGTGAGGAGTGTGTGAGGAGTGTGTGAGGAGTGTGTGGAGTGTGAGGAGTGTGTGTGGAGTGTGTGTGCAGTGTGTGAGGAGTGTGTGAGGAGTGTGTGAGGAGTGTGTGAGGAGTGTGTGTGCAGTGTGTGTGCAGAGTGTGAGGAGTGTGTGAGGAGTGTGTGGAGTGTGAGGAGTGTGTGAGGAGTGTGTGGAGTGTGAGGAGTGTGTGAGGAGTGTGTGTGCAGTGTGTGAGGAGTGTGTGTGCAGTGTGTGAGGAGTTCGTGTGGAGTGTGTGAGGAGTGTGTGAGTGCTGTCCTTGAGTTCCTGGCAGACGAGATGGATGAGCTCTAATTACACTGATAGGGAGATGATCGGAGGAGGAAGAGGAGAAACAAGGTCGTCATGTGTTTGTCCTTGTGTGTTAGCAGGGACGTGTGCGTATTTGTGTTGTGAACGTTACGGCTGGTAGAGGATGATGGGATGTCAGAGGAATCCTGCAGGATGTTTCGACTTTTAAATCAGAGAAGCACAGAAATACAAAGGATAGAACAGCCTTCAGGATCGTTTGTACTTCCTCTGTGCATGAAAATAAATGTTTGTTTCAAACGAGGCATCCGTCAACACCAACATACTGCCGCATGTCCACAAGTGATGCTGTGATGATGTAAATAAAAAGCCGAGATATGATCTTCCTCCGTAGGGTAGCTGGGCTCAGTCTTAAGCCCCATTTCCATTGTGTACTACCGGCTCTACTACCACTTTTTTAGTACCTCCTCCGTTGTGGTTCAAAGAGAGCCGAGTAGGTTCTAAAAGGTCACGGGAAACGTTCCAGACCACTGATTGGTCGATGCCCGGCACACACGGAGTATCCTGCACAGCACAAATCAATGGCCGCCACAGCGACTGTCACTTTCTGAAATATTTTTATATTTTCATATTGAGGAGGTGCAGACGGTCCTGTCTTAAACAGCTGATCACCAGAGGTGAGTGTCGCGCTGAAGACTACGCCACTGCAGTTTCACACGACGTCCATCCACCTTGAGGAGGAACCATCCCCCAATGGAAAATGTGGGGCAGAAAAGTACCCGATACCAAGGCTGGTCGAGTCGAGTCCAGCCGGTACTACGCAGTGGAAATGTGGCTTTAGAGATAGGGGGAGGAGCTCTGACATCTGGGGGGAGGAGCTCAGAGTAGAGCCGCTTCAGGGGAGGAGGTTCGGAAATCTGACCGGGGACCTCACTTTGGAGGTTTTTCGGGCATGTCCACCTAGGAAGAGACCCCAGGGTAGACCCAGAACTCACTGGAGGGATAACATCCCATCTGGCCTGGGAACGCCTCGGGGTCCCCCAGGAGGAGCTGGATCCAACTGGTTTACGCTGAACTAATCCAAAACTGCTCACAATTACTGATGAGTTCAAGATGTGTTCAGGGTTCATTTTTCAGGTCGGACAAAATAACTGTCTTCTCAGGCTGACAAGAATTAACATGACGAATAACCGGACTGGTAGAATCAGCTGTTCCTGACTCTTCCTCTCTGATGATGCTGGATCTCTAACTTTAACACTATCAGAGCGTAAAAAGACTGTTTGAGCCCACAGCTGAGGATATGATGACATCAAACAGCGTTTTGAGGCGCTCAGGGCTGATGGCTGTCATTATGTCGACTTAACGAGCTTCTGTATTTCTATCCACATAGACCTCATTTCAGATTTCTTTCTCTGAGCCCCGAGACAATCAGGAATCCCAAAAGATGAGAGAGAAGATGAGGCAGAATCAACATTTGATACATAATGAGAGGATAAGTGTTAATAAATAAATGAGAACAGGAGAAAAACTTATTTTCAAAGCAGATAATTAAGTCAGGGTCATGAAGTGAAGGAAAACACAAATTTCCCTCCATTAGTCTCATCTTAAATCTAATTATTGTCTTTATTAAATGTGTTAATTGTGGGGTTTTTTTTGCTAACGTGTCATGTAAAAACAGTTTTTTCTGATTCGAACACTCACCGTCACGCCGCCGTCGGTTTGCGTCTCTCTGTAGGTGAAGTTACAGACGGCCCAGGCCAGGTAGTAGGTGGACATGCGGGGCGTGCGAGCGAAGCGATTGGTCAGCCAGCCGTCTTCGTCCGACAGCCAGCTGCTCTCGACGGGCATGTTGGACAGCGAGGTGTACTGCGGGTCGTGGCGGAGGGTGAGGGAGAACGTGGCCTTGTAGATGGGCTCGTCAAAGCAGGGGAAGGCCTTCCGGGCGTGGATCGGACTGAACTGAGTCACTGCCAAGAAACTAGGAGAAAAACAGATGAAACGTGTTGCTGTCAAGGAAAGGAGGAAGAATGAGTTTCAGAAGAGCTTAAAATGGTTAAATAAATATCATATTTTCACCATCAATCCCATCGAGACAAAAAGTGACCCAGAATATGGAGACTTCCAAGCCTGGTGTGACCCAAAGGTCTAAAATGTACCTGAATGGTGTAAAACATGGTCATTGAACTAACCTCAAACCACTTTTAAATGTATAAAGTGGTGGTTATGTTTTCATCCATGTTGGTTTGTAGGTAAAAATACGGGACACATTTCCATTGTCATTAACCAATCATTACAATCACAGGGACTTATATGTAGAGTTTATATAAGGTTGAGTCTGTGTAAAAGTCTTTATGCACCAGAACCAGTTTTTACATTGAGCCCATGAATGGGAGTGTAGCAGCACCACAATCCAATCAGGGGAAATGCGGGTTTAATCTGTATAATAAAAACTTTTAAAATAACTCATGTATTTGCTAAACTGGTTATTAGTCAGAACCAAGAAACAAGAGGAGACTTAAAAAATAAAAGTTTTAGTGAACTGTTTGGTTTATATGCAGATTAAATATATACTGTATATGACCTGTCAATCAGTGAGCTTCAGAGGTGAAGCTAGCTATGCTAACCGCTCCCCCTTGTTTCCAGTCTTTGTGCAAAGCTAAGCTAACTGGCTAGTAGATTCAGACATGCCAGTGGTATCAACCTGGGCACCAAAACTATTTCTTTAAGAGATGAAATGCAGAGAAATGTCTGTTTAGTTTAAGCCAGCGAACACAAACACGACTATGAGACCTGAACAAGATTAAGATGCTTATAAAAGTTTTTAAAAAATACACAAAAATACACAGAACTGACTCAATAATGTCAATTATGCAACAGCTGGTAACAGGAAGTGAAACTCCTGTGTGTTGAAATGAGCGAAGATGAAGTCACTTTTTACTCTTTTCTTTGGTCTTTTCTTCTTTAAAATAAAATCCTCCAGGACGTCCCTTTGTCTCTCATCCTTTCTGCTTTTTCCTTCCTGCTTCCTGAATTTTAATGTGCAAGAAATAAAAAGGCGCTGCTGCTGAGCATCATGCTGCTGTTTGGCTGTGGTAAAATGTTACATTAAACTATTTATAACGTGGATGTTTTATGATAAATAAATCATTTATTTTGACACCACTTCCCCCTCTCTTTCATTGCTCTATTACAGGAGCTAATCAGACAGGTGTAGGATTGTTCGGCCTTGGTGGAGGTCTGCGCTCTACTGGGGGCCGTTCTCCTTTATTGACCAAACCCCCAATCTGCTCCACATTTGGCCCTGAATCCAAATGATGTCCTTCCAGTTCAGCTGTTGCATTAAATGACCCATAATTGAATTCATCATCTTCACATTGGCCTGAAAGTTAACTTCTGGATGTGAATGTGTGACGCTGGGAGCTGGAGGCTGTTCTGAATGTATCCAACTTTAAGGTAGGATCAGAGTTCAGAGTTTAAGGATAATCCTCTGGTCTGCCGGTAGACGTTTTCTACTTTTCCTTCTTGAACGTGACAAACTGCTTCCGCAGACACAGATAATCCAAAATAAACAGGAGGACATTTTCTGTTTCCTCCTGATTTCTTTAAGCCGAGTTGAATGTTTTCATATCTGAGCTTTTTTTTTTTACGTCCGTCTGTCAGTCACCTTACAGGCACGGAGGAAATTAAAACTCCAGGAAATAATCCCTCTGAAAACACTGTTATCTCACTCTTACGTGTTTGTGGAGGACGAGATGAAAGGGGAAGGAGGAGGAGGTGGAGAGGAGAGGATGGGGGAAAGTACAAGTGGAATAAGAGAAAGGAAAAAGGTTAGACAAGTATAGATGAGGAAGAAAAGAGGAAGTAGAAGTAAATATTGGAGGGGAAGAGGAGAATCAGAGACTGGCATAAATATTCAAAACAGGGGAGGAGAAAGATAGAGAGGAGAAAAGCTGTCAGGAAGAAGGATAGAATACAGGCAGATAAGAATAAAGAGGGTGAAAGATGAAAAACATGAAAGAAAGACAAAAGAGAGGACCAGGAAGACTCAAAGGAGGAGGAGTTGGAAGAGGAAGATGTGAAAAAAAAGTAACGAGGGATTAAAGCTGGGTAACCAGAACCCCGAGGACGTCAACCAGACAACAACCAGACAACAACCAGAGCACAACCGAACAACGACTGGACAATGACCAGACAACAGCCGGACATCAACCGGCAAACAACCGGACGTCAACCAGACAACAACCAGAGCACAACCGAACAACGACTGGACAATGACCAGACAACAGCCGGACATCAACCGGCAAACAACCGGACGTCAACCAGACAACAACCAGAGCACAACCGAACGACGACCGGACAACAACAAGACAACAACAAGACAACAACCGGACAACAACCAGAGCATAACCGAACAATTACCGGACAACAACAAGACAACAACCGGCCAACAACAGGACAACAACCGGCCAACAACCAGACTTCAACCAGACAACAACCGGCGCACAACCGGCCAACAGTTGGACGACAGTCGGACAACAGTCGGACAACAATCAGACACCACCAGACAAACGATAGGATGAAGGAAAGAGACCTGGGAAGAGAAAGAACAGGAGGAAGAGTAGAAGAGGAAAAAGAAGATGGAGAGGACTGAAAGACAAGCAGGAGGAAGAGGAGGGAAGGAGGAAGGACAAAACAGGATGAGAAAACAAGAAGGGAAAAGGAGGAGGAAGAAAAGAAGTTGAGGAAACAGTTAATGAAGGAACAACAGGAAGAGGAGAAAAGGATTGAAGGGATGGGGAGGAATGAGACGATAAGAAGAAAATAAAGAAAAGATAAAAGATTAGAGATAGGGGAGGAAAAGAGAGTGAAGAGGAAAGAGGGAGAAGAGTGGAAGAAGGAGGGGGAACAAGAGGAAGGAAAAAGGAGGAGAATGACATGACAAGAGAGCAATGGAAAGAAACAAATTGGAAGTTTGGAGATGATAGAGGGAGGGGGAGGCGAAGAATGAACGGAGGGAGGAATGGAGAATAATAAACAAGAGGACGAGCGAGGCAGAGAGACAGAGAGAGAGAGAGAGAGAATAATGGAGAAAGCCTGAGAGGAATAAGATAAAGAGGGAATCTATTAGAGGAGAAGCACACACAAACACACACACACACACACACAGACACACACACACACACACACACACACAGACACACACACACAGACACACACACACAGACACACACACACACACACAGACACAGACACACAAACACACACACACAGACACACACACACACACACACAGACACACACACAGACACACAAACACACAGACACACACAGACACACACACACACAGACACACAAACACACACACACAGAGACGTGTGCGACGGGACATCCTGCAGGTTGCCAACAGTCTTCGGTGCCAAAGTAATGCTTGTTGTCACTGTTATCCTGATTGACAACCAAGCCTTCAGTGTTGCCCTGGACAACCATGACACATAAACGTACTCATAAACAAACACATATACATACTTAAACACACAAACACATAAACACACTCACAAACACACAAACACACTCATGCATGTATTCATGTAGCAGCGCTTCACCTCGTCTCCTGAGCACCAGAAGTGAAGTGAAAATGACATCATTTCCTGCTGTAATGTTTGTCATTACCTTGTCTGGAGACACCACAGAAGAAGAGTGAAGGCATGTCAATCACACACACATTCATGTTTACATCACTTCAGAGGACCTTGACTTACATTCATTCAGACTTAAAGGAGCAGTCCATCCAAAATGAACATCAGATCATCTTCTCACCCCAAAGAAGCAAAAGTCAGATAAAGTTCACCAAACATTTCTGGAGAAGATGGAGACGAGTTTTATCCACGTCCCAATTCCAAGACCTTCACCACTGCTGACCCACAAGCTCCAGAAAAGTGGGCTCCAGTAGCTCAGAACCATCTAGATCAGATCATTAAGGGTCAAAGCTCCACCCGACCTTCCATCAGCTGGTGGGAGAGTAGATAATGACTAACCTAAAGCCACACCTCCAGCCGAATAATAAATGATTGACCTGTGTTTGGTCCAAACAAAGTGATCGTCTGAACAGATGTATGTCCCCACAATGTAAGTAACACACACACACACACACACACACACACAGACACACACCACAGTTTTCAATGTGAAAGCGGGGAATAGCAATTTGAGACGTTGCTTAAAGAGATCAGTGTCCGGTGTGAGGAGTGTGTGTGGATACACCAATCAACACACACTTCTAGGACACATAGACACACGCATACACACACACACACACACACACACACACACACACACACACACACACACACACACACACACACACACACACACACACATCTCATTCAGATTCAGAGATGAGACTGAAGGTAAAATGTTGAGTCAGGTGCTTTTCTGTGTGTGTGTGTGTGTGTGTGTGTGTGTGTGTGTGTGTGTGTGTGTGTGTGTGTGTGTGTGTGTGTGTGTGTGTGTGTATGCGTGTGTCTATGTGTCCTAGAAGTGTGTGTTGATTGGTGTATCCACACACACTCCTCACACCGGACACTGATCTCTTTAAGCAACGTCTCAAATTGCTATTCCCCGCTTTCACATTGAAAACTGTGGTGTGTGTCTGTGTGTGTGTGTGTCTGTGTGTGTGTGTGTCTGTGTGTGTGTCTGTGTGTGTGTGTGTGTGTGTGTGTGTCTGTGTGTCTGTGTGTGTGTGTCTGTGTGTGTGTGTGTGTGTCTGTGTGTGTGTCTGTGTGTCTGTGTGTGTGTGTGTGTGTGTCTGTGTGTGTGTGTGTGTGTGTGTGTCTGTGTGTGTGTGTGTCTGTGTGTCTGTGTGTGTGTGTGTCTGTGTGTGTGTCTGTGTGTTTGTGTGTCTGTGTGTCTGTGTATTGTGTGTGTGTGTGTGTGTCTGTGTGTGTCTGTGTGTGTGTCTGTGTGTCTGTGTGTCTGTGTGTGTGTGTGTGTGTGTGTGTCTGTGTGTTTGTGTGCGTGTGTGTGTGTGTGTGTGTGTGTGTCTGTGTGTCTGTGTGTGTGTGTGTTGCTGCTGCTATAGTTTTACACAGGAAGCCGGCGAAGAGGCTGATTCATCATCTTCGGTGTAAAATATGCGACTGATGGAGGAGGGGGAGGAGAAAGATGGGGGAGGGGGGGTTGTTTCATCAAATTTCGATTCTCGTTTATTTGAGGAGCAAGGGAGGAGAAGGTGAAGAGGTAGGAGAGGAGGAGGAGGATGAATTAAAGCGTGATGATGTCACTCAGTCGATGCAAAATTAAATATTAGACGGGGGGGAAAACAAGTGCAATAAAAGTTAGCTTATAGATGTGTTGCTGCTCGACAAGTTGCAACCAGAAATCAATAGAAAACCGGTTTGGTTTGGTTCAGGCGGTTCCAAAGGAAGTCAGACTCACAGCTCCATGCATACAAATCAATATTTATGATCGATGGAAGAAAAGGAGAGAGAATATTTGTTGCTAATGCAGCCTTAAAGTGGTGAGAGAGAGATGGTATTTTTATTTTTTTATTTTACCTTTCTTGAGCAGGAAACGTCTCAATCAGATTTTAAATGTCTTTTAAAAGAGCGTTCTGGAGACAGGAAGCAGCACCAATCAGCAGGGTAACAACAAACAGCATTTACAAAAGTATTAAAAGCATCAAAAATATTCAAACACAAGTCGTCAACGTCAGGGATGGAGCAGCGCAGCACCGGCTAACTCAGGTCAACAGTACCTGGTACTCCTCTTTTTAGAACCTGCTCGGCTCGCTTGGAACCTCAACAGAGCAGGACACAGGAAACGAGTATCCTGCACTCACAAATCAACGGCCGCCACACGCAAACAGAGAAGCTACTTTAGCGACTGTGACTTTTTGTATTGTGGCTGCTATATTGAGGAGGTTCAGATGTTCTTGTCTTAAGCAAACAGGTCCACAGGGTCCACAGGGTCCACAGGGGGCGCTGTCAGTGCTACAACACACCCAGTCCTCACATGTCGAGAACAGGGACAGCTTTGTCCGGCTTTAGCTCGTTGACTTCAGCGTTCACCACAGTGATACCAGCCAACCTCATCAACAAGCTTTCCCATCTCGGTGTGGCCCCACCCCCTGTAACCGGGGCCTGAAGTTTCAGTGTGTCAGAACGGGGGACCACACATCCAGGACAATAAATAGAGGAACCCCGCAGGGCTGCGTGCTGGGCCCCATGGTCTACATGCGCTTCAGCCATGACTGTGTGGCCTCCCAGAACAACACCAGCATTATTACATCAGCCGACGACATTCCAGTCATCAGACCGAGAACTGGAGGCGATGACACAGCAGGATGTGGCTGGTGTCAGGACAACAACCTCTACCTAAATGTTAACAAGACAGAGGGGATAATTGTTGACCCATGGAGGAGGAGGAGGGGGAGGAGGAGGAGGAGGACTGCACAGCGGTGAGAGTGACATTTAAATCCTGTTGTCTCACGTTAAGCAGATCAAGACGAAAGTCTGCAAAACTAAAAACAGAACCAGGAAGCAGGTTTTGACATTTTCACTGGAAAAAAAATGAAACAATCTAATGTTCATCCACTTTACCCCCAGTTAGTGAGCAGAATTATCCTTGTATGGTGGCCAGTTTAGGACATCTCAGGATCAACTTTCATTAGTGGTGTTTGTCACCCTCAGCTAACAGGCCTTTTTTTTTTCTATGTTAGCATTTTAGCTTGTTTGCCAGAAAATGTGATAGATAGCAATTATCTTAGCATTTTTTATCTGTTGTTTATCCTTTGTGCAGATGCTAAGATTAACAAAGACAGTAAATGTAGCATGGTGATGTTAGCATATTAGCATGTCATGATAGTAATTACTACCTTTATCTATTCTTTATCTTCTGTACAGGAAATTCTGACCTGCTGGTGACAATTGATGAAAATCAGCAAAAACAACAGGATTCATTCTCCAGGTGTGACGAGTTTAACGTAAATCCATCCTTAGGTTGTTGTGTTATTTCACTCCGGCCGACACGCAAACATAATGATGTGGTGGCTCAAAATTCAAAAAGGTCAATTTGAGGTTCAGGGGGGTCAGATTTGTGAAAACCTCTATTTAAAGCACCTCCTCCTCCTCCTCCTCCTCCTCCTCCTCCGTGTTTTAAAAGCTCAGAGAACGAATGAATCTATTAAGTTGCTTCAGCCGACTGCCAGGTTGGATAGGTTACACTCTGACACGCTGCAGACTGGGTGAGCCGGGTATCGATCTGAACCATCTCAGCGCTGGATTACTGTGTCAGGAGGAGACGCGAGCAGAGAGTCTCAAGTAGATGAGGTGGATCTGTGGACCAGCTTCTTTCTGGCCTCCATTAAAATGAAGACTCTCGCCTCATCTTCGCTTAAGCATCCGTCTCTCTCGTTAACGTCCCTCTTCGTCATCAGCGCCGTCCTCGTTAGCCGCCTTACGACTCCTTGTTAGCTGGAACTCCTCTCCTCGTTAGAGAGGGGAGCTCAGCTCAGCAGGTCTAATGACGCCGTCGAGGAGCAGCTTCTGTCAGAAGCCTGAGCTTCAGGGAGGTTCTTCAAAGAACAGGAAGACGCGCCGAGACGCAGGGGCGGCCATGTTTTAATTACACAAACGCAACGACAAGAGCAGAGACTGTGTGGGCGTCGACCTCTGCTGTGGGTTCAGGTCGGTTCAGCTGCAAACAGGATGGATGTAGATCAGGGGGTGACGTGAGTCATAAAGTCACTCTTATCCAAACACATCACTGGATAACAGCTGCTGACATAAACCAGGAAACAGTCAGAGAGGCCACGCCTCCACCGAGACCCCTGTCACTCAAACCTGACACATCCAGATCCGGTTTATGATCTGGATCCAGATGTGCATCCTGGTGGAACATCCTGATTGGTCCATGTCGGAGTATTTTTTATTTTGATTGGCCTGTTGTCATTATTATTTTTCATAATATTGGTAAAGTGTTAAAAAAGGTTCTCACAATGTTGACGAAAACATGATCCAGAATCTGCATCTGTACCCGGATCCACCTCAGAACTGAATCAAGTCTTCCTTTGACCAAAATCCACCAAAATCTTTGTTATCTTTTCCAGATATCTTTGGACAAACAAACAAACAACCGATCACATATTTAAAGATGAAAAATTATTTGTGTGATCAATAAATCATCAATTTTAAACAAATCACAGCTTTTTTCCCCTTATTTACAGTTTTCAGACAATTAAAGGAAAACATAACCAGTGAATTTCTCAGTTCTGATCAGCTTTATAAAATCAATAATGACGTCTAACACCACCGACTCCACCAATCAGATTCTCTAAATGATCTTTAATTTGTTGCCACAATTATTTCATAATAATTATATAAAAGAATAGAAACCAGAACAGAGAGAATAGAAAACAGGACAGAGACTCCTCCTCCTCCTCCTCCTCCTTCTCCTCCTCTGTTTAAGTTTCCTATACATTAGCTGAGTATTGATGTTTTTACCCCGCTGTGATGTCATGAGTCATGTGATCAGCTGACAGGTCGATGGAGTCTGTACAGATGAGACTGGATCAAACCATTTCACTGGGATATGACCTCAAACTAATCCTTACATCATAAAGAGCCTAAAGAGAGTGTGTGTGTGTGTGTGTGTGTGTGTGTGTGTGTGTGTGTGTGTGTGTGTGTGTGTGTGTGTGTGTGTGTGTGTGTGTGTGTGTCTGTGTGTGTGTGTCTGTGTGTGTGTGTGTGTGTGTTAATTAATTCTGCCCAGCCTGAGTTTCACAGTATCTCTGGATATTAAGCTGTTGTGTGTGTTAGCATTAGCCACACTGATGTATCAAGCTAATCCTTGGGCAAACAGGGTTGTACACACACACACACACACACACACACACACACACACAGACACACACACACACACACAGACACACACACACAGACACACACACACACACACACACACACACACACACACACACACACACACACACACACACACACACACACACACACACACACACACACTTCTAAGCAGTGTTCTGCAGTATTTCTGAGCAGATTAATCAGATGTGAATGTTGCTAATCCTTTTCTTTCACTGAACACCTGCTAACTCCAGCTAACATTTGCCACCTCCAGCTAACTCCTGCTAACACCTGCTAACACCTGCTAACACCTGCTAACTCCAGCTAATTCCTGCTAACACCTGCTAACTCCTGCTAACAGCTGCTAACACCTGCTAACTCCTGCTAACACATGCTTACACCTGCTAACTCCTGCTAACACCTGCTAACACCTGCTAACACCTGCTAACACCTGCTAACTCCAGCTAATTCCTGCTAACACCTGCTAACTCCTGCTAACACCTGCTAACACCTGCTAACTCCTGCTAACACCTGCTAACACCTGCTAACTCCTGCTAACACCTGCTAACACCTGCTAACTCCTGCTAACACATGCTAACACCTGCTAACTCCTGCTAACACATGGCGTTTCATTCCCAGGTTGAATCAGATCGGCAGGATGTTGATGCTTAAATACTTGTCAGTCCGTGTCGGAGGCGGAGTCACCATCAGACCTGATACTGTAAATGTTGGTGAAACATCCAATCAGAGGCGATTAGTCGACATTTAGTCGTCAGGTTTCTGTCAGCTGGTGGACTCGTCTTTAACTAACCGGTTGTTGTGATCGAGCTCTGCTGGTCCATCAGCTGCTATATTGATCCATGATTGATCCAAACGGCAGCTAACAGAAAATATGGAGCCGCTGTTTGTGAGGGATCAGAGCAAACGTCTGTTTCCAGTCTTAAAGAGTTTCCTTTCAGATTTTATTGACCTTTCTGGACAACTTTAATGTGAAAATACACTCGTTAAAAGTTAGTTCACATCACTTCAATAATTAAAAGAACTGTTTAGCCAAATATGGACATTCAGCCATTATCTGAGCGCCAGATATCCTGAGGAACCTTCAGAGGGAACCAGAGCTCCTGATGTCATCCATTAACTTTGTGGAAGAGCCAGATTAACGTATCAGAACACACTCCATCTCCCATCAGCACCGGGGGACCACATCTGATGTGGAAACAACTCTGCAGCAAGGGCTGATGGGAAATTCATAAGTGACTGATGTGTGGTGTGTGTGTGTGTGTGTGTGTGTTTGGTTTGATTGGTGGAACACACACACCCGCTGTGAGGAGTGTGTGTGAGTTAATCAATGTCTTGGATGTGAAGCACTGACCTTTTCTGGTTGAACCACCTGCTGCTGTGTCCCAGTGTGTGTTTCTGTGTGTGTCAGTTTGTGTATCAGAGTGTGTGTGTGTGTGTGTGTGTGTGTGTGTGTGTGTGTGTGTGTGTGTGTGTGTGTGTGTGTGTACCGTCTCTCTCTCTGCAGGGTGTACGAGCTCCTGAAGAATCCCAGCAGCTCGTCCTCGATGGCGGCGTCGAAGCTCACGTTCAGCCGGTAAACCCTCATGGGCTTCAGCTCGCGGTGCAGCACCACAACGTACATCTGATTGGCCGGGTAGGGGAAGTGGCGGTGGATCCGCATGGCTCCGCCCCCGGGCCTGCTGGCTGGACGACCACCGGCGCCGCCCTCTGCCGTAACGGACACCCGGTCCACCTAAAGAGAGGAGGAAGATGATTCAGTTTGCTTTTAAAATGTTTTTTTCCTTAATTTTATGGATCCATTCTTAACTTCGTTTCCTCCACCGAAGGTAAAGTGGTGAACTTTATATATATAAAGAACCCCAACAAGTCGAGGTAAAGACTACAAATACCTTTAACATTTGTCCTTCCGTCTTTAAATGATCTCATTTCTCAGCTCTTCCTGTTTGATGCCCTAAAACTTTTTCTCTGCATCACAATATTAGTTTTAAAACACAGAGAAGAAGAAGAATCAGTGAACTACCCACTGAGACGAGCAGCAGGGCGACGGGTCTGTCAGCGACCCTCAGCCCATCAAACACGAGCATCTCTGTCTGTGATCAATGAGCTGATCGATACGTACAGAGTCTGATGACAGAGAGCAAACCAGGGGCATTGAGAGGATGTTTTCCAGGGTTTTCTGGTGAGTCAGCGAACGCCACGCTCCGTGATGCCTTCAGGTGTTCCTCTGAGGAACAGCACCAGCATCGCTCCTGCCTGAGTATCAAAACTCTGGTCAGTCATGTGACCTGACCTGACCTGTCCAATCAGGTCAACACTAAACCTCCTCCACCCAAAACTGGAGGTGGAGGTCAGGATGATGCAGACGTGGTCTGAGGAGAATCTGTGTTCATCACCGTTATCATCTGAGATTTAAATTCAACTTTACAGAGAGGCGGCCAATCAGATGAGGAGGATGTGAACAGAGTTGGAGGCGGATTCAGACCAAGGAGCAAATCCAGGAAATTATCTTCATGCTCTTTAAATTTGTGAGATTTTCAAACAAATGCATCAGCTTTTCAAAATAATAATAATAATAACAATAATAATAACAATAATAACAATAATAATAATAATGTTCACATTAAATATGTTTTTTATAACATTAAATAAAATGTTAATGCAGAAAAACATAAAAATTAAACCCGACGGTTTGACCCGATGATGTACATCTGTGACATCATCACAGGTTAGATAATGGAGCAAAGCCTAGGAGCTAGTTGAGCTAGTTGAGCTAGTTAAGCTAGTTGAGCTAGTTAAGCTAGTTGAGCTAGTTCAGGAGGACGACTCGAGCTGCACTGCTGCAAACACACATATGGACACGACAAACGTCATCAACAATACGGCGTCTATTTAAGCTGCAACAATTTCCCATCCCCCCCTCTGCCTGTCAGAGGCCCCCCCCAGAAAAGCTCCACAGACACTTTCAGCTCTTTCTGACTTTGTTTAACGTTAAATACATTTTGCTCTCATGATGTTTGGCTCTGCGAACACAGAGATCCTCGCTGATCTATTTTTTCCTCCTCTCTCCGGCAGCAGGTTGTATTTGTATCCACACTCGTGGTTTTGGCCTCCTCACATCCTGACAGTGTTTCTTTTAATAAAACATGGGCTCTGAGGGGACCTGAGGAGAGACGTGTCTCCCCCCCGGCTCCCAGCAACACCTCCTCATTCACACACAAACACAGACGACGCCGCCGCGGGGCTTTTTAATCGGCCTCTGCCCAAATTAGACAGATTTATCCCCCTCACACATTAACCGGGCTGACCGGCCCGGAGAACCTCGGCACTCAGGCGTTTGTCTGAGGCTCTCTCTCCTCGCCACGAGCTCCAGTCCAAAATCCAGCTGAAGCAGCAGGTTTGACAGTTAATTAGCCTCGTTAAGAAAATCTCTGAGGACAAAGATTCTCTGTTCCAGAGCAAATAAGGCTTTTGTTTGGGAAGAACGCACAGAGGTATGTGCCTCTGTCTGGATATTATGGTATGTAAAGACGATTGGATGACACAGGAGAGTGGGCGGGGTTTAGAGCTACATGTTTGTTTTTTGATTGTCAGGAACAAATCTCTAAAAGTTGAAAATGGGTTTTGATTAAATTTGGCGTCTGGGTGGATCTTAGACCAAAAGAGAGTTTATAAAATATTAAAGCAGATTCTGGATTTCTTCTTTAATAAAGGACCTCATTCGTAAATATCATGACAAATAAAAACACGCAGGCATGGATAACTCGTGATGTGCAACAGGATCGAGATCTGGATCATAATCTAAATCCTGATCCAGATCTGGTAGATTAAATCTATGCAGTCACAAAAGTGCCACAGGTGAGGCTTTAACACCTTTATTCCACCTCACTGTTCTGTATAAAAGTTACAAAGGCACCAAATTCACGTCTGTATAAAAGAAGCGAGTCGGCAGGATGGGGATAAAACCTTTTATCACGTGTTTTGTGTGCGACTCACAATTGTGAGCCTTAAAAAGTGGCTAATAGCAGTTAGCAGCTAACTCAAAGAAGAAAATCAACCGAAAAGGTTTTCAAATGATCGAAATCCAGGAGCTCCTTACCCTCCGAGAAGTTTACGAGATCAACCGCCTCGTAACACGAAGGTAAATGATGTTATTTTATTGTTTACAAAGTGCTGACTGACACACATGTAAATCGTCGCTCTATACGCTGATGATGCTGTGTTATACATGCTGTCTAAAATCTAACAAAGGCGTAAAGAAGGATCTGTTTTGCTGTGTTATTGTGTGATCTGTGTGTAAAAAGAACTTGTGAAGCTACATTACGCTTAACTTAATCCATGTCACAGATTTCTGCCCCAACAGGCCACCGTACCTCGAGGCGGTCAGCGTGCAGCACGATGAATCTGGTGGCGTTGAAACACTCCAGCTCGATGCTGACCTCTCCGGAGAAGGTGAAGTTGTCCATGTAGACGGCGAGCTGCAGGTCGTAGTGCCGAGGCCTCACCGAACCCGGCAGCCGCGAGTTCCTCCACGGCTGGACCACCTCCTCATCCCCCCTATCCCCCGTCCTCTCCCCTCGACTCCCGTTCGACTTTGTTGACCCTCCGCCGCCTCGTGAACCCGACTCTCCGGTCAGTCCGTCGCGATCTCGTTCACCGCACTCCTCAAAGCGGACGCTGAGCACCACGGCCACCGCCGTGACGATGATGAGGGTGAGGATGGACAGGGCGAAGCCCAGCACCAGCCGTTTGTGCACAGTGATGTTGCGCTCTGTGGTTCGAGGTCGGACCACCACCGACTCTGCCCACTGGTCAGAGAGACCGCGGCCGTTCCGCATGGCGCCGGGGCTGCTGTCGTTCAGTCCCATTTAGCAAAGAGTGTCTGATGGCAAAGAAATGTCAGATTTTCTGACTCAGAAAAATCATCGATGCTCCAGTTCCAGAGCTGGTTTTGATTTATTAAAAAGATTCCAGTTCTCCGTCCGTCAGTCCTGCAACTCCAGCAGTTATATTTCTAAAAACCTGACCTCTGACCTCGACCACCGCTGGACCATCGTGGACGTCCTTCCGCTCCGAGTCCAGGAGGAAACTAAAACTCACGTCTTACATTTCAGGCAACAAAACTGACAACCCAGAGAGACGAGAGGGTCGTGTGCTTTGGTTTGTGGTGAGGGGAAGAAAAAAACAATCAATGATGCATGAATTGATTTCAGGTTGTAGCGGAGGCTGAGGAGGAGGAGGAGGAGGAGGAGGAGGAGGAGGTATGCTGTTGAGGATGTGGCGATACAGTGAGCGTACCATCCATAGACTGTCACTGTGAATCAGCTGCGTCAGATCAACTCAACCACCACAGATACGGTGGAAGAAAGTCTTTATGTTAGAATTTAAACAAACTGAGGCCTTAAATGTAGGAAATCCTGGTTCTGAGATCGGAGACGGAGACTTAAGCCGATGCTGGAGATTTAAAGCAGCTGCTCTGTGTCTCCAGGCGGCTGTAAAGTTAATTTCTTCCGAGTTAAAGCTCTTCCAGACCTGCAATGAAGCATAAATAAACCCCTACTGGACTATTATGGGATTATTATTACAATACAGTGGGAGATGAAAATGGCCTGCAGAACATTAAGGTCAGTATTAAAGATTATTTTGATTACATTTCAGTTTTGGAGGCAGGAGAAGCTTTTTCTTTACAAGCAGGTCAACTAAGAGGTTTCAGCTCAGATTGTTGTGTTCAGTTAATGTTTTAGTTACTTTACATCAATTTTCCTCTAGAATGTGAACAATTATTGTCCCATAATGAAGAATTTACCAGCTGGTTCTGTTGGGATGTTTTAAAGGTGATTTGTTTTCCCAGTTTTTTTTATTTTTTTTACATCAGATCAGAAGCTGAATTTAACGGATTTCGTGTTAAAATAAAATGCATCATTTTAACGGTGTCGTTCAATAAGGCATCAACTCTCTCACTGCGGTGTCCCTCTGGGTCTCTCTCCCTCTCTCACCCTCTCTCTCTCTCTCTCTCTCTCTCTCTCTCTCTGGAGGGGTTTAAGTGGATAATTTACAGCCAGCTGTGGGTTTATTCCACCGTCAGTCACTTCTTCACCGGGACTAAGAGAAGCCCGCGAGGCTGAGGGAAGAATTGATTAAGACTGATTGATACTTCCTCCAACCGGAGGAAACGGAAAACGGGGTAAAAAAAGAAAAAAAGAAGGAGATTTGTAGCCATTAAACTCCAGTCAAAAAGTCTGTTATCAATTATTATTATTATTAGTATTAGTATTATTATTATTATTAGTATTATTCATTAGCCGCTAAAGATCCAGATCCTCTCCGGTCATCCGTTCACTTCTCTTCTTGCGCCGGTGGAGAGGCTGTGAGAACGGGTCGGTTCCTGTACCGGCCCGGTGATCCGGGGAAGAGCACCTGCTTCCAAGCCGCTTCTTCTTCTTCTTCTTCGTCTGTTTCACTAACGGAAGGTGCTGGAAGCGGGACTGTCCGTTACACTACCGGGAGTACGTTACTGAAATCATAAGAGTTGGGTGTCAAAGAATCCGTTACTGATCCGTTTCAGCGACGGGAATCCGTTAAAAACAAACTAGAGGACCCGTTATTACGTCAGAGACCGGTTTCAGTGTGAAAGCACCGATCCGTTAAATGCACAATAAATCCCTCCAGAAGCACCGGATCCGGTTCCATGAGTCCTGAGTTTGAATCGACCGTGTCAGGTGGATTATCCCGGGTTGACGCCGGGCACGAGCCTCTCCGGAGCTCCGCTGTTAAACCGGAACGTCCTCAACTTTTTAGCCCACGGAGAGCTCCTCTCTCCCTCCTCTCTCCCTCCTCTCTCCCTCCTCTACCGGGGGTGGTGATGATGATGATGATGCTCGATGATGATGATGAAGCATCCGCCGAGGATGATGGTGGTGAGGGAAAGTCTCGTGCTTCCCGCTCAGCAGCTGCGGGGTGTGCGTTTGTCCGTGAGCGCGAGAAGCTGCTGGTCCAACCGAGAGGCACGCGCTGACTGACAGAGAGAGAGAGAGAGAGAGACTGTGAGAGAGAGAGAGACTGTGAGAGAGAGAGAGAGAGAGAGACTGTGTGAGAGAGAGAGAGAGAGAGACTGTGAGAGAGAGAGAGAGAGAGACTGTGAGAGAGAGAGAGAGAGAGAGACTGTGAGAGAGAGAGAGAGAGAGACTGTGAGAGAGAGAGAGAGACTGTGAGAGAGAGAGAGAGAGAGACTGTGAGAGAGAGAGAGAGACTGTGAGAGAGAGAGAGAGAGACTGTGAGAGAGAGAGAGAGAGAGAGACTGTGTGAGAGAGAGAGAGAGACTGTGAGAGAGAGAGAGAGAGAGAGAGAATGTGAGAGAGAGAGAGAGAGAGAGAGAGGGGGAGGGAGGAGCACAGAGAGTAAGAGAGAGAAAGAGAAAAAGAGAGGTGAGCTGCAGCTGCTCTCTATTCTACTCTACTCCTTTATTTTATTCTACTCTATTCCATTTTATTCTATTCTATTTTTTATTATTTTATTGTATTATTTTATTTTATTATTTTATATTATTTCATTTATTATTGTATTAATTTATTTTATTATTTTATTGTATTATTTTATTTTATTATTTTATATTATTTTATTATTTTATTATTTTATTTTATTATTTTATATTATTTCATTTATTATTGTATTAATTTATTTTATTATTTTATTATTTTATTGTATTATTTTATTATTTTATATTATTTTATTTTATTATTTTATTATTTTATTGTATTATTTTATTATTTTATATTATTTTATTCTATTATTTTATTTTATTATTTTATATTATTTTATTCTATTATTTTATATTATTTTATATTATTTTATTATTTTATTGTATTATTTTATTATTTTATATTATTTTATTCTACTCTCCTCTCCTCAGAGTAGAGCCTCCATCTACTGATGGAGGCTCTACGTTCAGGAAACGCAGCAGTTCCACCTGAAACCTTTGTTACTTCAAGGAAGACACGACAAATGTCTGCAGACAAGATGGAGACGGAAAAAGTGGAATAGTTCAAACTGTCTGTCCTCATGTCGGGTCAGGACGACATCTCCACCTCCACCTTTTCCTCTTACTCACTAGGTTCATCATCACAACCTCTGGTTGTATCGTTGTCAACATCAAGTGGAAATATTTCAGCGTTGTGAACATTTTCTGACCTTATGTCTCGTTCTGTTTGTACGAAGCTTCTTCTTTGAACCCTCTGTTTGTTGGGACTGTGACGCCGGAGGTTTGAAAGCAGCTAGCTTAGATTAGCATGCCGGCTAATGATCTAAACAAGTGAAACTTAACATGCCGTTGGAAAGTGACACTGGAGCCCTGATGCCACACGTAAAACCAGGGGGAAGATGTTTTAAAGGTAGGAATGGACTATCGTACGAAATATATGACATTATTTATTCAAAAACACAAATCTATTCCAAATATTCTGCTTTAAATTGCTCTAATTAGCTTTGTGTTTACATCGAATCTGTTGGCTCAGGACTGAAACCTGTGAAACGTGATAATAAACCACAGCTGGTCACGTGTTGAAGGTCAGGTGTTCCCCTGTTTTAGCCAAGGTGACACTGACAGGCGTCCAGCTCATCAACATTCACACCACCAGCTGTTTGATTGGCTATTGACACAGCCTGCCAAGCGTTTGATTGGCTATAACATGAGCCATTAATTTTTACAACAATTGGCATTTTGCTGCCCATCTGTCTCAGGATGTGTGTTTGAGTGTGAGCCCTCAACAGTGACATTCTCCTTTTAAGCTACGTGACACACGGTGAAGGTGTAAACATGTGTTCTGTCAGATTTGTGTCATGTTCACTGAAGCTAACAGCTAGCTTTTATCCCTGGCTGTCAGATGCTTCAGTGGTCAATGCTTTGGTTCAGCCAGAGGCTATAGGCTGCTTATGTGAGCCACTGTGTCCGTCTGTCCAACGCATTGACCCTGCAAAGTATTCTACATGGCCAGAAGTATGTGGACACAAACATTTCAGTGGAGGAGCTACAAGCTCACCTACGGAAGCGTAAGCAATTTTAATAAAGAAAATACAAAATGTATTGTTTATGCAAGATGGAGGAAGGTGAGGGTAAAACCAGAAGAGCAGGAAAAAAAACCAAACAAGGGAAGGCTGGAACGCCTGACACAAGCTACGAATACATTAGCGAGGGAAAGCTAATGAGAGGCAGGTGAAGCTAATCAGGTCCATCAAAAAGGCGGGAAGAGACAAAGACAAGAAGAGGAAAAGGGAAACATGATGCTTGAAGTGAAACCATCAAAATAAAACAGGAAGTCAGTGGCTAAACCCAAAAGCATGATGTCCACTCTTCTGGTTTCAGGCTGTGGAGCCTCGTTGCAGGGATTTGATGCTTTTCAGACAAAATGACAGTGACAGGAAGTGAAGCTCCGCTAAGGATGTCATATTTCTGCTGCCGTTGGTTTGTTTGTCTGACTGTTTGCAGGATTACACAAAAACTATTCAATTTGCCAAATGAACGTCCTCGTCGTGGTGAAATTGTGTCTTCACCAGCAGGTAAGGAGGCCAATAAGGTGAGGGGTCGACCTGGTATTCCACCAGTGATGTATTATTGTGTCGTTATTGCAATGTATTTTTCTGCGCATTAGCATAAATTAGCAGGCAAGGCTATTGTAATTTCACAGTAACTTGTAGTAGCCTAGCTTAGTCTAGCCTAGGTTCTGGCTTAATTTCAGCACATTTTAAACTCCGATTAAACCCGTTGTGAAATGTAATCAGACCAAACAGCTGATTTCTAGTCTGCTGTAACTTCCTGTTATTGGTCTGAAAGTCTGAACTGTCCAAAAATGTTTTAACACCGGAGACAGACTGAATTGTGGTTCAGTTGGATCTAGATGAAACCGCTTCTTTCCGTTGGACCATGGTTTGGGTTTTTGGTCCAGATCGTTTCATGCCTGTAAATTTGGTTTGGATCAACCTGAAAAGTACCATTAGGTACATCGAAACTTGAGGATGGGGATTATTTTCATTTTTTCACGTCACCTTTTTCTTCTTCGTTGTTTCCGTACACATTTCTCATGCCTTGCTTGAATTGTAGCTACATTGCCCCCCAACCGTTTCTGGTGGTATTGCTCCGTTTCGTCCGTCTTGTTTGCATCCGTAGGCTCTCCAAAAACGTGCCCAAATACATTTGAAATGAACGCAGACTATTTACGTAAGTCTCCGTCTGTATCCGTATCTGTCTTTAACGTAGAGCATAAATGGGCCTTTAGCAGTAATACACTAACTAGGCTGAATTTGAACCAAATCTGATGCAAATGGCTCCTGATTTCCACAAAATTGCAATTTAATGTACTTGTAGGTGGCTGCAGAGGAAGTATTCGAGGTATTTGTAAATAAGTATTTACATTTTATGCAACTTTATACCCTCTGAGACACACTTTGTACTTTTTCCTCCACTGCCTTTATTTAGTGGTTGACTTTTCAGATCACATTCTTTCATAGCCCAAGGGTGAGGGGTTAGTTTGCTTCAGCCGCAAGACGAATCAATCCGTCCAACACTTTTATAATGTTTCATTGACACTGTAGCCTATGGAGGGAACTCGGAGATTATTGGACTGTCTCTTGGACAAAGTCAGGACACACTCTTTATAACACACACAGCCTCTCTGACATTGCACGGCCAATTAGAGTCCTATTTCAGCCAACTGGATCAAGGTGGAAGACAGCGGGGTAGAGAGAGCGGGGGGGCGATCTAAGCGGGCGGCACACTGTTCTGCCTCGGGGTAGATTGGTGTCAAGTGCAGAGAACACACATAGTGGGCAGAAAATGTAATGAATGTGTATCAGTGAGGAAGAAAGACTGTCTGCACTCGACACCAATCCAGCAGCAGATAAATAAGAGCGAGAACAGACTTAAAGCTGAAAGCAGAGATCCAAACATCAATATTTAAAATTCCTCGAATGCACAAAGTCATCCATGATTCATCGTCACACTGTGTGAAAGAGTCAGAAATGTAAATATAGACTGATGGAGCATCCTGCGGTCAAGACAAACAGATGTCTGCGAGGAACCGAATCGCTGACGGAGTGTGTTTGGTGGAGCTGACAGAAAGAGCATCACTTAACAGTTCCTTCGCCGCACCTCCTCTCTGACTCGATGCTCCACCTCATCACACCAGGAAGATACACAAGCTTGAACAACTTGATCTCTGCATACCTTGATACTAGCACCAAGAATAAAAATATAATGTTAGCTCTGACAGACAGTCAACGCTGCATCTTCAGCTCTCCGATTGTGTGACGTAGCTTCCAGGTAGCAGGTTAATGCAGATGTATGTAGAGATAAGTTCTTGGCGATTTCATCGAGCTTGTACATCGTCTTCGGGCGTGGTGCACGCTGACGTTTAGAGGCTACGGCCAAGATTTCAGCTTAAAAAGGGGCTTTAAATGAAATCTTTTCAAATCAGTTTGGGATCTTCTGGAGACTTGATTACTCCGTACGAGCTGATAGAGTCTCCATCTTCTTCTTTTGGAGAATGCTGCTACGCTGTTTTACTGTGAAGGTTCAGAAATGTTTTGTGGACAAAGAAAGACAGACAACTGATTTTCCTTCGGCTTTGGGGTGAGTGGATGGTGTACGAATTTTCATTTTTGGGTCAACTATTCTTTTAAGTCCTTATAGACAAGTCTTGAATAATCTGATATACGTTCAAGTCAGGTCTCAAGTCTTATTATTGCAGATGTGTGAATCAGCCTGACCAGCACCTTACAGTCCAACTGATGGTTTATTCAACAGAATCTAGACCGCTGGTCTGGATGAAGGTCACATGGACAATTTGTATACAGAGATCACAAAATAGCACTTCAACGAAGTTTTAAAGTAAACAAACCCACATCAGAATAATGTTAACACATCATCATCGTCGTCATTTACACATCATTTACTGTCCCTGTCACATGGTGGTTGATCTTGTCCTCGTCCACTCCCAGGACAACAGAGGCTGGTCGACGTCACTCCCAGGACAACAGAGGCTGGTCGACGTCACTCCCAGGACAACAGAGGCTGGTCGACGTCACTCCCAGGACAACAGAGGCTGGCCGACGTCACTCCCAGGACAACAGAGGCTGGCCGACGTCACTCCCAGGACAACAGAGGCTGGCCGACGTCAATCCCAGGACAACAGAGGCTGGCCGACGTCAATCCCAGGACAACAGATGCTGGCCGACGTAACTCCCAGGACAACAGAGGCTGGCCGAAGACAACAGAGGTTGGCCGACGTCACTCCCTGGACAACAGAGGCTGGCCGACGTCACTCCCTGGACAACAGAGGCTGGCCGACGTAACTCCCAGGACAACAGAGGCTGGCCGAAGACAACAGAGGTTGGCCGATGTCACTCCCTGGACAACAGAGGCTGGCCGACGTCACTCCCTCGACAACAGAGGCTGGCCGACGTCACTCCCACGACAACAGAGGTTGGCCGACGTCACTCCCTGGACAACAGAGGCTGGCCGACGTCACTCCCTGGACAACAGAGGCTGGCCGACGTCACTCCCTGGACAACAGAGAGTGGCCGACGTCAGTCCCAGGACAACAGAGGCTGGCCGACGTCACTCCCAGGACAACAGAGGCTGGCCGACGTCACTCCCAAGACAACAGAGGTTGGCTGACGTCACTCCTTGGACAACAGAGGCTGGCCGACGTCACTCCCAAGACAACAGAGGTTGGCCGACGTCACTCCCAGGACAACAGAGGCTGG
>CM075204.1:21145809-21203309 GCA_037577475.1 Chaunax sp. Z400
GTCATACTTCTAGTCCCCGCCTCTGGGGATCAAGGGGGGCGTGTCTACATGTTTGAGCAAATTGCGGTCGTTAGTTCAGTAAACCGTCCAATAGACTTTGGAGGTGATCCTGTTCATGATTCGCTGCCTGCTCAAGGTTTTCATCAGCCAGATGAGTGAAGAGCTGCACCTGCAGTTCTCCACCAGCAGAGGGCACCAGCCTCCTGCAGAGGTGAGCTCCATTACAGAGTTCTTTAGAAAAGGAAGGTGTGCCACAGGGAGAACTTCATGAAGACACTGCACCACCTTGGCAGAGGTTTGTGTTCATTGAGTGTCGTCTAGTTTTAAGTGGAAAAGCTCAAAGCTCAAAACCAAACAGTGTCTGTTTAGCTTGTCTGACCTGTGGACCACCCCCTTAAATCTCACAGTGTTAAAGAATCCCTAGATCCATCCCTTCATCTGGATTCAAACCAAACTTTATTGGGTTCTTTCTGTATGTGACATGTTTGTAGAAATATGGAGGAGTTTGCAGCAGACAGGTGTTCGGAGTTGATACGGCCTACACTCTGCATGATGGTGAAGAAAGGAGTCAGTGCCATCAATGGCCTAATAGGTGGTATTTCCAGGTCTACACACTCACATGCAGCGAGAGGCCGAGGCAGCATTAGCCTTACAAGAGGGCACGGCTGGCGGGGACCATCCACAACCTGAGCTGCCTGCAGCAAACACATTTCTGTTGGATGCTGTTGCCGAAACCAACCCTCGAAGGAGCCTGAGTGTGCATGACTATGCATGACAGCATGGAAGTCTCCAAGATCCCCAAAAATCACACTGGAAAGAGAGCCAAGACCAGCAGGGCTGAGGAGGCAGACGTCCATCGGGTATTTTTGTCACCTAACGCTCCATTTTGGCCGACACAGTAAAGTAGCTGCAGGCTGTGTTGGTGAAACACAGCAATGTTCAACAAGCTGTTTTCTCAGCACCTTTGAATGGCTGAGAAATTCTACAGTGTTTTCACCACAGGAATCACCTCAGCTGTTATGTATGACATTAAGTCGTGACAAAAAGCAGGAGGTCATCAAAAAACAGCAGTAATTAATTCAAGACTCGATGAGTCATCGTTATACAAAATAGCATCATAATTGTTTTTGTAAAAATGTTATTAATTACTGTCTTAACTCATACTTTTGATTTACTAAATAAACACTGAAAGTAAAACTTGTGTGTTTGAGGTATTCTTGGCAGAATTAATTTTACTACTATTTAACGGATGCATTATTCAGACAGACAGTCAGCTGCAACTGTATGAACCTGGACTGTTTCACTGTGTGAACCTGGACCGTTTCACTGTATGAACCTGAACCTGTTTCACTGTGTGAACCTGGACCGTTTCACTGTATGAACCTGAACCTGTTTCACTGTATGAACCTGGACTGTTTCACTGTGTGAACCTGGACCGTTTCACTGTATGAACCTGAACCTGTTTCACTGTATGAACCTGGACTGTTTCACTGTGTGAACCTGGACTGTTTCACTGTGTGAACCTGGACTGTTTCACTGTGTGAACCTGGACTGTTTCACTGTGTGAACCTGGACTGTTTCACTGTATGAACCTGGACTGTTTCACTGTGTGAACCTGGACTGTTTCACTGTGTGAACCTGGACTGTTTCACTGTGTGAACCTGGACTGTTTCACTGTGTGAACCTGGACTGTTTCACTGTGTGAACCTGGACTGTTTCACTGTATGAACCTGGACTGTTTCACTGTATGAACCTGGACTGTTTCACTGTGTGAACCTGGACTGTTTCACTGTGTGAACCTGGACTGTTTCACTGTATGTAAATGGTTCAGTCACTCACTCCAACAAAGCTGATGACCACACCTGATTTGAACACCAACACTAACATGGACACAGAGGTGGATGCAACAAAATCTGGTACTTTAACTACATCTGATACTTAAACGATGTGGACGTCATTAGTCGCTGGGTGAACAATAGAGCCCTGTATCTTTAATCTGTAGAAGAAGACACAAAAGGAGGCTCTGATTATAAACTGTATCTTTTTTTCTTGTGTTTCTGCTGTGAGAGTTTTTTTGACTTCATTATTTTTTTTAAATGAAAGCGTTCAGGTTATTAATGATCGTCTAACTTCAGTGTCTGAAATAGTAAATAGTGATGAAGAAGCACCGTCAGCTAAATGCTAATCACACGTCCAAACCAAAGCAGCGCTCATCAATCCTCCTTTTATCACTCCATCCTCAGTCCCTCTCCTCTTTCCTTCCCTTCTTTTCCTTTCTTCACTGTCTCTCCTTATTCCTGACAGTCATGTTGTTCTTCTTTTATTCTTTCTTCCAAATACTCCTTCATTCACTCTCTTTTGCTTTTCTCCTGCCTTCCTTTGCCTTCCATTCTTTTCCCCCTTCAATCTCTCCTTCCTCGCTCCCTCTTTCCTCCAACATTTTTCTCTCTAACATTTTACTTTTGTTTCCACTCCTTTCTTCTTCTTCTATCACCTTGTTTTACTGTCATTGCTCTTTTTCTGACGATGTTTTATTTATTTCCTTCCATCCCTCCTATTTATCTTCCTCCCTGCCTCCTCCTCCTCCTCCTCCTCCTCCACCTGACACTGCTTCTTTCTATCTTTGCAAACAACATTTTCTTGATTATATTCCTCCTTCCCTTTAATTTCTCTCCTCTATCATCTCCATTTTTCTTCCTGTTTTCCTCTTCCTCGCCTTTTTGTTCCCTCCTTCCTCTCCGTCCACTGAAGGCAGGAATTGATTTGATCGCTAATTGCACTGAAACAAACAGAAGTTGATTAATTCATGTTTGCGTTCTCTGCTTCTGATAAATGACTCGCCGTTCATGAAAAAACAAACTTGTTAACAGGAGAGAGGAAGTTAAACTCTTGGTATTGTGAGCAGTAAATGGGATCAGAGCTTCGTTTAGCCTGCAGCTAATTACAATTCACTGTGTGTGTCCATCTGTTGGTACTCACTGTGTGTGTGTGTGTGTGTGTGTGTGTGTGTGTGTGTGTGTGTGTGTGTGTGTGTGTAGTCATTGATCAGACTGACAAAGACTTATTATGGTGTCACTTCCTGTGACCCCGTTTGACCCCACTGGCGGTAGAAGTGTGTTTGTGTGTGTATGAGTGTGTGTGTTTTTCCTGCTAATGACTTGTCAGCTTCCACCACAAGCGCTAAAGGTGAGGCTTCCTCCCAGGAGACACCCCCCCACACGCACACACACACACACACACACACCACACACACACACACACACACACCGACACACACTGAATACAAACGTACAGGTTATTTTTTCTTTCGATTCAAACACAAATATCAACTGAAGCTACGAGACGAGTTTCTATTACAGTAATAAATGATCTGAAGACAGCAGGGAGAAAAGCTGACAGTTTGGAGTGGATATGAGAAGCTTCAGGGCAGCCATGTCTATGAAGCACATGATTGGAGTTTTGGACGTTGGAGTTGTTTGAGTGGAATATTATTCAAGATATTTACAAAAAAAAGAATAAATCCTGGTCCAGATCTACACCAAAAAGTGATCCATTAGTCCCTGTCCTCAGCCCAACTCCTGCACATTTTATGAAATGTACTTTTATAATTTTGCGAGTAATCAGTCTGACAAACCAACAAATTAATCAAATACAAAACCAAACATTCGACAAAGCAAACACCTCAAAAACCAATACAGACACAACCACCCGACAAACCAACCAGTAAACCAATCAACTGTGAAACCCCTCCTTGACATAATCATTGGTAGGTGAACAACCAATGAAGACGAGAGAACCAACAGGTCAGATGATAAAACATGTGGCTGACCAATCAGCTTCCTTCTAGTGTTAGTATTTCTTTATGTTTGCTCACATTTACACCAGAAATAAAAGTCTTGGTTCATATTTGACCTTTTATTAAATCAAATCGATCTCATGGTCATTTAATGAACACATTCATTTTCTCTTACCCAGGAAATGATGGCCTTTGAGTCCCGCCCACAGAAAATGGAAAGTTCCATTAAGGTGAAAGAGGGGGGACCTCATACTTTAATAAAGTTTCCCCTTTGTGTTTTTTTTTAGGACTAGTCCACATTTATATAACCTTGTGTGTCATTTGATTTGTTAGAGCTCCTCTGTCCTTATTAGTTGACTTCTTGAGTCTTATTTTATATAGTTTTATATTACATTAAACATTACTTTTGGCTTTTATCACATTTTTGAATATAATTAAACACATTTTCCTTTTTGCATCTTCTGCTTTTTTCTTGCCCTAACTGAAAAATACCAAAAATGAGACTCATGCAGTTGTGATGCTGGTGCTGCAAACAGACACACACTTAACATAATCATGGACCCACTTCTGAAATTAGATTCATGCATATTCATCATTTCCTGAACAAACTTTTCCCCTCAGACTCAAACTCTCCTCTCTGTGAAGACAGAAGTCTGGGTGAGCAGATTTGAAATGTGTTAGAAAGTGGAACACGTGAAATTTATATATTCAGTTTTCAGACAGCCTGAAAAAAACAGCCTGGAAAAAATCAGCCTGGAAAGAAAAATCAGCCTGCATGGAGAAAACTGCCAGAAAAAGTCAGCCTGGGGGAAAAAACACGTGAAATTTATATATTCAGTTTTCAGACAGCCTAGAAAAACCAGCCTAGACAAACCAGCTTGGAAAAACCAAAAACCAGCCTGGAAAAAAAAGCCTGGAAAAAAAAGCCTGGAAAAACCAGCCTGGAAAAAAAAAATCAGCCTGCATGGAGAAAACAGCCGGAAAAAGTCAGCTTGGGAAAACAACCCTGGAAAAACCAAAACCAGCCTGGAAAAATGAGCCTGGAAAAGCCGTATTCTTACATGTCATCACAGCACATTAATGCCTTTTCATGTCATTTCATGCCATAATATAGTTTTTATAAAGAAATGTCTGAATATGTTTTTAGGATCTTCTTGGTTGGATGAAGACCATCGTCTGCCTCAATGAGACGTTCAGGGCCGCGTGACGACCTCGGACCTTCGGTGGTCGGCCTCTCTCTCCCTGACTGACAAACCTTGTAAAATAAAGCTTCATCCAATAAAAGTCCATCCTGGCCGTTTGCTCGGCTTCACCGTAAACCCTTCAGACACAGAGGAGAGAACCGATCGATACCAAACCATCGAGAAGAAACCTGTTTGTTCTGCCTCTTTATCACGGAGTGATGTTCTGACAGCAGACGCTCAGAGCAGCTCATTATTCCACTAATTCTTTATTACGCTGTATGTAGGACCACCAGACTAAAACACTCGGAGGCGCTGCAGGTAGTCGTCATATGAGGTCAGATCAGACGCCTGAAACAGGCAGGAAAAACTCAAACTGTCATGTGATTAAAACGGGACACGGCCCCTCCCCGGTGCTCCTGTCCTATCAGCATAAAGAGGTCAGCCTATCAGCAGCGGGTCTCTGATCACAGCGGCTCCTGTCAGTCAGACCTGGTGAAGGTTTGCTCAGTTTAACCCCATGATGGCAGGCCTGAGATGAACGAGTTGAAACTTCATATTTAGTAGACGAGTATATGTGAAATAATAAAGTACCTCCGTGTTTTATTTCTTCATTATACAGGAGAAGTTCAGGTTTATTGGTACATTAAATACAGGCAGATTGATGACGTCCTATTAAAGCTGGATGTGAGCCGAGTTATTTATGACCCGTTCCATTTATTATTCTAAATAATAGAATGAGAAAGAATGAAATTAAAGCTGTTCAGTCCTGCAGAAGTCACATTAGAACAGAAGTAGAACTGAACAGACCTTATAGAAACCAGATCTGGATCCACACCACAGAATAAGTCACACTAATGTGGAGACGACTCTGAACTCCATCATCTCAGCTGGTGTCGTGTTCCTTTGTTAGCATATAGCGGCTAAATAAAGATCACCTCCTATAAATACGCTTCGATCCATCAGATCCAGATTAGTATCCAGATCCGGATCTGCCCCCCCACAGGATCGGGGGAGTCAGACATGTTCTCAGCGGGTGCTGGACTGATATTCATGGACAGGATTTCAAGGTGCGGTCGAGGTGAGGAGAGTATCAGCTTTGGGAAGCTCAGAACTGCACCTCTGTTCTTTGCTGATGATGTGGTTCTGTTGGCTTCATCAGTCCCTGATCTTCATCAGTCCCTGATCTTCATCAGTCCCTGATCTTCATCAGTCCCTTAATCGTTCGCAGCTGGTATGAGAGTCAGCATCTCCAAACCTGAGGCCATGGTTCTCTGCCAGAAACCGGTGGACTGCTCCCTGCGGGTTGAGGGCGGGTTACTGCCTCCAGCGAGGGAGTTTAAGGACGAACCGTGAGATGGACAGGTGATCAGCGGTACTGTGGGAGCTACAGTATATCAGTCAGGTCAGGTGTTTCAACACCTGATTAGGATGAATATCTGTCCAGCATCCATAAACATTTTCACCCGTTATTCCTCGATCGGCTCGATAGCTTTGAACAAAGACATAATTAAATATGTTTTGTATATTATGCCTTTTCAAACACTGTGTGTCAAAAATATGAAATAAAAACATTCATTTTCATATTTATTGATTTTTAAACTTCATTAAAACATAATAAATAAGACTCTTTTAACTAAATATGTAAAACATGAAATACTTGGGCAGTTGTTCTGAATCCTGTTAGGTTTGTCTTAAAAATCTGATTATTGGATTATTCATCAATCAGCTGATAGTTGTGACACATTTCTATGTTGTTACTCTGACTCTGTTTTGTCCATAAACGACATGAATTATAGCTGCTGCAGGTACTTTTTATGTTAACAGGGGAAATTTGGCCGAATTAATAACACAGATATCCAATAGGAAGCTACGGAATCATGAAGGGGCCAATCATATCAGCTGAGGCCAGTGCCCCTCTGGCCCCGCCCCTGGATCCGCCCATGTCTGTCCGGATACAAATGAAGACGAAGGTTCTCTCCACAGGCTGAGACGTTCTGATGTTTTTACTGTCTGACAGGCGTAACGACTTCATGTTAGCACAAACTTTATTATCACAGACTCCGACGACACAGAGAGGCTGAGAGGCGGCAACATATCATCTGATCCAGAATCAGCTGCTGGTAATTAAATGTCAGCTCCGTCTCCTCTGGTGTTTGTTAATTAATTGCTGTTTTTGTTCAGCGGACATGAAGATGATGACTCACTAATGGCTTTCAGAACAGAATAAGACACAGGAGAGGGGAGGGGTGGAGGAGGAGGAGGGAGGAGGATGGAAGGAAGGAAGGAAGGAAGGAAGGAAGGAAGGAAGGAAGGGAGGAGAGAAAAAAAAGCAAACAAATCCTCTGGACCTGCTGTTGGTCCAAGTCATATTCAGACATATATTTGATATTTGTCCAAAAGCCCTGTATTATTCATCGCCATGGAAACGGACACGCCGTCTTTATGGGATGACCACTCACACACACACACACACACACACACACACACACACACACACAGACACACACACACACAGACACACACACACACACACACACACACAGACACACACACACAGACACACACACAGACACACACACACACAGACACACACACACACAGACACACACACACACACACACACACAGACACACACACACAGACACACACACAGACACACACACACACACACACACACAGACACACACACACAGACACACACAGACACACACACACACACACACACACACACACAGACACACACACACACACACAGACACAGACACACACACACACACACACACAGACACACACACACACAGACACACACACACAGACACACACACACACACACACACACACACACACACACACACACACACACACACACACACAGACACACACACACACAGACACACACACACACACACACACACACAGACACACACACACAGACACACACACAGACACACACACACACAGACACACACACACACAGACACACACACACACAGACACACACACACACAGACACACACACACAGACACACACACACACACACACACACACACACAGACACACACACACACACACAGACACAGACACACACACACACACACACACAGACACACACACACACACACACACACACAGACACACACACACAGACACACACACAGACACACACACACACAGACACACACACACACACACACACAGACACACACACACAGACACACACACACACACACACACACACACACACACACACACAGACACACACACACACACACAGACACACACACAGACACACACACAGACACACACACACACACACAGACACACACACAGACACACACAGACACACACACACACACACACAGACACACACAGACACACACACACACAGACACACACACACACACACACACACAGACACACACACACACAGACACACACACACACACACACACACACAGACACACACACAGACACACACAGACACACACACACACACACACAGACACACACAGACACACACACACACAGACACACACACACACACACACACACAGACACACACACACACAGACACACACACACACACACACACACACACACACACACACACACACACACACACACACACACACACACAGACACACACACACACACACAGACACAGACACACACACACACACACACACAGACACACACACACACAGACACACACACACACACACACACACACAGACACACACACACAGACACACAGACACACACACACACACACACACACAGACACACACACACAGACACACACACACACACACACACACACACACACACACACACACACAGACACACACACACACACACAGACACACACACACAGACACACACACAGACACACACACACAGACACACACAGACACACACACACACACACACACACACACACAGACACACACACACACAGACACACACACACACAGACACACACACACACAGACACACACACACACACACACACACACACACACACACACACAGACACACACACACAGACACAAAATCACTTTTTTGAAGAGGAAGCTGCAGATTGTACAGATGCAGCTGCTGAAGCGTGACGAAGACGCTCCTCATCGCTTTACCGACGTCTGAACTGCACCTGAACGTGTCGTCACACCCTGAAAACTAACCACGCCCACGTCCTGGTTTGATATCAGAGCCAAATCACACCTGAAGCGTCACCAGGTGTTTCTCCATCCACCTGTCTAAAATCTTTAATTATTCATGTTTTACTCATACAGGGATCGATCTGATTGGTGCATTTAGTCTCAGTCAGTCAGATGGAGTTGCTGATTGGACAGAGGATGGAGGCAGAGGGTCTACTGGCGCCAAAATGTGCCAAAAAGGCCAATTAGGAGACAGACATCTGGGTTTCAAAGGGAATGAGAGGCATCTCTGATTGGTTGTCATTCTTGTCACTTAGAGACTGAAGACAACCCCTTTGCTTCTGTGTGTTAGTGTGCAGCCAGATTATGAGTTGGACACGCCCCAAATGAACCATGACTTCAGACCAAATCATTTAAACAGCACCAAAGCAGCTCATTGGTTGAGACAAAGGTCATGTGAGATGCAGCTAAAACCAAAACTACTCTTCAATAAGAAGATATTAAAACAGCAACAGGCTGCGGTTTAACCTGTTTCATCCTCCCTGTCTGAAGACACACAAACAGGAAACATCTGAAGGAGAATAATTCCGTTTCCTCGGAGACCAGACAACCGTGACAACGGCAGCAAACAACGACTGACTGCTCTCGTCTGGCTGTCGCTCGTTTTCCCTGAGCTTCACTGAAGCTTCAGATCCACAAAGCAGCAACATGTCAGACAGCCATCTGGAAGCCGGGTCAGAGGTCACAGCTGGCAGACTGACAGGCCGACAGAGCATCACAGGGCGGGACTCACCGAGACGACGGCGCTGTCAGCGGAGGTTTCCTCGCTCAGGAAAACTCTGTTTGGAGACAATTAAATCCTCCAATTAAAATTCATCAACAAAACGAAGAGTCTGCAGCCACGCGAGCAGCTCTGTGATGCTACGCTACATGCTAACATGCTCACAATGCATCATCATTTCATCATCTCTTACATTCTACATGTCATTTCTCCATAAAAACATGACTGGATTTACTGTTGCTAAGGTAACATCATCGTTATCGTTATAACATCATCATAAATATTATTATTCACTGAGCTGTAAAATAAACTTCAGACTTCTCTGTTGGAACATTTTCAGAATCACTTCTTTTACAGGTTTCACTGAGGATATGTTTCAGTTTATTGGCCCGTGAGGATTGTGACATATCATTTATAAGATTAGGTGAAGAGATATTAAACCCAGCATCAAATCCACTTCAGACCTGCCTGATGGACCCCGGAATGGATTATGAGACAGGGGGTCCCCTGGGCACTGAAGGCCCCCGACAACTAAGGACCAACACACGACAAAGGGATTTCATTTGTTCCAGTTCTTGTCACTTATCTTGTGCCATTTTGTGGTCATTTTGTTTGGGTCTTGTCCCCTTTTGGTCTGGTATACAACCTGTCAGGTATACAACCAAGATATATATACCATACAAGATATGTATACAACCTGAGCAAGACCTCAGGATTTTTTTTTCATCTGCACTAACTTTGCATCTCTGTCGTCATTTGGCATCAATTTTAAGCCTCTGAGGTTGTTTTCTGTTGTTTTGCATCACTGCAGTCATCCAACACCTCTTTTCAGCTACTTTGGAACACTTTTTTGTCTTGTCATTTTCACAGTTTATCCATTTTCACTGTATTTGTGTATCACATCCCTTCTCTGGCTGCTCTCCTTCCTCTTGTCTCATTGTTTTGATGACATCGCTGACTTCCGCCCACGTCTATATTTCTATTTAATACAGTGACCTAGTTCTGATTAAAGGCTTTTTATGTTGCCCACAATTATCCATAGTACTTAGACTATGTCACTATTCTATCTGATATGTTTGCAGTTAGAGAAGTTTCCAGCATTACAGTTTTTACAGAGACGATAAAATAATAATTGATGGTCTACTGGAGCTTTATTGATATGAACATGATTGGCTACTGATATGGCCAACACTCATGTGAACAGCAGTAACTCACATTTCTGATTCATCTGCATGATTTGATGGAGTTTGTACCCTGACTAGAGGGAATATTCAGCTGAAAGATAAGCTGTGACTCTGCAGACGTCCAACAGGAGCTCCTTCAGCTGGTGGGCCGTTAATAAATCTGCAGGTGGAGTCGGTGGTGAGACACTTCACACCATCACAGAATAAGGTTTACTCTCTGCTAGAAGAAGAATGGATCCAGCAGCACTGAAGCTGAGCCAACAGTCAGCGGCATAAAGGAGCCATCAGCTGGATTCACACATCTTCACCCACACTCACACATCGTTCATGAATTATTCACGTCATGTGAATGTTGTGGGTTGAACACGCTTAAATGGAAGAACAGCCTGCAGGGAAACACGATCTGTCCGTCTGTCAGACTCCAATTCAATATACTTTATTTACACAGATGAACATAAGACACGACATTAAAACAGGAACATGTACAACAGGATCCCTGTTTAACCAGAGGATCCATCAATATTCAATGTTCAATAAGACTGAAACCAGCAAACATGATATTTACACGTTATCACACAAATATCTGTTTTCATTCAGAGACTGAATCCAAATGTAAATCATGACCTGATACAGACCTGACGTCATGTGACCTGACGTCATGTGACCTGACGTCATGTGACCTGACGTCATGTGACCTGGCGTCATGTGACCTTTTTAGCGTCATGGGTTCCACCTGGTGGTGACGCAGGTACATAATAATTTTAAATTAATAATGCAAATTACATTAAAATGAGCAAAAACCTCCGTTTGACAGAAATTTGTCAATTTGTTATTATTTTGTTTTTCAAATAGCTTTAAGGTTCCTGAAATGATAGAAGTTTAAAGTATTTTTGAAATGTCTGTTTTCTTAATCGAATGAAACTTTGTGATATTTTAGTATTTCCATAACAAAATATTGTGTTATGAGGAAAGGCCTGTAATGCACTTCAGACTGTTTATTTACAACTTTATACAAAATATACATTGGTTATTTACACATATTTACATGTTGATCATATAATAATACTATTAATTGATATCATGTGATTATAAATGTCTATATTATTTATCTCCTGTATCTGAGCAGTGTGAAACCACAAAGTATCACAACAAATCAAAACGTGTTAAAATTCATAAAAACTATCAGGTTTTAAGGCTAGAAGTTTACTACAATAGTAAATCCTGAGTGTTAAATGTAAAAATCCAAACAGATCCTACAAATATAAGTAATTTACTGTATGAAATAAAGAAATAAGGATTTGACGAAATGCTAAATTTTGGCCTTGAAGCTAACAGGCTTAGCTGAGGCCATATAAAGATGAGCAGAGTGTCGTCATCATCAAACCAACAAGAAAGGAGATCATTGATACCTAATCAATGATCAGAATGGAGCTGAGGAGATGAACTGAACTGTCTCTTTAAGTGGATTTAAATGAAAACAAACTTACTGTTCTGTGAATATCAGACGTGTAAAAGTCTCCCTCCTGCTCTCGTTTTTCCTCCCACACATGAACTGCTGTCATTTCCGAGCAGCTCATTCTGATCAGCTGACCTGCCCCGCCCACCTGCTCACCTGTTCTCCGTTTCCTCGTCAGCCTGTAGTTTTCCTCTCATTCCCAGCCAGATGCTGTTTAGTTCAGACGTCAGTAAAGATGAACTTTTATTAAGTCGTGTTTAAAAACTGAACGAAAGCTTTGAAAAGCTGAAAACTGACATGAAGGTTTTTCTTTTGGTGGCTTTGTGGGTTTTTTGGGTTTTTTTTGACAGGATGTAATAAAATTATCTGAAAACATCATTCTGACTTTTCCTTCACGACACCAGCACTTTTATTATGGGATGTTTTAATTGGTTATATTTGGATCAGTTTATTTCTTTATCTTTACATTAGTAGAATTCTATTAAAAACATTGTGATCTGAAAATATACCTGTATGAACCAGGACCGTTTCACTCTGTGAACCTGGACTGTTTCACTGTGTGAACCTGGACCGTTTCACTCTGTGAACCTGGACCGTTTCACTCTTTGAACCTGGACTGTTTCACTGTGTGAACCTGGACTGTTTCACTCTGTGAACCTGGACCGTTTCACTCTGTGAACCTGGACCGTTTCACTCTGTGAACCTGGACCGTTTCACTCTGTGAACCTGGACCGTTTCACTCTTTGAACCTGGACCGTTTCACTGTGTGAACCTGGACTGTTTCACTGTGTGAACCTGGACCGTTTCACTCTGTGAACCTGGACCGTTTCACTCTGTGAACCTGGACCGTTTCACTCTTTGAACCTGGACCGTTTCACTGTGTGAACCTGGACCGTTTCACTCTGTGAACCTGGACCGTTTCACTCTGTGAACCTGGACCGTTTCACTCTTTGAACCTGGACTGTTTCACTGTGTGAACCTGGACCGTTTCACTCTGTGAACCTGGACCGTTTCACTCTGTGAACCTGGACCGTTTCACTCTTTGAACCTGGACCGTTTCACTGTGTGAACCTGGACCGTTTCACTCTTTGAACCTGGACCGTTTCACTCTTTGAACCTGGACCGTTTCACTCTGTGAACCTGGACCGTTTCACTCTGTGAACCTGGACCGTTTCACTCTTTGAACCTGGACCGTTTCACTGTGTGAACCTGGACCGTTTTACTCTGTGAACCTGGACCGTTTCACTGTGTGAACCTGGACCGTTTCACTGTGTGAACCTGGACCGTTTCACTGTGTGAACCTGGACCGTTTCACTGTGTGAACCTGGACCGTTTCACTGTGTGAACCTGGACCGTTTCACTCTTTGAACCTGGACCGTTTCACTGTGTGAACCTGGACCGTTTCACTGTGTGAACCTGGACCATTTCACTCTTTGAACCTGGACCGTTTCACTGTGTGAACCTGGACCGTTTCACTGTGTGAACCTGGACCATTTCACTGTATGAACCTGGACTATGTGGGACCTTTAGGATGTGTAGAAGAACACAGGACATTCATTAACATTAGATCCTGCCAGCATGTTGGATATTTAAATCATTAATGAAGTTAAGCTGCTGTGCATCGTGGGTAAATATCAACCCACCTATGAATAATGTCTGTTTCACTGTTTCTCTATATTCCCTCAAAATGATCACAAAGAATCACATCAAGCAGAAAGAGTGACAAACGGAGTGAGAGAAAAGTAGCCTTTCATTCATCTTCACTTCTTCTATCCATCATTTTTACCCACATTTCACTCTATTAAAGTGTGTTTGTGTTATTGTGTGTTTCCGTGTCTTTCTAATCAACCAGCACAAAAACAGCAAACACACAACCTCTCTTTAATGCATTCATACACATATGAGAGTGTGTGTGTGTGTGTGTGTGTGTGTGTGTGTGTGTGTGTGTGTGTGTGTGTGTGTGTGTGTGTGTGTGTGTGTGTGGGTGTGTGTGTGTGTGTGTCACCGAGAGCTTATTTCTGCTTGTTGCATCATAGTGCGACGACAAGACTTTCTGATGGACACTGAAACCATGAAAAGATCCATCTGTCTGTCTGTCATCGCTGGATGTGACAAGTCTCGGCCTGCAGAACCAACCTGAAGATGTTTGGTCCCTCAGTGGTGTCTGTCAGGCTGAGGAGGCAGCTCACTAAAGCTGTACGACCTTAGAAATGTTTCATTCCAGCTCCTAGTGTCTGAGTGAGTCATCAATATGAGTTTATGTGCAGATAAACAAAAACTACATCTACAGTTCTATGAAACTACAGACTTAACAGCAGGAAGTGGCTCAGAGTATCAAAATACAGGATGTAGAAGAGATGTTTGCTACGATGAAGGCCCACCGTGTGAACTTCTTAAAGGTAAGTTAAGCTGTTTTCTCTCTTTAGTTGTTGTTTTAAGGCCCATTTATGCTTCCTCCACGTACATAAATACTTCTATACATCCTCTACGTTGACATTGATACAACCACAGGAGGGCAGTGAAGTATAAAACGTTTTCACAACAACAAATATGGTGACGGTCGGAGTAGTTTTGTAATAATGTACCTAGTAAATACGAAGTGGCAAAACATTGATATAACGATGTACTCTGTGGTGGTCTGTGAGGTCATTAAATATATTTTTGTACTTTATCGCATCACTTTTTTCTTCTTCGTTGTTTCCATACATATTTGTCGTGCCTTGCTTGAATTGTAGCTAAAGTGATCTCAGCCGTTTCTGGTGGTGTTGGCCCATTTCGTCCGTCTCATCCGTATCCGTAAGCTCTCTGAAAACCTGTCTGATTACGTACGGAATGAAGCAGAGGATGTACGGAAGGCTGGGTCTGTCTCCGTATCCGTCTTTAACGTAGAGCATGAATAGACCTGTGGTTAGACCTGTTAAGACCTGTTCAGGTCTGTGTTTAGACCTGTTCAGAACTGTTCAGGTCTGTTCAGGTCTGTGGTTAGACCTGTTCAGGTCTGTTCAGGTCTGTGTTTAGACCTGTTCAGAACTGTTCAGGTCTGTTCAGGTCTGTGGTTAGACCTGTTCAGGTCTGTTCAGGTCTGTGGTTAGAACTGTTCAGAACTGTTCAGAACTGTTCAGGTCTATGTTTAGACCTGTTCAGAACTGTTCAGGTCTGTTCAGGTCTGTGTTTAGACCTGTTCAGACCTGTTCAGGTCTGTGTTTAGACCTGTTCAGAACTGTTCAGACCTGTTCAGGTCTGTGTTTAGACCTGTTCAGAACTGTTCAGGTCTGTTCAGGTCTGTGGTTAGACCTGTTCAGAACTGTTCAGGTCTGTGTTTAGACCTGTTCAGAACTGTTCAGCTCTGTTCAGGTCTGTGGTTAGACCTGTTCAGAACTGTTCAGGTCTGTGTTTAGACCTGTTGAGGTCTGTGTTTAGACCTGTTCAGAACTGTTCAGCTCTGTTCAGGTCTGTGTTTAGACCTGTTCAGAACTGTTGAGGTCTGTGTTTAGACCTGTTGAGGTCTGTGTTTAGACCTGTTCAGGTCTGTGTTTAGACCTGTTCAGGTCTGTGTTTAGACCTGTTCAGAACTGTTCAGGTCTGTGTTTAGACCTGTTCAGACCTGTTCAGGTCTGTTCAGGTCTGTGGTTAGACCTGTTCAGGTCTGTTCAGGTCTGTGGTTAGAACTGTTCAGAACTGTTCAGAACTGTTCAGGTCTGTGTTTAGACCTGTTCAGAACTGTTCAGACCTGTTCAGATCTGTGTTTAGACCTGTTCAGAACTGTTCAGGTCTGTTCAGGTCTGTGGTTAGACCTGTTCAGAACTGTTCAGGTCTGTGTTTAGACCTGTTCAGAACTGTTCAGCTCTGTTCAGGTCTGTGTTTAGACCTGTTCAGAACTGTTCAGGTCTGTGTTTAGACCTGTTCAGAACTGTTCAGGTCTGTTCAGGTCTGTGTTTAGACCTGTTCAGCTCTGTTCAGGTCTGTGTTTAGACCTGTTCAGAACTGTTCAGGTCTGTGTTTAGACCTGTTCAGACCTGTTCCAGGTCCATTTTACATGTGAATATCCTGAACGTGCTGCAGCAACAGAAGAAGAAGATTCTCCTACAGGAATCTTCTCTGCTGCCGTTTCAGAGACGCCTGCTTTACGAGTTCAAAGAAGCATTTCAATCACAGCTGAGAAGAAATGAGACGGGACACATGAGGAAGAGGAGCAGACAGAACCGCAGAGAGCAGATGAGTCACGGAAAAGAAAAAGTTTCTCTTCTGCGAATTTGAAGAAAAATAAGTTTAAATTTAAAGAGTTTTTGGAGGAGAATATTTGTGCTTGTTCAGTCTGATCGTCACCAGTTGGCAGCGTTTGTCTCTGCTTGTTTTGTTGCTGATATTTTTGTGCTCCTTGTTGTTTTCTTGTCTGAAATAAAGAGTAAAGGTGTCTCACCTCCTGCTGCAGCCGTATGGAGGCTTTCAATCCCCCTGTTTTCCAGCAGGTCTCATATCTCTGCTCTACGTTACATCTGATGACAGCAGATTACAACAGCAGCTCCACATCACTGCTGCTGTAAAGCTTTCATTACAGGTGTGTTGCTGAACGATTGCACTTTAGTCCCCGGATCACCATCTTCTGTCATACTGTAACTTTAGCCTGATCAGATGTTGCTGTATTTATCATTTATAGACCTGTAGAGCAGCTACAGATCTTTTCTTCTCACAACCTCAGTGACCCGTACGGCCCGGACAACAATCCCGTAGGTTTTGGTGGTGATCCGGATCATTACATGGCCCACAATGTTCATGCCTCGCTGCCTGCTTGAGACACTGCTGCGCCTGCAGAGGATGCCAGGCTCCTGTAGAGGTGAGCTCCATTTCAGACTTGTTCAGAGAAGGAAGGTGTGCCACAGGGAGATGGAAGTACAGCCACAAATTGGATTAAGAAGTGAACTTTACAGTGAAACTGAGCTGCTTTGGCGGAGGTTTGCATTCTCCGAGTGCTGTTTTTTACTAACGGAAACAAGGTTATGTTTTTCACCCATGTCCATTGGTTAATATGGTAAGGCTCATTTATTCTCCATTTACGTACAAAAACAGCTGCAGTGTGTCGGTCAATGCCTACGAAATTTCAGATGTCTTTTACGTTCATATCATACATCCACAAGAGGGCAGTGATGTTGTTGTAGAAACGTTGCTGATTTCTTCTTCTTTGCTTCCGTACCCATTTGTCGTGCCTTGCTTGAATTGTATCTACACTGCCCCCCCGACCATTTCCAGTGGTATGGCCCCGTTTCGTTGGTCTCGTCTGTATCCATTAGCTCTCTGGAAATGTGCGCAAATACAGACGACTTCCTTTCTGTTTCACATTAAAAGCATTGAATTCACTCTTCTTCCCATGAGCCTGGACTTAATTGAAAAAAACGGCTCAGCTGATAATCATTTACTTATATTTACTTATTTCATTACTTTTTCATTCATTTTAATGTCCTGACATGAATATTCACATCCATGCATCAATTTATGCACGTTTTGTGTCGATTTCTCGTCTAAATTTGGCTGCGCTGCTTTTAAAGTCGTGATGACACTCGTGTGTAAAGTCAACAGTCAGTTTTCTTTTTTTTATCTCTCTCACTCCCAGTTTGTTAATAAAATGAAGGGATATTTATATCCACAACGAGACGCTTCATTAGATCTGAGAGCTGTCACCTTCACCGACGCTCACACACAAACAGGCAGAGTTTAAATGTGAATGCAGGGAGGTGGAGGCCTGTCACTGCTAACAACGAGACAGACGAGACAGATTGAAAAGTGAAAAGCCTGAGGGAGGGGGGGAGAACGAGACGGAGGGGGAGAACGAGACGGAGGGGGAGAACGAGACGGAGGGGGAGAACTGCAGTACACTCAAAACACATCATTTGTCTCCATTTGTCTTCTTCCTCCTCTGTGTTGTTTTCTTCCTCCGCTCCTCCTCCTCCTCATCTTCATTTTATCTTCATTATTGTATTCGTGTGTTTGTGTGGGATGTCTGACAGATTGGTGTCAGTTGTGTTCTGGTGAGACACACACTTCCTCTTTCTTTTCCTGTTCACTATTAATCCTCCATTTTTTCTTTCTTCAACACGAATCAGAAAATCTCCGATTTTGTTTCTGTGGCCAACAAATAAACTAATTTCCTGCCGGCTCACGCTGATTGTTTTTGAAAGTCAGGAGTTTAAACAAATTTGCCCACATCTCCGAAAACCCCTGCGTGAAGGATTGATGCTCTGCTCTGTGTGTGCGTGTGTTCAGCCCCGCCCTCAGTCAAAAGAGGGCACAAACCTGCAGACTGCGATCTGACCTGGTCACTAGAGTCTCAACCTCAAACCCGCTGTGCTGCTCCTGGCAGGAGGCGCCCAGATACATCCCAGACATCTGTATGAATGCAGGCGGTGTGACGTAGGCCACGCCTCCACCGGGGCAAACAATCCGACCCATTGTTGGTTGACCTGTCTCTGGCCCCACCCATCCTCAAAGATGCAAATCAGCTCAGTGTGAAAAGTTCTCCAGCTGGCTCCATCTGAAATGGAGTCACTTTTTCCTCACATATGTACATTTTTTATCCACAAAAACTTTGAAGACATTAAATTCCACATTGACTTTAACATGGTGGAAAACTTAAACGCCCCTCCTTGTGTCTGACGGGACTTTTTAAATAATCATTTTGCTGAAAGTGTTTCATGCTAACGGTACTTTTACAGGATTAATCTTCAGTGATTAACATGATGAAACTTTCAACAGGATTCATTTATAGAATCCTGATGAGATAAAGTCTTCATGTAATTCTCAGCAGGATTAAGAGGTTTGAAGCGGATCGACTCGTAAACAGAATCAGTCCCAGCTTCTGTCCACATGCCCAAAGGTCAGCATGAAGGTCACCCACACACATCCATCGATTCATTCATAATCAATCACACAGATCAATACAGAGCACAGTCACGTCACCGCAGCATGAACTCATCTATTAACAATAGGATTAAAACAGTGGTGTGGTGATTCCAGGTTTTATTCTGCTGGTGATTAATCTGTCAGCGTGATCGATGGAACGTTTCTCAGCCGTTGCCTTTCATTTGTAGACGTTATGTTTAAAAAGGATGAATTCAGACGAAGCGGCAAACTGTGACCCGAATAAAAAGAACAAATGTTACAAGAAAAACAAAAGACGAGGGTAGAATTGATCACAGATATCACTTATTGTGTTATATTTCTAATTCAAGTCAGTTACAAACATTATATGTTCTTCCACTGTGTCGTCGAGCAGGAAGCCGCCATGTCTGTTTGTTGGTTGGTTTATCAGCAGGATTACACAAAAACTACGGGATGTTTTCCACGAAATGATGAACCGATTTCCGTGACACTTTAGGGGCGGGGCATCGGTCAGCTCTGGCCCAGGTATGTGCTCTAAACCTGCGCCTTTCTAGTTCTCTTACATATTCTAGATGCTACAAGGTGAAAAACAAGCCAACAAATCAAATTAAAATGAAATGCTGTGATTTCCTGAAATGTGCAGTTCTATGTTCTTTGTTGATGACACACTCCTGTTTAAATAACACTTATTGTTAGTGACAGAAGTCTTTGTTTGTACATAAATTAAATTAACCTTCATCTCTCTGTTGTTTGACTTATAATCATGAATAAAATGTTCCTTGATTCTATGTTTAATCAGCTGAATGTTTGAGCTTATTTTTTATCTTGTTGTTGTTGACACCTCTCCTTCTGTTTTATCTTATGTATGTATGAAGCTGCTTTTTGATTTTGAGCTCAAAACACATTTTAAAAAGGACTTGGAGCAGAATTAAGATGGACAGAAACAAAAAGATGTAGAGAGCGATGAAGACAAAAGAAGAGGAGAGAGAGAGAGAGAGAGAGAGAGAGGGGAGGAGTTCCTGTCTGGTTTCTCCTCCTCCTCCTCTGCAGAGCTCCGCCGGACCCCTGGTAGGATAAATACAGTCAAACCAGATGTTTCATCTCAGGACAGTCAATGTTTGAGGAAACCAAAAAGAAAATAAAGTGTATTTTTTCCCACCGGCCTTGAAGCGACTTTCCTGGCCGTGTCTCAGATTGCTTCATAGTTGAGCAGCGAGTCAATCAGCATACAGTGAATTGGATTCCTCGCACTGATAAGGTCACTGATTGAACGAAAACTGGTAAACTGATGAGGCAATTACCCGACACACATTTCTCAGACTGCACACCATGATGAAATCTCCATTATTGAAAAATAAAGAATGAGAAGCTGCTTCGAATATGAAGCTACCTGAAAATGAGTCATGGGCGACCTTCTTAACCCTTTCATATACATCTCAGGTCACATTTATCCCATACACATGACCAAAAACATACACATGACCAAAAACATACACATGACCAAAAACATACACATGACCAAAAACATACACATGACCAAAAACATACTCATGACCAAAAACATACACATGACTAAAAACATACACATGACCAAAAACATACACATGACCAAAAACATACACGACTAAAAACATACACATGACCAAAAACATACACATGACCAAAAACATACACATGACCAAAAACATACTCATGACCAAAAACATACACATGACTAAAAACATACACATGACCAAAAACATACACATGACCAAAAACATACACATGACCAAAAACATACACATAACTAAAAACATACACATGACCAAAAACATACTCATGACCAAAAACATACACATGACTAAAAACATACACATGACCAAAAACATACTCATGACCAAAAACATAAACATGACCAAAAACATACACGACCAAAAACATACACATGACCAAAAACATACACATGACCAAAAACATACACGACCAAAAACATACACATGACCAAAAACATACACATGTATTTTAAAATCAAAATCCAATCATGTTTTCTTCTTGTCTTTTTACGTCTACTAGAATCTACCAATGTCAACCAATAAGGGCATCTATCATTAATAATATATATTGATGATAGATATTTTTATTTATCACGGGGAAATTAAACTATCTTAGTCCTCATTCATGAAAAATAAAATGTCAGAAAACTCCTGCATTTAAAAGAAAATCTTACTTTTGCATTTCTTGCTTCCTCTTCCCTCCATCATCGTGTCAAACTGGACTCACTGCTGCCCCCTGTGGCCAATAATAAAGCTGCTGCAGGTGGATCTGTTGATTCCTGCTAATCTCTGCCTGTAAATGGCATCAAATTTAAAACGCGTTCAAAAATGATTAGTGATAAAAACAGAGCTTCAGTTTTCTGATGGATCAGCTGGGAACCAAACACTCAGAGTTTTAAGTGTGTCTCTGTGTTTTAACGTCTCCCTGAACTAAACGACAAAGTAATTAAAAGGAGCTGAAGGAGTCTGCCTCCAAACACCTGCCCGAGGAAGAAAAACACTCATCACTGTCAGCAGGGGAGGAGGAGATGAAGGAGTAATACTGGCTTTATTGCTGCCAGGACAGAGGGAGGACAAGGAAAGGATTCAGAGGTGAAGAAGTGGAAAGAGAAACTGGACTTGAGGAGAAGGGCTTAAAAGGGGGAGGGAGGGGAGAAGGTTTTATAACTGTGTAAAGAAGAGGAGACGGAGGAGAAATACAAGTTTTATCACTGCTGAGGGAGGAGTAGGGAAGAAAGGAAAGAGATGGAGGAAGAGAAACAGGTTTTTATTGGTAAGGATGGAGGACAGAAAATGAAAAAATGAGGAGAGGAACAGAAAAGATGACTAAAGAGAAGGATTGAGAGACAAGAGGAAAAGGAAGAGGAAGTGGAGAAGGAGAAACAGGAAAAGAAAGGAGTGTGAGAATAAAAGGAGGAGGAGGAGGAGAAAACTAGGAAGCAGCAAGAGAGAGAAACAAAAGAAGAAGAATAAAGAAACCTGAAGAAGTAGATGAGGATGAAGAAGACTAGAAAAAGGAAGAATAAGTCGACCACTTCAGTACCTCAGCAGATGGATCATATGATCAATCGCCTGATCAATTATTGTGATTGGAGGTCTGGGCAGCGCTGAGGCTGCTCATTGGCTAACTGTCCTCCGTTCCAGGCTAGTTGACCTCATTGGTCGGCCGATTGATCGGCTCTACCGGTGTCTGTCTGCCGGTCAGCTGATGGCTGGATCGGGGATTGATTGGTCAGACTGGTCGCTCAGTTGCATCTCTGTGATCGGATCAATAGACACCATGTTACTGAGCATATATCAGACAGCAAACACCCCGTTACTGACCTGGGGTCTGTTTATCAAATAAACCAGGTTTATTCTGTTAGTCTGAAATAAACCAGGTTTATTCTGTTAGTCTGAAATAAACCAGGTTTATTCTGTTAGTCTGAAATAAACCAGGTTTATTCTGTTAGTCTGAAATAAACCAGGTTTATTCTGTTAGTCTGAAATAAACCAGGTTTATTCTGTTAGTCTGAAATAAACCAGATTTATTCTGTTAGTCTGAAATAAACCAGGTTTATTCTGTCAGTCTGACATAAACCAGGTTTATTCTGTCAGTCTGAAATAAACCAGGTTTATTCTGTCGGCCTGAAATAAACCAGGTTTATTCTGTCGGCCTGAAATAAACCAGGTTTATTCTGTTAGTCTGAAATAAACCAGGTTTATTCTGTTAGTCTGAAATAAACCAGGTTTATTCTGTTAGCCTGAAATAAACCAGGTTTATTCTGTTAGTCTGAAATAAACCAGGTTTATTCTGTTAGTCTGAAATAAACCAGGTTTATTCTGTTAGCCTGAAATAAACCAGGTTTATTCTGTTAGTCTGAAATAAACCAGGTTTATTCTGTTAGTCTGAAATAAACCAGGTTTATTCTGTTAGCCTGAAATAAACCAGGTTTATTCTGTTAGTCTGAAATAAACCAGGTTTATTCTGTTAGCCTGAAATAAACCAGGTTTATTCTGTCAGTCTGACATAAACCAGGTTAACTCCTCCAGTCGTGCTGCCGTCTGTCTTTACAAATTCATGTCTCAGCCGAGACACACTGTGTGTGTTGTGTTTACAGTATGTCTGTGTATGTTGTGTTTACAGTGTGTCTGTGTGTGTTGTGTTTACAGTGTGTGTTGTGTTTACAGTGTGTGTCTGTGTGTGTTGTGTTTACAGTGTGTGTCTGTGTGTGTTGTGTTTACAGTGTGTGTTGTGTTTACAGTGTGTCTGTGTGTGTTGTGTTTACAGTGTGTGTTGTGTTTACAGTATGTCTGTGTGTGTTGTGTTTACAGTGTCTGTGTATATTGTGTTTACAGTGTGTCTGTGTGTGTGTTGTGTTTACAGTGTGTCTGTGTGTGTTGTGTTTACAGTGTGTGTTGTGTTTACAGTGTGTCTGTGTGTGTGTTGTGTTTACAGTGTGTCTGTGTATATTGTGTTTACAGTGTGTGTTGTGTTTACAGTGTGTCTGTGTGTGTTGTGTTTACAGTGTGTCTGTGTGTGTTGTGTTTACAGTGTGTCTGTGTGTGTTGTGTTTACAGTATGTCTGTGTGTGTTGTGTTTACAGTGTGTCTGTGTGTGTTGTGTTTACAGTGTATCTGTATGTTTTATGTTTGCAGTGCACACTTCCTCTGGTGTTTGTCTGCTTTGTGTTCTCATGATCGCGTGTGCAGTATCTGAATGTGCAGAGTGTGTGTTTGTATGTGTCGCGTGTGCGAGTGCGTGTTGTGCATCTTATCAAGAGCTCATGAATTATTGAGCTCCATTTAGAGCCCTTATCGCTGTCGCTATGGCAACCGGTCCCACGGGGCACACACACACATAATACACAAACTATTACAATAGTACAACATGCAGTACAAACAAAGCGAGCACGCAGCAGGTACACACATACAGAGAGCTGAGTGTGTGTTGTTTGTTGTTGTCTTACTGGATCCCAGTGGCTTCTGTTTGTCCCCAGTCCAGGCCGGACATAATGTAGGTCTCATGTTTTATTCATGCTCTCTAACTCTTTATGTGCTGCTGCTCTGTTTCAAAGAGCTAATGATGCTTCATGTGTGACTGAACAAACCATCTGACATCAGAACGACCTGCAGGAGAACGAACGCGAACAGCGCCGCCTTAGCTCAACCGCTAATGTTTGTAGTAAAACATTAGCAAACACATGTTTGTATTATTAACATTTGTTAAAGAAAAGAAAGGGATTCTCTATAATTACCTCCACGAAGGAGGGTTTGTTTATGTTGGTTTGTTTGTTTGTTAGTTTGTTTGTTAGTTATTGGGGGTCAAGATATCAGACTGCAGCTTTTAGGAAAATGAGCTGCCATGGCAGAGGTACATTTAGTTCTTAGTCAGTCAGAGAGTAACATAGACTATATATCTAGACAGTGAAGAGTACTGTGTTTGAAAGGGAAAGTCCCCTACAGAAGCTAACATTAGCATGTTAGCATGCCTGTAGCCAGCACTACCCTCCATTATTGAAAACTCCTTATTCATACATTAGTCTTCATTTTATCTTTGAGTTTGTTGTAGATCACTTTGTAATGTTGGTTTTGATCATTGCTATACAAATCAATTTTATTTGTATGATGTTTTTATTTCATTATTTATTATTATCATTATTATTGTCATTATCATTAATATTTTAATTATTTGTTTTTTAAATATTTTCTTATATATTTCATTTGTTTCTGTTTTTAAATATATTTTCTATAATTCTTACATTAATATTTTTTATTTTTTATTATTTCTATTTCTTTTTAATAATATTATTAGTAGTAGTGCATTCGCTGGTGATCTGACTAATGCACAATAAACATTTAATCTATAACACTAAATCTTAAATGAACCATAAACCTCATCCGGCTCTTAAAATAAAATTTTGTCACGTTTAATGTCTACAATCAGAACTAAAGAACAAAGACACAAACACCCACAAACTTGTTTTTGTCATTTAGAAGGACACTGCATTGAATTTCATTACCTGCAGATCAGATTCTTTCTATAAACATTTCATCTATCAGCCTATATCTAAATCTGAGCTTAAGAATAAAAACTTCAACCACAAACAGCTTTTATAGGAAAACATCAGGCTCCCAAAAAAGCATGCAAATACACACAGTGTGATTTTAATAAGAAATGCAGTCAAGTGGTTTTATACCTCCTCTTAAAAGAGATTTACTGAGTTATGGAGAGAATATGAGATAAAATAACACAGTTATCTCTTTTTCTCTCCTCATGTTTGAACATAGAGAAATTAATCTGTCGCTTTTATTCAGCAGCATTTGTTAAATCTGAACTACTGCATGAAACCATAAAACTCATGGAAGAACGAAAACGTCAAAAACAGCAGAGTTAATAAAAGGGAACGTCGTGACTCAATGTATTTAATGACCTCACAGACCACCGTAGTACATCGTTACCTCCACTTTTACTGCTTTATTTTTACCAGGTACATCATCACAACCTCCCCCGACCGTCGCCATATTTGTTGATGACTTTCGACTCTTCGCTGCCCCCTAGTGGATGTTTACCAACGTAAAAGAAGCATGGAAGTATGTGGGCGTTTACAGACAACAACAAAAAGAAATAGAATGGAATACAGCCCACATTAAACCATGTGAAGGCTGTGCTTGACTGTATTTTACTTCTTAGGTTCAACACTAGATGGCACTGCTGTCTTCAACAAGGCAGCTTCTCCATAATCACAGATTAAACATGACAGAAGCAAAGAAACACAAAATAGAAAGTTTCAGACAGAAGTCAGGGGAAGTGTAGAGTAGGTACTACAGGAGGATACAAGCAACAATTTTATATTTTTAAAGTCACGGACCAGCAAACCCGCCCTCTTGTCTTTATTATCCAATCACAACAATCACAACACTCATCCTGGTGTTCCATGGGAGGAAGGATGAGACCAGTTCCAAGCACTGGAACTGGTCCAAGACTGTAAAATTGTAATGTAATAGATGCAGTAAAAAAGTACAATATTTCCCTCTGAAATGTAATGGAGCAGAAGTATAAAGTAGGGTACACTGGATCAGTACAAAAATGTCAAAGTTGTATTTAATGAAATGTACGACTTAAACTCCATCAGTAAGACGGGTGCAGTCGTCTGATCCTTGTCTGATCCTCACGGTAAAAGATGAACCGTTCAATCCTCAGAATATTTAATGGAAAAGTCTGAATCCTCTAAAAAGCACAGGAAATAAAAAAACGTGTTTCTCAGGAAACAGAAGCTTTAAATAAACTGATGGGGTTTGTTAGGGAGGTGATTCATCAGGATAGATACGATCTGACTGGATGAATTTTATCTTCATTGATCAATAAAGATCTAGTTAGCCTCCTGCTCTCGCTAACATTCATCAATGTTTAATTTAAGGGGGAAAAGCTCTTACTTTTACCCTAGAGCTAATTCATCTCTTCAGCTAATCCGCTAGCTGGTCCTTCGTCGCTTCGCTACGTCGCATCAATAAAAACGATAAGGCAACAATCACTCTGACCAGATGTTAGCAGGGTGTTAGCATGAGACAAAACAGATGAGCAGCTACTGCTAAAATATACTACTACTAATATCATTTATGATTTTCATGCCCGAGTGAGACCCAGTGTTGTTTAGTTGTGTCACAGAGTTGAAATCCTTTATCGACCGGCACAAACCGGTTCCAACAGGCCAACATGGTGTTTGGGGCACTGTGGTCGTTTCCTGTAGCATTTTTAGACTGACAGCTTTAGAAAGAGTTCAAACTAAAGACCCAAAACTAACTGCAAAGTACAAAACTGTAAATTTGTGTTTTCTTTAGGTCCAGTTGATGTAAAAAGTGCTGCGCAGCATCGTAGTAGCAGTATTAGTGGTAGAAGTACGACAGTCGGTTGTAGTATAAGCTGTAGTTCGTTCACACCTGTTCTGTCCTACCAGGAGTTAGTGTGGACAGAAGGAGAGTCTGAATCTGGACAGTTAGATGTTTTGTTATAAGAAAACAAGTTTTAGTATTTGTTTGTGTTTTTCATATGTAAACAATAAATAAGTAAACATGATTTAGTTCTCAGGATATTTTTTTACAAGCTGGTCTCTTCTGAATGTAAAGAGTTAACATGAAAAAGAGTCAGCAGAGAGAAACACTGATTCAGTTACACCTGACCTCTTGTCTCTGAGGGTTGCCACGGTAACAAGGACACCTGGTCATGAAAATTGCAGGCTAAACATAGACTGCCAACACACACAAACACACACTCACAGACACACACACACACACACACACACACTCACAGAGACACACAAACACGAATAAATAAATTATGAATAAATAATAAATAAATAAACTACACTGCTGCTTTCTGATTTACAGTTAGTGACATCAGTTTAATACAGAAGCTTATTGTTTTCACTTAAGAAAAGAAATTACAGAGAAATTGTTTTTCTCAAGTGAAAACAATACAACAATATAATACTTATAGTACAAGTATTTTTGATGAAAATGAAAAATCAATGATCTGTGTGTCAAACCTGATACCGAAAATCAGTTTCTATGCAGACTCAGAACGTGACATCATGTAAAATGTGATTAATAAGAGAAGTTATAGAATATCATTAAACACCAGCTGCATGAATTAGATTCACATTTTTGATTTTTCGTTCTTTTTTTAAATTCAGTAGTTGAACCCTGAAGGGTCAACAGACCAGAATCGTGAAACCCCTCAGTGAAGGCGTCCACTTTAAGGCATCAACCACAACGTGTTACTTTTTTAAGTGTTTGTGTGTTTGTTTGTGTGTTTGTCTGCATGATTACACCAAACATAAGGGTCACATTTCCACTCATTAAATGTTGGAGCAGATCTGAATGAATGAATCTCTTTAACATTCATACATTATGAGATGTGACTGTTACGACATTTTCCCTCATTATGCAAAAACTACTGATGCAAATTGCATGAAGGTTTGAGTTAGTGGATGCATTCAGTTTAGAAAGGCTACCTTTAAGCTAACTTGGGCCCAGAGAGACTCACCTCTTCAGAAACGCCCTGGAAAACCAGCGTGGAGCGTCTGAGCAACGGGGCTCCAGGTCTGGAAGATGTGAGGAGGAACACAGGAGGATATTTAATCACAAGGTTTCATCTGCACAAAAATGAGACAAATGTATTTAAAATGAAAACGATCTGGAGCCTTAAAAGAGGTCAGATCAACAGGACTAAACCCTAAAACCAACTGGTAAACAAAAAGCCAACAAACACAACAAACAAAAAACAAACAGAGGGATTTATGCTTCCTGTATTTAGGAGAACTACTTCCTGGGTCACCGGTAAAAAGAAGAAGACATGTTTAACACGTTGAATATAAAAGTTAAATGTATATTTATAAATGTATACATTTTATTGTATCTATATATTTGCATATTTATATATGGATTTATATATAAATGCGACTCCTACATCATTAATGCAGGTCTGAAAACCGTCCTGTACGGCGGAGGAACGGACTTACAGCTAATCAGCTACAGAATGTATCACATTCACTGAACAAATGTTTTCACTGCTTTTCTGAATTAATGAGATAATTATCTCAGAATTCCGACATAAGTTTTCATGAAAAAAGAATTCTGCTCTGTTTTTCTTATCTCATTAATTCAGAAAAACAGCTAAATTGTATTTTTTCATGAAACTTTTGCTTTTCTGAATGAATGAAAATCTCAAAATTCTGGGAAACATTTTCATGAAAAAATAAAATTTAGCTGTTTTTTTTTAATTAATGAGATGATTATGTCATTAATTTAGAAAAACAGGGCAATTTCTTTTTCTCAAGTGAATGCAATACTTTACACAATAATTACAAAATAATACAATAATTTCTCAGCTAATAATCCAAATAAAATGTGATGTCACATATATTTATGGTGCTGATATCTAAGAGTGCGTTTCATGTGCTGGATCCACATGTTTGTCGGGGCTCATCTTTATTTAGCCGCTCTACGCTAGGAGCTCGACAGACAGGTAGCATTCTTCATTCATGGTTGTGGTGAGACGAGGTTGACTGAAATATCTGCTGACTAAAATAGACGACAACAAACAAACCAGTCTGAACGTTGGTGGTGAGATGATCGTATCTGGGACAGGTTTTACAAGCTCATCTAAGTCAAACATAAACGGGACCTTAAAGGGTCGGGGCACCGTTTGTCCTCAGACGGTCAGCGGAGCTCGTCATTGGCCGACTGACCGTCCTCAGACGGTCAGCGGAGCTCGTCATTGGCCGGTTGACAGTCGTCATTCATCTCTGTTATTGTACTTCACTGCTGTCATTTAAAAGAATCACCCTGACCTCAGAGTCTGTGTTCTGGAGTCAGAAAGCAAACATCGCCCTGAGTCATGAACCAAGTCAAGCCTCATTACACACACACACACACACACACACACAGACACACACACACACACACACACACACACACACACACACACACACACACACACACACACAAACAGGAAGCCACCTTTCCTCCCTCTCTCCTTTCTTTTAACCTCTTTTCTTCAAGTCGTCTTTCCCTTAACCGTGAAATCATTCCATCTTTTCAATATACTATATATATTACCATATAATATATTACCATATATTATATTATATAATAATAATTATATATATATATATATATATATATATATATATATATATATATATATTAATTACCATATATTATATGGTATATATTACCATAAAAACCATTTCTTTTCACAGAGTCTATGTACAAATGAATAAACCAGACAAACCAGCGCAGAGCTCACATTATGGTGACGTCACCACGATGTCGTGGCTTTACTCAGATCTGCATGAGTAGCACCACCGAACCACAAAACCTCCTGACCCCACATAGTCCTGCAGGTCCGTCCTCTCTCCCTACGTCCTCCAGCCTTCCCTTCATCCAGAGCCAGGACCAGAGCAAGTCCTCTACCTGGTGCTGCCATTTTCACACTCAGTATTTGTTGATAAAACAATCTATCTGCAAAATTAGGTTCTTGCAACACAAATTAGTTATGCGTTTATTCCGTATCATAGCAACCAAAGCGCCTCAGCTGAAAAACGCTGTGCCTCCAAAGCGCTAATAGCTGGATGTTGTCAGAAGAACACCTGACATTTTCAGCTGGAAAGAAACGCTTTGGTGGAGACAGGACCTAATCCAGCGAAGTCATGGTGGTAACAGTTTCAGCAGACTGGCCCACGTGTCCCCCTCCGTTGGTACCTGCAGGCTCCTCCTGGGGGATCCTGAGGCGCTCTCAGGCCAGATGGGATCTGAAATCCCCCCCAGTGAGGTTCAGGTCTCCCCTGAGTCGGACATAATCACCTCTACAGGGAGGCATCCTAACCACAACCCCACAATTCCACTGGCTTCGTTAATGCAGAGTCAGCTTTACCGTTTCAGTCGTAGTTTTATTCGACTCTGACAATTAGAAACTGAGCAGAAAAGAAAAAAACACAAAGACAAAATGGTGAGATGTAAAATATGAGGTCATGTGACGTTTCCTGATGTTCTTTAGGAGCTGGAGGTGTTTCCTGTGAATCTGAGGACAGGTGTGTTTATCGGTTCTATTCACAGCTGCCCAGACGCCGTATGAGGAAGACAGATTTTTGTATTAGCATACAGTCTCCTTCTTCTTGTGGTTAGTACATCTAGAGCTTCGTCTTCACCACAACAATGTGGAACCACAATTAATCCACAAGCTAATTGTTTCTGGCCTGATTCCTGTCACACATCTCTAATAATCAGTCCAGTGGTTCAGACAGGTCTGCTGCAGTCATCCAATCAGAGATCTGTCGTTAGGATTAAGGGCAAGGAGATCATTTTCCTACTCAGTTAGCTAGCTAGCTAGCTACATCTTTTAAAAGAGAGACAAAAATTGCAATAGAGTGTTTATGAGTTTTTTTGTAAATCAACTTTAAATTTCTTCAATTGACTTGACAGCTAACTGATGCTAGTAATGCTAGCTAGGAAGCTAGCACAACCAATATAAACTCAAATATCCCCACGTTAGCTAGTAACTGCTAGCCCTCATGTTGACTGAAAATGATGCTAGCAGGAAGGACGAGTCGCTCTGGTTGGTTAGTAAAATGTAAAAATTCTACTTATATATCACCTCTCTGCCCTAAAGGACAAAGTGCTTTAAAATATTGCCTGTTTTTTGCCCTTTAAAAGTGTTTCCAACAGTCAACTGTTCCTTTAACTTACGTCAGCAGTATTAGTCTTCCATATAACACAGAAATATTACACTGTATTAAATCTCTAATAGTAATAGCAAAAAATACTGATGAGAGACTTGGAGGCAGAGGCAAACAAACCCAAACAGTCACAAATAATAAATATTGTGATTTTTCTCACAGCCTCTCTCATTAGCGCTGATGTGTGTCAGCTAGCATAGCGGTTCAATAGCCAGTAGCCTGTGGTGCAAGCAATCTGAAGGAGCTCATCCATTTAAAACCTATTAGACTTACACATACACATCACATTACAGAGGTCATTAAGAATATATTAGAGGTGTCAGTGCCGTTATAAATTCACCACATATTAGAGAAGCCATTAAGGAATGTGGGGCACGCACACACACACACACACACACAGACACACACACACACACACACACACACACAGACACACACACACACACACACACACAGACACACACACACACACACACACACAGACACACACACACACACACACACACACACACACAGACACACACACGCACACACACACACACACACACACACAGACACACACACACACACACACACACACACACACACAAACCAGGAGGTTATTAATGTCATTCATGAATAAGACCGACAATCCAAAATGACTACAGCATGTGTGTGAAGCCCTGCCTGCTCACTGTGCAACAGCAGTAGTTGGTTTTAAGACATTAAATATCATTACAGTAGCTTTCAGTGTGTTTGTGGTAATGTTAACTCTGTCAGCTGTTTTTTCATTTAGTCTGAGTCAAATGTCCTCATTATTAGTTTTAATCACATTTAGTCACATGAACCTGTTTTTAGTCCAGTTTCAGTCTGATTGTATCAAAGAAAACCGTCAGTATTTTAGTCCAGTTTAATAAAAGTGTTGACATTTGAGTCTTTTCTAAGACATCAGGTTATTATTAACATTTCAGACCCAACCAATATTTTTTATCATTTTCCTCTGATTTCACTGATTCCACATCAGATTGATCTGATCATGATCTGATAAAAACAGGATGAATGACTCAGAATGCAGCTTTGCACAAAGTGTCTGGTCTACTAGATGGTTCCATTAGTGTTTGGTCCCTATACCCAGGTCGGACCACCCATTTGTACGTCAGGACGGAGCAGGTGAGACGGACCGGTGGTGCCCCCGCCATAGAGGCCATATAGGGTTACTGTTGTTTAAATAAATAAACACATTCCGGTAACGGGGACATCTGTGTTCTTGGACACAAATGTTCTAGTTGTCTCTCATTGGGCTTATTCTGTGTTGGACTGATTTAGCTTGTGTTTCCTTCTTTTACCACCTCAGTTAATTAAAGTTACCTGTTGTGGATTTTACTTCCTTATTTGTCTTGTGTCTATAATTTGACCTGAACATGACTTTTTAAGCATTTAATACTTTGATAATGATCCAAAACAGACTTATAGAAAGCCTAACCACAAATCCAAGACATGCATATTTTTTTTTTAAAATAAATATAATCTGAAAGGGAGCAACTTAACAAGTTTGAAAACACCAGAGAATCATTAGACCTAATAGGAAATTCAACCAATCTCAACTGATCCAAACAGGAGGGAACATCAAAACCAGCATCATGATGATGATCCTCCGATTAAGGGCAGTCCAAACAATCTCATTCTACCATTGTTCTCCTGTGATGACAATGATGCACCATGTGATCAGAGTTGATAGACACAGAAAACACTCCCTCGTGGAGTAAGAGAAGAGGAGTGAAGAGGAAGAACAAAAGTTGTAATCCATACAGCTACACCCAAACAGGTTTGCCTCCAGAAAGAGGCGTAGCATTCAAGTCTAAATTCCTCAAGTGTGAGTCAAAGAATGGAAGAAGAGCAGCAGACCTGCAGTCCTGCACAAGGAAATCTGTCCATCAGACCTGTGAGAAAGTCTTCATCCAACATCGGTGAGTCCCGTTGGTGGTTTATTGTGTTTGGACAGCCATCAGTACCACATTTAGTACAGACTGTACAGTAGAGACTTTTATTAACAAGAGGAAACTGATTTATGCTATAAGAGACACACTTAATATCCTTATTATGCAGCTTTCATATCAAATTGTCATTGTTGTGATGTCATGCTTTATTTTCTGTTTTCAAGCGCGTCAACATGTCAATCGCTAACTGTCTGCTGACTGAGGATCAGTTCCTGTGTGGTGTCTGTCTGGATGTCTTCACAGATCCAGTTGCATTACCATGTGGACACAACTTCTGCAAAACATGCATCATGCAGCACTGGGACAACAGCAACAAGTGCGATTGTCCGTCATGCAAAGAACCTTTCCATAAAAGGCTTGATCTGCGTGTCAATAGGTTCATATCTGAGATGGCCACTCAGTTCAGTCACTCATCTGGAAGGAGGACCTCGCAAGTTGCCGGACCAGGAGACGTTTCCTGTGACATCTGCTCTATCAACAAAAGGAAATGTGTGAGGTCCTGCCTTGTGTGTCTGGCCTCCTACTGTGACATTCACCTGAGGCCACATCTGACGGCGTCACCCCTGAAGAGACATCAGCTGACTGATCCGGTGGAGAACCTGGAAAGCAGGATGTGTGCAACGCATGAAAAACCTCTTGAGCTCTTCTGCAAGACTGACCAAACCTACGTGTGCATGCTATGCCCCATTTTAGACCATAAGTCGCATGAAGTGATTCCGCTGAAAGAGCAGTTTGAGACTAAGAAGGCCGAGCTGGAGAAGAGAGAGGCAGAAATCCATCAGATGATCCAGGACAGACGACTAAAGATGCAGGATATCAGACATTCTGTGAAGCTCAACAAGGCTTCTGCAGACAGAGAGAGAGTGGATGGTGTTCAGGTCTTCATGAATCTGTTACAGTCTTTGGAAAAAGCCTGGGAAGAGCTCATTGGTTTGATTGCTGAGAAGCAGACGATGACAGAAAAGGAGGCCAAAGGTTTCCTCCAAGAGCTTAAGCAGGAAGTCTCTGAGTTGTTAAGGAGACAGGCTGAGGTGGAGCAACTCTCGCTCACAAAAGACTACCTCCAATTCCTCCAAAGCTTTGGCTCAATGAAGACTTCTGAACTGACCAAAGACTGGACCGGGGTCCGCGTGAATCTGCCGTCATATGAGGGAACCGTGAGGAGAACTGTGGATCAGCTGGAGGCGACGCTTGGCAAAGACTTGAAGAAGTTTCTTCATGAGACTGAGCTGAACAGGGCCCAGCAGTTTGCGGTGGATGTGACTCTGGATCCGGATACAGCGCATCCTGCTCTTATCCTGTCTGAGGATGGCAAACGAGTATGTCACAGTGCTGTGAGGAGGAATCTAACAGACAATCCTGATAGATTTAATCCAAGTTGTTGTGTCTTAGCAAAACAGTCATTCTCTTCTGGTAGGTTTTACTTCGTGGTTCAAGTAAAAGAGAAGACGAGATGGACTTTAGGAGTGGCCAATGAGTTGATCAAAAGGAAGGGGATAATACCGCTGTGTCCAGAAAATGGCCACTGGACCGTGTGGTTGAAAAATGGAGATGAATACGCAGCTCTTACTGGCTCCCCTCTACCCCTCTCGTTAAATTCGAAGCCGCAGAAGGTGGGAGTTTTTGTGGATTATGACGAGGGTCGGGTCTCCTTTTATGACGTCGATACAGCAGCTCTTCTCTACTGCTTTTCTGGCTGCTCATTCACAGGAAAGCTCTACCCTTTCTTCAGTCCCGGACTTAATAATCACGGCATAAACTCTGCACCTTTGATGATCGTCAATCACACCCATTCTTCTACACAATGACTTGTTGTCACTCAGAGATGGACAGTTATTGTCTTTAAATTAGTTTTGCAAACATGCACCATTTAGTTTGGCTGTATTTGACTTGTTTGAGCACATCTGAACATCTTGATATGGTCATAAAGGTATTCTGGAGCAGTTTGTTTGATGGGAACGGGTTCCAACCTCGAGCTGACCTACATCGCTCCCAGAGCCAAGAAAGAATCGAGATATCATAATTTTAGCTTTTTGCAGTGCATTTTGGTTTACTGTGCAAAACAAATCAAATCAAGGGGAAAATGGAAAAAGTTCCTTAACTTTTTAACAGACCACCACAATCTGAAGGTTTGAAAATGGTCTAATGCTCTGCGCTTGTTCCAAATTAACGATGCTCTGGGTAGCGGGTCAGAAACTGGATCATACTATTGGACCCCATCTATTGTTACTTAGATTTGAGATTTTCCTGGTATCTCTATAATCTAATCTGACTCTGATCAGGCCTCTTTCAGCAGACATTTGACTTGCCCAGGTGTGGTCATGACAGTGTGAGGTGTAATTATTTACACCTGTACCTCTCTGTTGTCTTGAACATCCACTCTTTTGTTCTTCCTGAACTGGTACAGCTACATTCAGATCTCACTGCATCAGCATTACGTAGGTGATTGTAGCCTGCGTCTCACTGCTGCTGGTTCTGCCAGGTCTCCTTAACGTAATAGTCGGCTGTATTTTCTGTCATATCTCTGCCAGTGTTACTGAACCCTATGAACTGTTGACATGCACATCAGTATTCCGGTTGGAGTTACCTGTCTTTGTGTTTGGGCATGTAAACATCATATCCTGGTTATTGAGACCAGGATATGACCTTATCTCGTTTTTGGGAAACCCGAAAGTACCCGAAAGAGTACCCCAAAGAAACCGGGATACTAGTGCATGTATACGTCTTCTCCTGGTTTCTGACAGCTGCGCAGGCGCCGAGTGACGTGACAGAAATTGAAAAACACAAAATCGGCCGCAGCGAAAGCATCTCACTTCTGGAGCGACGGAGAAACTGAGTTTGTCTTTCAGTAATGAAGAATTAAATGCGCTTTATTTGGTAGTTTGTATGGGAAAAGGCATCGTAATGCAGATCTGTTCAAGTTAAGGCCCGTTTATGCTCCCTCTACGTACGTAAACAGATACGCCCGTCCGTATGCGGTCTATCAGTCAACGCCTTCATACTTCCATATATCCATTACGTCATCAAAACAGCTGCACTGGGGCAGCAAAGTGTCAAAAGTTTCAACAAAAAATATGGTGATGGTCCGAGGAGGTTGTGATGATGTACCGAGTAAATACAAAGCGGTAAAAGTGGAGGTAACGATGTCCTCAGTGGTGGTCTGTGAGGTCATCAGGTACATCGAGGCTTAGGACGGGGAGTTTTTACACTTAATCGCTTCACTTACTTCTTCGTTGTTTCCATACATATTTGAATTGTAGCTACACTGCCCCCAACCACTGATTCGTATCCATAAGCTCTCTGAAAACGTGTCCGATTACGTACGGAATGAACGTTGAAGAAGTACGGAAGGCTGCGTCCGTCTCCGTCTTTAACATCGAGCATTAACGGGCCTTTAGTTGTTAACAGGCTGCAGGACGCCGGTTTCCCAACACCGACAGTGGAGCAAGTCTGGTCAAAACACAGAGATGTGAGTAACCGGGATACTAGCATTCACATGTATTCATAGAGAAATGAATATCCAGACTTCTCTGTGTTCATAAATATGATCATAACCAGGATACTGATGTGCATGTGAACACAGTCAGTGTCGAGATTAACAAACCCAACCAGTGACGGATCATCTGAGCGTCATGGTTTGATATGGAGTCAACTTATGAGGCAGAGGAGGAACTTTTTTAAAACCAGCATGAAAAGCCTGAAGCAGCTGTTTTGAGATTTTGTGTTAAAATCTTAAAAGCGTCTCAAACCTCCCAGTAAACATGTTCAAACCACGATGATAATAAAACAGGGAACAGAATCACTATGTGCTTTTCTTTGTTTTGATTCATTTGTGAACATACCAACAAGAATCTGTCCTCCTCACGTGTTGATCACTAGTAGAAGAAGCTGTCATCTTCTGTGTGTTCTCTGTTTTACACACTAAAGCTGACCAGCTGTGTCCTCATGTCTCCTCTCACCCTGCAGCAGTAACCCTTTCTGACTGATGGCAGCTGTGTTGTTGTACAGTCATCTCTGGTAAAGACCTGCAGTGAACCCGCCTGAGGCTGCAGCAGCATATCTGACATGTTTAAGAATAGCAGCCTGTCGCTAGCTGACATCATTTGTTTGTTTGTTTACCTGCCATGATTCAGCCATTGGTGAAGATCTAAGGTGCGTTCACTTCACCTGGACGTTGTCACAGCACAATAGGATGCAGCCATGTGGGTCAGACTGTTGTTCGGTCGTTCTCTGGTGTCTACTGCCATCTAATGGCTGCAGGAGGAGGTTTAACTCTGAGAACACTGAATAGTAAACCAATAGTTGATGGTTGAATGTTTCATACAAAGCATGGATGTTAATCTGCCACCAGATCATCAGGAGGGTACGGTGGCCCTAAAGGTCAGTCAATGCAACTTTCTAAAATACATGCAAGTCGACAAAATGAAGTTTATTCGTCATAATCCAGAGATCCAGGTTGAAGAAGGTGTTCAGAGCAAAACTGAATTATGCACACAGTCATTTCAGTTTTCCTGTAATGTGATTGGTTCTGAGCCTCTTTACACTTGTCTTCACAACTTAATTAGAAATCAGGGACTTAAACCATTAAAAGCAGCCTTAAACCAACGCTGGTATTGCAGAAAATTGACTCTCCAGGCTAACTAACTCATCTTTCCTCTGTCAGTTCGGTCGGTACACCCTCATTAAAACAGGCACAGAAATATGACCTTTAACCTTTTGTTTGAAACGGGTGGATCAATACTGGGCTAGAAAGAAAGATGCTGTTTCTGACTTATCCAGGCAAAATGCATCAATCCATTATCAATGCTAATGCTAGCAGCAGCAAGGGTTTAGCCTCTGGTACCTAACCTCCCTTTACCTCCCTCACAAACGCAGTGCCGCCCTCTGGAGCCTTAATTGGCTATCAACCAATCAAACTCCTTCAATGCTCCTCCAGCTCCGGGACAGGTATGATCATTCCACAAAGTCCAGTAGCTAACAGTCAGAAGCTAACAGAAGCTTTATGGTGAGGTAAAGCTGGTCACATCAAAAATGAGAGAGAGGCATTGTGGGTATTCAGTCTGTGTTTATTTGGAAATGATACAAGTCCAGATTTTACATTTGAAAAGTTCCTGTCACAGTTCAGTTTAAATCATTCTTTAATGGATGTGTGGGGTGTTCATGGTCTGTGGGAGACCTGTAAACTTAACCCTGAGCTGTTATTGATTCGTCACACGGCTGCATCCTCAGTGAACGTTACTCTGAGTTATGGAATCTTAAACAGAAGTCTAATTTTTGGATCTCCATGTTTTCATTTTCCTATGTAGCCAGTTCTGTAAAGTCTTTAAATGATTCGTTAACTTTACGTGGAGTGTTTTCACAAGATTGAAGTACATAGATATACACTTAGCTTTGGAAAATACGCATGTTCATTGTTCTATGTTTTTACAAACACACTGATAAATGACAGTTTAGGTGTTCTTCTGGCTGATCAGTTTAACCCGAGGAGGCTCTGAAAATGTTCTCGCTTTTCTAGCATTACATCCCTTTAAAAAATAAACATTGGCTACTAGTTTATAGATATTTACAGAAAATCTAAGCTATAAAATCTAGAAAAACATTGTCAGTGCACATTCTGATTAGGTTAAAGGACTGTGTTTGGCAAATAAAGCTAGGCTAACCATCTCTGTGGCTACGATTAGCACACACGCTCAAAGGAAAATAAATCCACACATATTTTACTATTAAGTTCAGCTTTGGTGACTATTGATGTTCAAATTCAGACCATTAACCAACAGTAAACCAATTCAACAGTGCTAACCTTTAGCCTATTAGCTTACAGATAGGAGTCTGTGGCACAAATATCTTTGGAATAAACTGTTTACCAGTTAGAGAAGAAGAAGCTAGCTTGCTAACAGAGCAGCTTAAAGCTAAACTACATTCAGTAAGCCAAACATTTGGCTGTTAGCTAACATTTAAAGTTGCTGTAATAGTTGGCGTTCTTGGTTCTGCTGCAGCCAAAATATTAGCAGCACAAGAAAAAAAATCTAACCAAACATGAACCCAAAACTTTCCATAACATCTTGAAATTGATCAAAACGTGTCAGGACCCAACGCTAGCTAAAACTTATAGTAGCTAAGAGCTTAACTAGTTTACACTGCCAACATGAAAACCAGCAGACCTAGCAGCAGCTAGCAGACGGAACACTGACATGCCGACCTCATAAGATGCTAACCTGTAGACTTAAGCTTTACGTTCCTTTCATTGAGGTGACTCTGGTTCAAACTTATCACTCGCAGTTTTACGATAAATAAATTTGGAATCGATTGAATTTCCTCAGAAAATCCGTAAGACTTACAGCCGTTCTGTTTGGTTTGACATGCATGACGATGTCATTGTTGTATCCGTAATTTGATTGTCTAAAAATCTTGTTGTCTCTTAAGGTGTTAGCTAGCTTGCTAACAGAGCAACTTAAGGCTAAATGACTTTAATTTAAGAAGAGCTATGGTGACTGATGTTCCTGGCTAGCGTTAGCAATTCCAGATTAGCTTTAACGTTATTCTCTGATGTGGGCGGGGCTTAAAAACAAGCTGATTTTCATAGTTAAATCGTTGACGTTCGGACCTCCTCGGGTTAACAGAGCTGTAGCCAGATGAGGTGAAGACTGAGCAGTGAACGTGCCTCTACAATATTACATAAGACCACTACAATATCACATTCCAACAATTACACACAAGAGATACAATGATTCACAAAAAAATAAATGTTTGCAATATTTTCTACAATGGAAAGCCGGAAGGAAAACGTGCTGTGAGGCAGCACTTTAACTCCCAAATGAAATCTTCCTGCAGCATGCCACATCTTCCCTGTCACTCACTCAAAAGGCAGCAATTTCATACAAAAGTAAAGAAGAGAAGGTCATGGAATGAACTACATCCTCCTGCCATAGTGCACAGGTTAGAGCTCAGGGTTCTGGGTTTCCTTCAGTAGCCCTTCATAGCAATGGATGCCCCTCCTCCGCCGTCATGACGTTTGATCTGGTGGATCATCAGCAGGGAGATCAGCAGGCCCAGCAGCTGTAGAGACAGACAGACGACCGTCAGACCGACTGATTCACCCAGAACACAGGCGAAAAATGAGGCTCCGCTGCCTCTGTTTAATTTAAATATGAAAGATTTTACTGATGTCCTAAAGTCTCCTGAATACTTTAAGGTTCAGGTTGTGGCCATCAGGTTACATTTATTCAACTTTCATGACTTTTCTGTCGGTTTGGTTTGGAGGATCTTACAAACAACAGCAACAAAGAAAAAGGGCGGAGCTTACGGCGGTGACGGCGAATCCAAAGAAAAAGCCGATGGCGATCTGGAAGAAGATGTTGAACCACAGAAAGATGAACTCACTGCAGGTCTGTGGAGAAGGAAGGAGCAAGAGTCAATATCTGGAAACATCAGTGACTAAATCTGATTGGTTGATTGATTGGTTGATTGATTGAATACCTGTGCATAGATTCTGTCTGGGCCTCTGGCTCCCTGCAGGAAAACAACAGCAAAGTATTATCATAAGAAGAAGAAGAAAACCAGCAGCACCAAATACTGTAGAAACATGGAATCACAGACGAACCAAACCATCCAGGGGAAAAGTCTCAGGATGACTCATCATCCATCTTCACACATCATCATCATCATCATGGTTTTATTCAACCAACAACCTGATTATTAGCGTTTAAGCATGGGATTTAAACTTATCTCTGACAGGAAGTTGTAATCTGGCTACAAAACAAAAGCGCCAAACGCGGTGGTCGCGGCCCCCATCCGACCCTCCCCATCCGGTCATCCGGTAGACTACCAGGGGCACAGATTCCCCCACCTCCGAGCTGGAGGAAAGGTGGCAAAAAGTGTCAAGCAGACTACCGGTGGTACGAGGCGCTGCGGACTACCCTGGGCACAAAGCCTGAATCGGACAACCAGGGGCACCAAACTCTGTTTCCCATGTCTAAGATGATATCAGAGGTTCCAAAGATATTTCTGTCTGGGCTAAAGCAACTCTGGCAAACCAGCAATCCTACATTATTATATACTGTTCTTTAGCCAGAAGATCACATCCAGTCTCAGAAAATGAGAAAACTGACCTTTTTCATTTCTGTTTTCTAGTTATTTTAATTTTTCTTATTCATAACAGAAAATTAAAATCAAAATTTTTTTTTTTAAATTTCGCTTTTTAAAATTTCACACACACAAAAATCCTTGTGTTCCAATTCTGGTTTTCAAATTACCAGAAGATACACGGACCCTTCAGCACCGGCTTTCCCATGAGGTGTATTTTATTATAAACCAACCGAAGGTTTGTTTTTGCATCCAGATGTTCCAAGTCCTCCAAATCCTCCATATCCATGTCCAGTGTTGCAGTCGCAGGACTGAGGGATCTCATCACCCCAGTCAGAGGCGCTCACCACGCCGCAGCACTGAGCCTGCAACCACATCAGAACACAGGTTAGAACAGGTGGACATGGTCCTCAGAGGGAACCTGAACTGTTGCTGCAGGTGATTTCAGCGTTCATGTAGGTTAAAGAAAGAAGTAAAGATAGCATAAGAGTATGAATCCTCATCTAAGTGGGTTTATTTATTATAATGCATTTTTTAATCTCACTTGTTTTATGACTATATTTAAAAGTACCAGTCTTAAATCAAGTTTAAAAATCTCTAAAGGAAAATCGAAGGTTGTGTAAAAAGATTTGACTACATAAAGGTTTTCTGTAAGCGAGCTAACAGCAGTGTTAGCCTAGCTAGGCGACATTCATGAGGGTTGATGCTACTTAGGGAACTTTACAGTTTGCTGCAGTCCATCAAGCAGAGCTCGCAGTTCCTCGTCTTCCATGAACGGCTTTGCCACGTCAGAGGAGGCGTTCTCAAAGCTGTTTTTCAGCTGCATGAAAGAGAAAAACATTAGCATTGAGATAAGACAGAAGAAACGTAAGGATTAGCATGGAAACAGAAGCCACTGGAATCAATTACATAACTAGCATGGAAGCTAATAATACAGATAATATGTTAGCATACAGTCGTAGAAGAATTTTAACGTAAACAATAACTAGCATACAAACGGTAGCATCAAGATAAACAGAATGTTAGCATGAAGTTAAAAAGATTTTGTTGTGTATAATTACCACCACCTTCATATATTCCTTGAATAATAAATACATTAGTCATGAGTTCACAACTAGCGAGAGAACATTAGCATACAAAGAAAGGGTTAAAGTGTTAGCGTCAAGCTGGACAAAAGTGTTAGCATCAAGATTAGAGGAGAATGACCACGTTGCACAAAGTAAAAAGGTAGATAGAATGAACATTAGCATTAAGCTAACAGTAAGATGAGTGAGAGTGAATGCTACTACTGCTGAATGCAGTAGATTAAGTTATTCAGATAAATACAGAGAGGCAGCATTAGCATCAAGATTAACCGAACAAGAGAACAGTGATAAATGATATTTTAATCTATATTAACTAAAAGGCAGGGTTGAATTTGGCTGCTAACAGGAACTTTTTGGCACTTTCACTTCATTAATTTGGAAATTTTTACTCAAACGGCCTCAAAGGTCGTTTAACAAAATATTGTTTTCTCACTTTCCCTTCTTAAAGTACACAGGCTGTGTACTTGTGTAAGAATCTGTCATTTCTTTCTTGTGTTTTCACTTTAGCAATTTTAACAATAGATGCTAAAATCATACCAGTAGGATATTCAATTCAGTTCAACATTGGGAGATTTTTAAAATTCTATAAAACAATATTTTATCAAATACCTATCAGGAAACTCAATCATGTTCTTGAACTACAGGTCCCAAAGTCTCAATCATGATTTAATAATTAATCATTTAAATTCATTCTTACGTCTTTGCATTTTAGTCGCAGGACTTTTTGACCCATTAGCACCTTTTTTTAGCATGTGACTCAGTGCCTCATGGTTTCAGGGAAAGCAGGAATTTTAGTAAGAAAAAAAAAAAGGTGCGCATGCTATACAGCCATACAGACATAAAGATTTAACAAGTTAGCATCAAGATACAGCAACTATTAGCACAGAGATAGAGGGCAAAAAGCATTAAAAGAGAAAATCAGCATAACATTAGCATTAGCATCAAGTTAATAGTAAGAAATCATAGCATCAAGCTAACAGAAGGAGTTAAAAAGGGTTAAAAAGAGAACAATAGGGTCCAGATGGGGAGACAAAAATTTGCATCAAGATAGATGAATAGACCTTGTTCCTAGTGACGACGACAATAATGCCAAAGATCAGCATGATGACCATTCCAATCCCCATGAAACCTGCAAACTGTACAAGATACAAGAAATGTCATCGTAACATGCCTTGTTTAGCTGTTTGAGCGCCTTGATTGGCCAACAGAATGATCGGATTCAGTTATTCCTCTGTTATTCCTCTGATTGGATGGGGTACGTACTATTTTGAGGGCGAGGTCTTTCTCGGAGAAGCCGGCATAAATTCCCAAGCAGGAAATGCCGAGGACGCCGATGGCAAACACCCAACTCCAGGCCAGGCTCGGGCCGCCGATCGCCGACAGCTGGTGACACAAGACAAACATTTAATCTACTGCAGAGTGTCGATACGTTTTATATAACATCATTTTTCAAACCTCCTGACTTTTAATTGATTATGTATCATATAAAAATTCCTCCAAGACCTCATGGAGACAAAGTTTGTAGCTTTATGATCTCACATCTAGACTTGTTTTATTCCCAGTCTCCATAGCAACTTCATCGTTTCGCACAGAGCGACGTCTGTTGACGGAGAACCGTTGTGACCAACCGACCCGAACATCTACGAGTCTTTAAAGCGTATCGAAAAGAAATCCTGCAACGACGACGGCGACTGAGACCCAATAAATACACCTGTCTGTTTCGTTTACCTGACCCAAGCCCCGCCCCTCCATGCAATTTTGAGGAAATCGGTTTCAGCGTTTTTGTGGAATCAGGGTTAAAAAAGTTTAATGTTAAAAAATGGTTTAAATTTTAAGGACAGTTATTTTAAAAAAATGTAGAATCTACCAAAATGTAATGATTTAAATTTAATTACATTTAATGGCTTCTATTCTTTTTCATATCAGTTTTTCTGAGGGAAAATGCTAAATAAAATATTTTACAATTCTTTGTTTTCTATTTATTTATTATTCTCTTATTTCTTGACCTATTTATTTACACACAATGTCTTTCCCTGTTTTTTGGATACATAACCTGACATCTTATTTCTGTCAGGGTTTAAATATCTTCATACTTTTAATGGGCTTGATGGGGGTAATGTAATGTTAATGTTCTTATAACCACGAATCACTGTAAAACTGCTTTTCCTGCTGAGCATTCGATAAATTTATCTTCTTCTTTGAAAATGTTGAAAAACACTTGATCTCAAAATGATTAGAAATCTGTCAGTTTATCCGGATCTTCATTAATATTTTGGCTTTTCTAGTTTAGTGTAAATCAGTTCAGTAATTTTTGTGAAATCCTGCTGACAAACAAACGGACACGGTGAAAACGTGACCTGATTGGTGGAGGTAATGATCCTCTTTTAATTTGTTATCCTACAGTTAATTTTCATATAATCATAAATTTCATAACATAACAGTTATGTTTAATTAATGTTTGATGAGGTACAGATGTAGACGTTTGGAACCATTTTAAATGTAATATCCAGATCAAAACGTTGGATTTGATACGATACACAAAGGACCAGGAGTATCAGGTTTCATCCATTAACAGGTTTAACTGCTGCATCCCAAATGGAGGCTTGAGTACCGGAAATCTACAGCCTGATGATGTATTTTGGAAATCAGAAATGGAAAGTAAATTTAATTAGATGTTTCTCTGCTCTGTCCTGCTGCCCACGCCGCTTGTGATGTGATGAGTTTGTCTTCCTGTTTTTGTGCTGCAGAGAAAGTCGACTGTGAGAATGGAAAATCCCCCCCGCTCTGAATCTGTTCTGCATTAGGAGGAGGAATCAAAACCTCCACTGAGCCTTGGCAGCCTCCTCATAAACACTCAGCCCTCCACCTCGGTGTTCTAAAGTTCTACGTATGACACAATCAGACCAGCTGCTTTTAATTCAGACCCTCTGAATATTAACCATCACTGAGTTCCAGTTACACAACCCTCTTTAAATTTAACCCCACAATCATTTCTTTTTTGAATAATGAACACAAACAAACCCTCTTCTGATTGGTTTAATTGTGCACATATGACTCTGATTGGCCTGTGAGTCACTTAACAGTAAATCTGGAGCTCATTCTGCCAACAGGCATCCCATAATAAGGAGCTATAAATGCATGTTTGGCAGTGACCACTGTCCCAACAGAGACAATGAACAAGGAAAGAATTCATCTGGTCTGCTAGTCCAGAAAAGGTCTTAAAAAGGTCCTAAAAAGTCCTAACAGAAAAGGCTAAAAAGTCCACAAAAAAAGTCCTAAAAAAGGGCTAAAAAAGGGCTAAAAAGTCCTACAAAGTCTCTAAAAAAAGGGCTAAAACATCCAAAAAATCCTACAAGGGGCTAAAAAGACCTAAAACTTCCTGAAAAAAGTCCTAAAAAGGGGCTAAAAAGTCCTTTAAAAAAGAGCTAAAAGTCCTTTTAAAAAGTCCTGAAATTGTCTAAAAAGTTCTAAAAAAAGGCTAAATCGTCCCAAAAAGTTCTAAAAGGAGCTAAAAAGTCCTTTAAAAAGAGCTAAAAGTCATTAAAAAATGGCTAAAAAGCCCTTAATAAAGTCCTTTTAAAAAAGGGCTAAAAAATTAAATGTTCCCCTTTTCCACTCTCTATGCTAAGCTAAGCTATGCCAAGCTAAGAGCAAGCTCAAGTGTTATTCCTTTGGTGCTACAGAAGTCAAGGAGCCTTGACTTTAACATAATTAACATAATATAATTAAATCTAACATAATTCACAGTTATAACTTTGGTTTATTGATTCTGATAACTTTCTAAACTGATTTTAAATAAACATCTTTTGAGGAACAGGAAGTGAGCACACCAGAAATGTTTATGTTTGGTGTAAATTTAAATTTTTGTCAGCATTTTTTATCATTTTGTAAATATCTTAAACTATAATATTCCAGTCATAATGAATAAAAATCATGGTTAGTGAACCTTTCATGGACTATAATCATGTCTAATGTGGATCCAGACCATAATGAGAATATGGTGAACTGAAATATATCCTCAGACACAGGTTGTGATACGTCATGACTTTGTCGTGACATCATGCTAAACAAAAAGCTAACGTGTGTTATTACACACAAAAAATAAATAAATAAATGAGCATCTGATCATTTAATAGTGTCCCAGGTGTTATTTCTATTCATGGTCCGGGGTTTTACATTACTTCCTTTTCTGTCCTCTTTTGTTCCTCTTTCTTTGAATGTTTTTCTCCTTTTTCTGGACTCAGTCGGTTTCTCCTTTTTTTATTGTCTGGATTATCTAAAAGTTGCTTTTTGTCTTTTTTAATTTGCCTGCTTCGTGTTTTTGTATTTGGGTCCTTTGTTAATGATGAAACCTGAGATTTCTTCAGGTTTCTCCTCGATCTTTATTTATCGACTCAAGACTCAGCTGTTATGTCAATAAATCATTTTAAATATTATGTCAATCATGAAATGTAACCGGATGTGTTTCTCATGTTATTGACCTTACTTTTATTAAATTTCAATAATGCATTTACTAGTCTAATATGTAATATATGTGTCTTCTGAACATGCAGTGGATTCATTACTGATGCCGTTGTTGTTGTTGTTGTTTACCTGATGGTTGTAGGCGCTGGACTTCACCGCCCCGTAGATCAACAGGCATCCAAAGATCTGAGGATGAATCACATCAGTTAGTTTAGAAGGACAAAGAAATGACAGAAAACAAGATGACACATAAACATTATAATCATCATCATCATCACTGAATGTTTGGCAAAACCTCAAAAAAGGATACTTTAAAAATAAATGAAATGACAGAAAGAGTTGGAATCATGGCTTTAAAAAGATATTAAAAAATAAATCTAGATGTAAAATGTGTATTTTACATTTTGTGTCCTTAAAAAAACATTTAATTAAAGTCAAAAAATAATTTACATCATTAACAGGAGAATGTGGGCGGGGTTTAGTTACTATTTCCCAACCGTTATAACATTACTCTGCTACGTAGCCACGAGCTAACAGTTAACAGCAGTTTTATATGCTGAGCATTGTTAGCTGGAACCACATCTGATCAGTACATTTATGTTTTGCAGGAAGAAAAATGATGGTTAATAATCTGAAATTAAATCCCTGGATTAAATGTGAGGTTCTGGATTTAAGATTAAAAACAAATATTAAAAAACTTTGAAACATATTTATGTTATTTGATCTTCTTCTTTTTTTACTATAATTATCACGTTTACATTACTTTTCCTGTTTTTATGTCTTTTTTTAGCTGCATTTCTTATTCTTATTATTTGTTTAGTGTCCAATGAGATAAATAATTATTTAACACATAGAAACACATTTAGAACAGGTCTCTTCTCTTATAACAGTTTAAAAACATTAAATCTGTGAGGAAGTGGTTTATTTCACTACATCTGAAGTCAAACGAGTTTATGTGATTAATTCGTTTGTTTGTCTGTATGAAAAGTTGATTTTGTTGAATTAAATATTTAATTTTGAGGTGGATACAGAAGCCTATTCTTGTTCACTGAGGCAGTGAAGTGACATCATCCTGATGACATCACCACTGTGTGTGCCATCCTTTGTATTGGTGCATGCTGGGGTTTGTATTTCCTGTCTGTAGGTCTTCCTTAGAGCCACTAGAGGGCGAAGGAGCTCTAAAAACCGAACACCAGACATTCTGTCTCTGACTGCAGCAAACATTCACATGTATGACAAAACACATGTCAAACAAACCAAATGTTCTTTTACTGAATGCAACAAAATTCATTCTCTTATCTAAATCAGTGTCATTTAAAAATCAGCTCCAAATACTTTACTGCGTTTAAGAAGTTCTTCACATCAAAAAGACAGAATGAACAGAAAAACAGTTTAAATACATATTTAATACATATTTGATTTGTAAAAGTTGAATAAATAAGCAGTAATGTGAAGATTTAACCTCCGAGACAAAATGAGGGCGTGTCCGGGGGGGGGGGTGTCAGTGTCATCCTGTTTTTATTTTTTACTCTTGAAACTACATTTAAACTGATTCTCGTGCAAAAGTGAAGCTTTCAAAGCCGATTTTTAAACGTGTTTTGAAAGAAGTGAATCTTAGAATGAAAAAAACTCTTAAAAAGTCTCTCGTTCTTTTTCCCATCAGTGTTCGGAGCTGAAAACATCCCAGAAGGAATGAAAACCTCATTAGAGAGAAGAAAAGGGGCTCAGGGGGATGGAGTGAAATATGAACCCACAGATTCAGAGATCAGTCTCTGCCTTTCCTTCTGTTCTCTTTCTGTTCGCTTTTTTTCCTGTTTCTCTCTGTTCCTGGAAATGACTGTTTACTCAACCAGAGCAACAAAAAAACTGCGGGGCTGATTTCTGTTGCAGACACATGATTTATTTGATGTTTTATGGCTTCAAATTATATCTAATTAAACGCCATCATGTTTTTCTGTGTTTTCTTTAACCGTTTGTTTTATTTTCTTATTCTTTAAATGAAATTTTCTCTCTTTTGTGAGTAAACACAAATTTGTTTGCAGCCATTTGAGCCTCAAACATGTTTTTCAACACCTTTTTTTGTTTTGTCAAAGCTGAAAATATTTTAAAAAATTCACTTTTCAACGATCTACTTGTCATTTTTTGTTTCTCTGTATTAACTTTCATTTCACACAACAAACCAAGAAAACTGTCGTTTCTGTTTTGGTGGGTTTTTGATTCCATATTCCATTTAATCTTTTTCTGTAAAGAAAGCAACACAAAAACAAACAAACATTCATAAAAATAAATGTCTACTTACTGCAAACAGCACATTGAAGAAGATGAAGAGGCATTTGAGGCATCCGTTAATTTTCCCCATGTTGCGTTTTTAGCTGTGGTCGATGAAGAAGTGGTAGTGGGTGCATGTAACAGTGTGTGTGATGATGTGCAGCTGTGTGTGCTGTGATAAAGTGTCTGCTGAGGGAAGATTAACACAGAGCTACAACACACAGATCTGGTCTGCAGCCAAAAACCCTGCAGGACAAACTGGCTGCAGGTTGAAACATGAAGAAGAAATGAACCGTTAAATATTTTAAAGACACATAGAGCAGATTAAAGAGAAACGTTCGATGTAAAACACTTAAATTCCTTTTTTGATTTGAATGAAGTTTCAAAATAAAGTGTCCTAAAGTTATTCTACATCCACCAACCAGATGAGTTATGTTTTATATACAGGAGAACGAATCTGACAGATCTGACAGGAAGTTTACAAACACCTTTAAAAAATAAGACTCATTTATATTTATTAACACGTTAGTCTTTTTAATTCCCACAAAAAAACCAAAGAACTTCCTATTTCCTGGTGAGGACACAGATATTAATAAAAACAAAGATACATTTTATTTTTTTAAACAGAAAGAATTGTTGGGGACTATTTTTAGAATATTGATCCATATTTGGTGTCAGATTTAACACCAGTTTATTTAGGATGTGCCCAACGTTTCATAATCTGGGCGCAGAATAAGGCAGAAGACACAAAGGAGTCGTATTTATTGTATTTATCTCTTAATTATTCATAGGTGTGGTTTAGAATGAATTCAACCAATCAGAGTTCATCTCTCATTCCCTTTAAAACCAGGAGAGTCTCACCTGGAGCATCTCTACTTAACCCAACAGTGGATTGGGAGTGGTTCAGGAGGAGGTGGAGGAGGGCTGCTGCTGAACAATCTGAAAGAAGGAGATGATGAGGACGAAAAAGTGTTAAAAAAAACATCTGTATTTTATATTTTTTTACCAAATCAACAGGTGAGAAATCACTGAAATAAACATGAGATGAAATATTTTAAATGAACAATTTATTGTTTGTTTTTGTCTGAAAAGATATTTATTGTACAAAATGTACTGAACTCAAATTTTTGTTCAAAAACTAAACGAGTCGATGGAGGTTTGAGCTCTAATGAATTATTCTAAACTTTATCTTTTAGTTTTTATAGATTCTGTAATAATTCCTTCATTTTTAAGTGTAATTTTCTTTTTATTAACTTAAATCATTGATAAGAAAATAAATAAGGGAAGTAAATGGATGGATTTTAGAGGAAATGTTTTGTTTTCCACAGGAAAAATTATTAAAAACTTTGTGAAAATTGATTAAGAAATAAAACAACCAATAATAAAATATAAGAAACTGAACCGATGTGGGGATGAAGAAGAAGAAGAGGAAGAAGAGGCCCAGCAGTTCTGTCCTCTCTAGCTGCTCTGGATCTATGAAGTGTTTACCCTGATGGAGGCGACCACACCCCCTTCCACCCACCCCCTGTAAGAGTGTGAGATAATGTCTCCATCCTTCTCGGAGACCTCCGAGAGCAAAAATCCAAAGGTCACAGAAAAAAGAGAGGGAAAACAATATGGTGGTTGTTGGCCAGCGACGGCGGTCAGAGGGAGAAAACATGGAGGAGAAGGAGAGAAACGGAGGGAAGGGGAGAAAATGTAGGCAGAGCAGATGGACGGCCACACCCCCGAATGATGAAGGTGCCCCTGAACGACGACAGATGGAGACGAGAGGAAATCAATGCTTTTAGAGCCAAAGAGAAAAACCAAGAAGAAGAGAAGATTAGAGATGAAATGACATCAAGACAAAAACATCGACATATAAAGGAGATAAACGACACATTTATGCCTCTGTTTAACAAGCTATGATTAAAAAAACATTCATTTCTTAATTCTGATCATATTCTCTTTCTATAAAACTAAATATGACATCATATTGACTGATGACATCATAACATCCACCCATCGACTCATCTTTAACTTTCTGCTGCACAAAAACAACTTTCTAACTTCATCCGCTGATTTCAGTCAAACTGGATCTCATTTTAAACATTTTTCATATTTTTCCCTCTGATGTCTCAGATTGGCTTCACTTGTTGCCACGGTAATGCCCCCCCCCCCCCACCGCCCCCACCGCTCCAGAAAGTTTCAAGGACGTCTGAGTAGTTTTTGCGTAATTAAAGAACATTTTTTAACATTTTCTTGTCTGACCCGTAACCCATCCTCCTGCTGAGGAGCTGCATACCTCCACCACCACCTCCCTCCTCCACAGACCTCCACCACCACCTCCCTCCTCCACAGACCTCCACAGACCTCCACCACCACCTCCCTCCTCCACAGACCTCCACCACCACCTCCCTCCTCCACAGACCTCCACAGACCTCCACCACCACCTCCCTCCTCCACAGACCTCCACAGACCTCCACCCCACCCACATCAACATGTCATGATGAGACATACAGAACATCCTGGACCTTCTCCTCCGTCAGATCTGACCCCTCCTGGTAGATTTAATCCTGCAGACAAACAGACGGTGAAACATCTTGGATTTCTTATCTGAACTTAAGGCGCCATTTGTCTTGTTGTGTGATCAAATATTTATTGTGTACATGGATACACACACATGGGTTTACACTAAATAGTCAAATTAATATTGGGACAGACTTGAGATTTAAAAAAATGAAAATACTGACCTTTCATTTGAAAGTATTTGAAATGAACAATTCAGTCAGAACACAAGACAAAAACTCAAAACATCAATTTACATTCAGAATTTAAATTATATTCAAAGTAAATAATAATGCAAACAGATAAACAACCAACTTCAAAAGAATCTCATTCACAGAAAATCAACAACAATAATACAAATTCAAATAATAATAAATGTCTCTTAACTGGAATTAATTAAATCAGGAATCCCAATAACTGGCAGTGTTTTTGTGTCTGTGTGTGTCTGTGTGTGTGTTTGTGTGTGTTTGTGTTTGTTTGTGTTTGTTTGTGTGTGTGTGTGTGTGTGTGTGTGTGAATGTGTGTGTGTGTGTGTGTGTGAATGTGTGTGTGTGTGTGTGTGTGTGTGTGAGTGTGTGTGTGTGTGTGTGTCTGTGTGTGTGTGTTTGTAGGGAGGTTTTTATAACCAAGGAGGACAGAGGAAAATGTGTGTGTAGAAGCAGCCTGGAGAGTTAAAACAGGACACTTAGCTTAGCTTAGCTTAGCTTAGCTTAGCTTAGCTTAGCTTTGGGTTGGGATCCTGTCGCTGCTCCAAGCAGGTCCAAAGAAAACTCTTAGTGGTCCATAAAAGTTTGGTTCCAGCTGAAGCTTGCAACTTTTTCTGTGTACTTTTATTCAATGAGATGAAACTGAATGAGACACATAAATAGTTCCTCTCACTCCTCCTTTTGTCTGCCTGCCTGTCTGTCTGCCTGCCTGTCTGCCTGCCTGTCTGCCTGCCTGTCTGCCTGTCTGTCTGCCTGCCTGTCTGTCTGCCCTCCTTCATCTTGTCTTAGTTTTCCCTCTGTTTTTTCTCACAGGTGTGTCTGATTTAAAATCTCCCTTCCTCCCTCCTCCCTTTTCCAGGCTTAATCCATGCATTTTATTTCATTGTCTCTGCTACATTATATAAATATAGAACACAGCTACACTGACAGGTACATTTGTTTAGTTCCCAGTTCCATTGAACTCATCCAGCCTCATAGCTCCACCCCCTAAATCATGGTATCTAAATATGAAGAATAAACATAAGTATAATGATGTAGATAAATAGAACAAGAAATAGGTAATGATGATTAAAAAAAATCTATTGATTAATTAAATAGGAAACTAAACAGAAACCCAGGTTTCATCGTGAAAACACACAGTAGGACATAAAAGATCGTCTCTGCAGACATTAGAAATGAACAGGAAATGTAATTAAGACATGTATGATATCACTAAATAATTTGAATTATTATATTTTCTCAGACTTTAATGAACCCATTTAAGAACCAGAACTATTGATCCATGTGAGTAAAGGTGAGTTTTGGGTCATATTATCTCTTTAAACTTTGATCCCAGACAAACTTTATGTTCATCATCAGGAAGCTGAGGCTGGGCTGAAAAATCCATATGAAATATGTGGACATTGTTTATGTATGAAAGCTCCTTACAGGGTGAGAAGATGGGTAACAAACCCTGGGTTGATTTAGGACACTGGTTAAACTGCTGAGGTGTTCCTATAGAGTTTTACCAGAAAGCTGCCAGCCAATCAGGATGCAGACGTTCTCTTGGACTGCGTGGTGGAAACTCTGGTGTTTGTCAGGAATGTGCAGGTCTGAGTCTCGGAGCTGCTGGGATTTACGAGATTTATTGTTGAAGTGTTTATAAGAGGAAAGCAACATTCCTCCCTCACTCCTACACACCGACTTCACAGTTGAGCAGAACGACTCCGAGGAGAAACGAAAGGAAAAATTCATCTGCTGTAAAAAACTAAAACAAGGGCATGTAGAAAAAAAACTGTGGAAGGAACATAAAACTATCTGTTCAACCAACGAAATGAACTACATACATATCCATACTCAAAGGGGCAGGACTTAAACTGAAGTGGGAGGTGCTTAAAATTGAACTTGATTTGGCTTGAAGTTGCTTTATTTATTGCCTCCGGAATGGAGGGAATGTTTTTACCTGCGTAAGCTGCGTTCACAACAAATTTTTAAAAAAACATCCAACCAACCATCCATCAAACACTGGAATGGAATAGAATGGTTTGAGGAACACAACAAGATCAAGGTGTTGAACCTTCAAAGTCTCCAGATCTCAATCCAACCCAGCTTCTGTGGGATGTGCTGGACAAACCAGTCCAATCCATGGAGGCCCCACCTCACAACTTAGAGGACTTGAAGGATCTGCTGCTAACTTCTTGGTGCCAGATACCACAGCACACCTTCAGTGGTCTGGTGGACCGCTGGTAGTTTTGGAGTGGGTCTGTGGTGGACAGGAACAAGAATGCAGCGATCTGGTTGACCGTTTGGCGGCAATGGTGTGGGAACAACCACCTCGGAGGAGTCCAGATACCTGGGTGTTCACCTTGACAACAAACTGGACTGAGGCGGTCTGCAGGAAGGGACAGGACAGAAAGGAAAACTGAGAAAGAAGGTTGGTTTGGAGCCCCTAGAGCTGGTTTTTGAGAGACCGAACTGTTCAACATAATGGACGACACCTCACATCCAGAGAGCAGGATGTTTTCAGGACCGCCACACAAAGGGATCCCTCCTGACCGCAGTAGTGTTCCTACTGACTGGAGTGGAGGCGTGTCCTCTGGGTGACATTGCACAATGCGCCGTTTAAGTTGCGCATTTCTATCTTAAACTGTATAACGGGAAGTTGGACGTGATCTGATGTGAAACATGTTGTAGCTGTTTGTGATTTAGCGTCTGAGGATTGAATTACCTCATACGCTGCTCTTCTGCTACCCTCTGCAGAGGACAAAGGGGACAGAACAAATACAGAACATGACGCAACATGCCAGGAACTCCTCTGTGAGGAGAGACTCACCAGCTCACATACCAACCACCACTACCGAGGATCTCACCCCAGGCCACCTTCCACCCTCTCCCCTTCCTGTCCCCTCCTGGAATCCACTGATAACACAGTCAGTCACTACTGGGACCCGACGTCCACCGCCAGCTTCACGTTATGACACATTAATCTCCGTTACTGATTGTTGGGTCGAGGCTATAAGGATAATGGGGCTCATTACTATTCTCAGTACAAGCTGGGATATGAAAATGTCTTGATATGACAGGAGGGTGTGCTCGATTCAAATCGGATTAATCTGCTAGGAAACAGGATCCACTCAGCTGATTGTGCGGATTAATCTAATTTGATGTCCATTCCTGGTCAGCCACAGTCCAGCATGTGCTCCGTCACACAAAACTTTACTTTTGTTAAACGTCAGCTCTTATCAGGCGTCTTCTTCTTCTTCTTCAACAATTTCATTATCGAGCACAATCTTCATTTGACTTCTTCAGTAAGTAAATGGAATCCGGTCACCTCAGGTGGAGATGTTGTCCTGAGGGTGGGGGCTGGACCAGAGGTCACATGATCACGATCCTCTAGCAGACTAGAGGGAGTCACATCTTTACAGGAACACTCCCCTCTAACCTCCGGACACTCTCATTGGCTCTCTGCACAGAGAGAGAGCATCAGTCATAAAGCTGTGTTGAACTATTGATTATAAGATTTAAATTCAAACATGGAGTCAAGAACCAAAATAAAGCTGCTCTAGTTTTTTAATTCATCACCCAGAGATTAGAAAATGTCCCGTTGGGTGAGGAGAGGAACGTTTTTAGAGCATTTACTGAGAAGAGCTGAAGAAAAAGACATTTTCAATTTCATGACGGCAAAGATTTGAAAGTTTTTCTGGTATTTTGATCCACGGAGACATTTAAAATCCTACAGTCACATTAAATCTGCTGTGGAAATATTTATTATTTATTTATTTAGAGATTCTAATTACAATGTGAGGAATGTCTTCATATATAACTAACTTTGTTTGTTTGTTTGTCTCTCAGTAGAATCACACAAAAACTTTGTAAACAACGGATTTTGATGAAAACTGAATCCAACAATATTTGTAAAGTTGTGTCCAGGATTAGAGTCGCCTCCTCATCTTAGCTGCCTCCTCTTCCTCGTCTCCACAGGAGCTTCTAGCATCACATGTGAAGCACAAATCATCTTTATTCTTTAAATAGCCTTAAAATCTGAGTGATAAATATTAAAATAATAGTGGTAAATATTAAAATAATAGTTAGAAATATTAAAATAATGGTGAGGAAATATTAAAATAGTGGGAAATATTAAATTTAATGTTGATTTAGATTTCTGATAAACAATTTGAAGTAGTATCAATAATGTGATCGATGCAGTTATGATGTCACTACAGCTGGTCGTTTAGTACGCAGTCTGTCTGATCGTCTCATATTGATACAGATGTGTTAGCATTAGAGGAACATTTGATGCTAACGGCTACGTTCTGCTTCCATCCAACACACTGAGATGTATTTCAGTCTTAGAGATCCTGTTTTTAATGTTTGTACCATAAATGACTTCCAGGACCAGAAGCTGGACCGTCGGCCTGTTGCATTGTGTTTGAGGGGAGTTGGTGCAGACCTTGTAACTGTGTTACATCCTGCTGAGGCTGACCTCCAGATGACCGATAACTGCAATTACATTAGCTGGGTTGTTTACTGCTGCTGCTCCTCTGCTTTACGTCTCCACTCTCACAGAGCCGGGTTTAATTCCCTTGTTAGAGAAAATGAAAGCGAGGAAAGACATAAATAAATGACAAAGATAATGACTGCAGATTTACTGTGTGATGCAATCAAGCATTTGTGGTTTTCTCCATCGCCTTTATTATCTTTAAAGGGTTGTGATGGAAGAACACCTGAGCCTACTGTTTATGTGTGCTTCCACATATCCATCCATCCATCCGTCATCCATCCATCTGTCATCCATCCATCCATCCATCATCCATCCATCCATCCATCCATCCATCCGTCATCCATCCATCCGTCATCCATCCATCCGTCATCCATCCATCCATCCATCCATCCATCCATCCATCCATCCGTCATCCATCCATCCGTCATCCATCCATCCGTCATCCATCCATCCATCCATCATCCATCCATCCATCCGTCATCCATCCATCCGTCATCCATCCATCCGTCATCCATCCATCCATCATCCATCCATCCATCCATCATCCATCCATCCATCCATCCGTCATCCATCCATCCATCCATCCGTCATCCATCCATCTGTCATCCATCCATCCATCCATCATCCATCCATCCATCCATCCGTCATCCATCCATCCATCCATCCGTCATCCATCCATCCGTCATCCATCCATCCGTCATCCATCCATC
>CM075204.1:21208309-21213309 GCA_037577475.1 Chaunax sp. Z400
TGTGGATGTAATAAAAATGTGGGATCTGAGGGATTTGAAAAGGTTCTCCGGTCTGGATTAGCCTTTGCTCTTTAACTGGAACCAGAACCTGGAGGCCTCTGTGCTCCGGTCTGGTTTCCTCTGAAGCCATATGAAGCTGTTCTCAATCTGAAGCTGGACGAAGCTTGTTTACATGTCAATAAGATGTGTTTACAGGCAGGACCAGGACACAGCATTCTGAGCTGGTCCACTTAATATTTCTGTAGCATGAGTAACAGCTTTTAGTTTAGTCAGGCTGGTTTTTGGGTGTTTGTGGGTCTCCTTTACCGTTTTAACCATAACACACTGGTGCACAGAGTTGCTGTTATATAAGAACACGACCAAGCAGAGTGACCCAGAGAGACTGAAGCTGAGAGGAAACAGGCTGAAACTGAGGAATGTGACCTCATTTAAACACAACCATCCCGAGACTCAGGCCTGCTGCAGGTCTGAACGGTCCTGCCATCCTGTGGCTGATGGTGGGAACTGCAACTAAAGACCCAAATCTCTGATGAAATCAACTTTATTGATGACACGCCTGATGAAGACGAGAGCCAATCAGGAGTAAAGTTTCCTGCCATCAGCTGAGCTGCAGGAGTCGCATAAACATCAGGACCAGATAAATAAATGTCTGACATTCAGGCCTGTTTATGACTCAATACTAGAATCATCTTATTTTTCTATAATCCAAAATGTTTTTCAACATTTTCTCTAATTTCTCAGCGATCTTGATTTGAAAAAATCAGGTATATTTCTAGGGTTGGTATCTACCATTGTGTTTAATATGGTGAGGATCCAAATTAAAATCTGGATCGACCACATTTAAATATTTGGTTGTTATATTACTTTAATTCTAGATTATATATTATTTTAATTCCAGTTTATATATTCTTTTAATTTGAGATTAAATATTCTTTTAATTGTGGATTATATATTATTTTGATTCTAGATTAAATATTATTTTAATTCGATTATATATTATTTTAATCCTGAACTGATCGTTTGCTATAAAGTTCTTTGTTCTGTTTTTAGGACGTTTGTAACGAGGTTTGAAAACGCTGGACAGATTTCAGTTATACGTCACATCTGCTCTGTGTCCTTACATACACTTTATTATATTATATATTTTATCACCGTGACATACAGAATAATATACATTTCTGATAGTTTAACATCTTGGTTCAGGTTTTGTTATTAATTCCATTTACAGGGTTTGATTTTAAGCCATAAAAACATGTTGAATGTTAATGGTGAATGTAGAAATAAATATTTATTTCATAAACACAGCAGGCATTCAGAGGAAGGTGATGTCAGTAAAGGAGTCTCCGCCTCTGAAAACCGATTTGTTTCTTGTCCACAGTGATGTCATCATGTGATGTCATCTTTAACATGATAAACAGTCCCGTCACACATGTAAATCTGTTTTTCTGTGAAACACAAACTGTAATCTGTTTGAATGACGTGTAGATTATCACCAGCAGGATTAACGGAGGCTTCGGTTCTGGGTCAGACGTCAGGTCAGCGACGGTTTGGGTTGATATTTCACTCTGTCGAAGTCGTCCACCGTGGTTTCTACTGGAGGCGTCTTCCAGTATTCCTCCAGGCCCAGAGCCAGACACAGAGCGATGGCCGCCATCTGAAACACACACAGACACACACTCATTATACCAAAGTACACACTCCAACCTCCCCCCATCCATCCAACACCAAGTATTTAAATGTAAAAGATAAAAAGTTGTATTAATTTCGTACCGCGATGGTGGCGAAGGCTGAAATGATTCCTATCCTGAGTTTGATGGGGAAACCCAGGTAGCTCTTCAGGATGGGACCACAGGGCTGCCATAGACAGAGGTCAAAGGTCAGAGAGAAAAAACAGGAAGACTATTGTTGAAAGAGAGGAAATAAAAGAAGAAAGAAGAGACGAGAAAGAGAGAAGGAAATAAAGGGAAGTTGAGGAAGAAGATGAAGATTTGTTGTTGTTACCTTGGAGTGAACCCAGAGTTTATCTGTGGTTTGTGGGTTCAGAGGATGAAGGTCGCCGTCCACCATCACACAGAGTCCTTCTGGGCTGGAGACACCAGGATGGGAGACAAACAGGAGAAGAAGAACAAGACGTAAACAACAACAAACCAGTGACACAAACAAGATGTGCCCTAACAACAGTTAGTCCACTCATCTATGATCTATGAAATCTGCAACCACTGCATGGATGGAGACATTATTAGATTTTAGATCAACTATTATTAGATGGATTATTAAGAGGTTTGTTTGAAACAATCTTTAAAATAAATGATCTCTCTTTCACCGTCCAGCTCAGGTCTGTCCAGCTGGGCAGGAAGGTTCAACCTGCAACTGAGTCCGACTCGGTTAAAGTGACAAATAATTTCGATGGTTTTTAAGAGACAACTGGAGCGAAAACACAAGGAAATAAAATGTTTGACTTCCTCTGCTGAAGAGTTAAAGATGTCAAAGATGTCAAACTTATTTAAAAGCTTGTCACTTTTCATATAATTAGACAAATCTTGAACTTTCATAAATCCAGAAATCCTTCCAGAAAATGAATTAAAAAATACTATATGCTCATAGAGTTCAGACATCACTCTAAAATCTTCCAAACCTAAAAACTCATCATCTAAGTGGAAATCAGGAATTTCTATAAATCCAGAAATTCCTCTAGAAAATCATACATTCCTCCAGGATCTTCCAAACGTATCAACAGTAGAAGCTCTTCATGCACTAGAAAAATCTTGAATTTCTATGATCCAGAAAACCTGTTAGAAAATAAGAAATACTATATTCTTATAAAGTTCATAAATTCTCTCTAGAATCTTCCAAATTTATATTTTAAGTATTTATTTCAGTATTTTAAATGCACTGTAGGTAGCTGATGAGAAACTATTTTTTAGTTTCTTTCTGTGTATGAAAATACCCAGTGAAATGACAATAAAGAATTTTATCTTTTTTATCTTTATCTTTTATATAACTAGAAAACTCCAGAATTTCTATAAATCCAGAAGTCTTTCTAGAGGATTAAGGCTCATTGGGAACCTTTTCCAGAAATCTAAAAATTCATCTAGTAACTTAAAATCTCCTCAACATGACAACTCTACAAATCTGAGAATTGTCCAAGAAATCTGGAAAATCTTAAAACCCTTCCCACTCAACAATTAGTCTGTAAAGTCTGTCCAGAAATTCTTCTAGAAACTCATAAAGTTCTTCTAAAAGTTCTAAACTATTTCAGAATAAGACAAACGTATCTAGAAACTCAGCAACTTGTTCTAGAAGCTGAAAAGCTTTTGAGTTTTTTGTTGTCTTACTTCAGCTGCAGGTCAGAGGTGGGAGGAGGAGGAGGAGGAGGAGGAGGAGGCGGCGTACAGAAACAGGAAGCAGGAAGTTGGCTCTCCCAGTCCTCAAAACTCCGCAAACCACAACAGGAGTCCTGAGAAACACACGTCAGAGTGGAGTTAGCTTCAGTGGTCAGATGACCAGTCAAATCTAGAGATGCACTGAATTCAGCAGATTTAGAACAATCAGAAATCAGGTGTAGATAAAGAAACTGGAGTTATGGTTTGTCAGACAGCAGCCCTCTGTTATTTATTAGCAGAGAAACCATCTCCAAAATTAAACTGCGATAAATTTGATATTGTAAAAATTTCAGCAACTTTCCTGGAGTTATTTTTCTGAAAAAAGTGAAAATGTAAGAGTGCTTAGCTAGGCTAGGCTAGGCTAGGCTAGTAGCATCAACAATAGCTTTGAAATCTTTGACTGTTTTTCTGACGTTGTGATATTTGTTATGATAAATCAGATTTACTTCATTTCGTTGTTTCTTACCGACGCCTGGAGTTTGTTCAGTTCTCTCTGGATGTAACCTTCCTCTCTGTGGAGCGGCGTCACGTTCAGGAACACGTCGTCTACAGCGCCGTCCATCTGATGAACGTGATTCAAAATGATGGGAAAAAATCGGAGAAACAATAAATATAGATTCGTCTTATTTTTAAATGCTTCATTTATTAAATGTTTACAGTTTGTAAAAGAAAATATTTGTTAAACTTAATGTTTTTTAAGCATCCATAAAAAATAAATTAAATTTAAAATTTTCAAACCCAGTTTGTTAAAACCTGGTACAGATGGAGATAGAGATTTATGCACAATTTCTGAAGTCTTACAGATACGGACGAAACGGCGCAGAACCACTGAAAATCTTTGAGGTCAGTGTCGCCATAATTGAACACGACAAATGTCTACGGACATCACAACATTTCTGCCTCCCCTCTTCATTAACCAGGTACATCCTCATGACTTCCTCTAACTTCACCATTTCTGTTGTTGAAACATTTGACTCTTCACTGCCCTCTAGTGGACGGATGTCTGCCAGCGTAAAGGATGTATGGAAGTGTGTTTATCGTATTTATTTTCATATGCTGATGGAATATAAATTACTACTGCAGTAGTACTATGTGCCTTTAAGGTATTGACTGACTTTTTTCTTGCAGCCAATCACCACAAACGTTACAATTTAACGTGATGCAACTGTTAAAATCCTGACTGTGTTGTGAAGTCGAACCGTTTCCTGTTGATCAGCTGGCCGAGGCGCCACCAGAATGTTTGACTCTGGAGGATTTTGGAGGCTGAAACTACATGAAAAAGCAAGAAAAGGCAGAGAAGCTGTCCTGCCTGAGTCTGTGAGGAGTAGTGACACAGACTGGAGGACTGACCTGAGCTTGAACCTGAACCAGCGGCGAGGCGACAACCATCAGAGCCACAAACTCCACGAATATCAACGCCGAAAACTGGAGGATCACAATCACAGGTTAGCCCCGCCCCCTGTGTCTGTGTGTGTGTATATATATATATATATATATATATATGTGTGTGTGTGTTTGTGTGTCACCAGCAGCAGCAGAGGTTTCATGTCCAGTGTCGTAGCACAGACACCCAGAACAGATAAAACCACAGTGACCGGACCGAACACCTGCAGGACC
>CM075204.1:21218309-21230809 GCA_037577475.1 Chaunax sp. Z400
CTTAAAGTCCCAAATTAAAGTCAGGTGACTAAAATACACAAGAATAAAAATATCCTTACAGTTTTCAACCACATAAAAAATAAATGCAACAGGTTTCAGAAATGAAGTTTTGCTTCACGAGATTAAATCAGAACCAGTACATTTGAATGATGACAACAGTTTGGTGTGACATATTCAATTAATGTAGCAATGTTAAATTCAATGTCTGTTTATGATGGCAAATATTATTATTAATGTATATCTCACAAAATAAATGTCCTGAGGAATATTTTATGTTTCTTAAAGTATGGTAGCCCATTCCTGCCAAAAAATAAATTAACACAAGGCATTACAGAAATACAACTCTCACACTATCTAAAAACGATGATTCAATATTTCATTCTAAGATATCTTTAGCACAGACTGGAACAGTTTGAATGCAGAAAACAGCAAAAAATAAATTAAATAAAATTTGATGAAAAGCTTGACTGAAAACGACTCCTATGGTCAAGATTTAAGTGTGTAAATATTTTTTTAAATTTTCTTAATTATGAGAAAATGGCACAATAATGACTGGTGCATATATCAGTCCAAAATTATTACATGAATGAGAATTTTTGATTTCTATCATACACAACCTCATATTTATTGATACGTTTTTATTTGGCAGTAACAGGCTTCCATACCTTTAAGACCCAGACACCAAAGTGATTGAACATTTGAAACTGACAATCATGATACAACAGTTTGTTCCTCGAGGCCCCAGTGAAATGAGAGACAGATGAGTTGTATTCCTTTACTTGTTTTACAGCTTGGATTTGACACCAGTTTGGTAAAATAAACTAAAAACAACAACGTGTTTCCTGTGAAGTTAAAGTAACACTCTGATATTATGGGAATCTGCTTGTTTTCTGCTTCTCTAAGATCAGAACAACTTTATTTCTGTACATTCACCACAAAAATGAATTCAGCCACTAAATATCAGCGTGTTCCTTCTCAATAAAAGCACAGGTTAAGTGACAGAAGCACCGCCCACGTGTGGTGCGTCTTATGTGGGTCATTTGGGCACTGCTGATTGGCTGTCCTCAGTCAGCGAGAGGGCGTGGCCATGCATGTTCACGCAGTGGTGGTGGCGGTGTCCTTCCTGCCGATCTGAATGTACAGAATCATGGAGAAGACCATACCGAAAATCTGCAGAGAGGAAACATCAGATTTATAGCATGAGGTCAAACTTCCTGTATCCATTTCAAATTAAAAGCCCTCTGTTGCCTCATTTTATTGTGAAACATGTTGAAAATTCAATGTTTTTCATTATTCTCACAGATGTGTCATCTAATACTAACAAAATAAAAACAATATGCTGAAAATAATTGTTGTTGTATATTATAGTCGTATTATATAGTAATTCATTTAATAAATCATAGTTTTTGATTCAATGCTTTATGTATTTATGATATATATAAAGATGAATGTTTTAGGCATGTTCTGTTTTAATGAGGTGTTGAACAATGTGGTGAAATTATTTATTAAATTAACTTTTAATTTATAAATATTTGTAGCATGTTTGTTTCTCATTATATAAAAATAAAAAATAAAATAATTGTGTGCTGACCAGCAGGATGGCGATGGCAAAGGCGATTCCCAGAACCACCTCCATGTGTTTCTCCAGCAGCTGGACGATTTTATTGTAGCAAGGCTGCAGGAGGAGCATGACATCATCATCATGACATCACAAGGTTGTTAATATGCAACAACATCAATCTATATTTCTCTGCAGGTTGACCTTCATAGATAACAAACTGACACCAGTGGATTGTGGGTAAAGGACTGGACTCTCACCGTGTCGTAGATCGCCGAGGACTGGCAGTCCGAGATGGTGGCGTTGCAGCGGCAGGAGTCGGGAATCTTTTGCCAGTCTGCTGGTCCTTGCAGGAGACCACAACACTTCAGCTGGAAGGAGAAGGGATCAGATCATCTGAGGCTGCAGCAGAAAACACGCCTCCAGAAATACTGATCAGAATGATCCATTTTCAAAATCAGTTCAAGGTCAAATAAAACATTTTCTCTGGTTTGTTTGTTTGTCGTGTGACAAGAAACTGAATATCTATTGGTCCGATCGAATAATTATCAATATAATGCATTTATATTGGTAACATGAGTGCCCTCTAGTGGGTCCTGATTGATAGACGCCTGGATCAATATTTACATCATTTATAAACTGATCAGATATGTTGATGAGGAAAGGTTTGTTTTAAGGAAGTGTGTGTGTGTGTGTGTGTGTGTGTGTGTGTGTGTGTGTGTGTGTGTGTGTGTGTGTGTGTGTGTGTGTGTGTGTAGGTGTGTGTGTGTCTGTGTGTGTGTGTGTGTGTATGTGTGTGTGTGTGTGTGTGTGTATGTGTGTGTGTGTGTATGTGTGTGTGTGTGTGTGTGTCTGTGTGTGTGTGTAGGTGTGTGTGTGTGTGTGTGTGTAGGTGTGTGTGTGTGTGTGTGTGTGTGTGTGTGTGTGTGTGTGTGTGTGTGTGTGTGTAGGTGTGTGTGTGTGTGTGTGTGTGTGTGTAGGTGTGTGTGTGTGTGTGTGTGTGTAGGTGTGTGTGTGTGTGTGTGTAGGTGTGTGTGTGTGTGTGTGTGTGTGTGTGTGTAGGTGTGTGTGTGTGTGTGTAGGTGTGTGTGTGTGTGTGTGTAGGTGTGTGTGTGTGTAGGTGTGTGTGTGTGTGTGTGTGTGTGTGTGTAGGTGTGTGTGTGTGTGTGTGTGTAGGTGTGTGTGTGTGTCTGTGTGTGTGTGTGTGTGTGTGTGTGTGTGTGTGTGTGTGTGTGTGTGTGTGTGTGTGTGTGTGTAGGTGTGTGTGTGTGTGTGTGTGTGTGTGTGTGTGTAGGTGTGTGTGTAGGTGTGTGTGTGTGTGTGTGTGTGTGTGTGTGTGTGTAGGTGTGTGTGTGTGTGTGTGTGTGTGTGTGTGTGTGTGTAGGTGTGTGTGTGTGTGTGTGTGTGTGTGTGTGTGTGTGTGTGTGTGTGTGTAGGTGTGTGTGTGTGTGTAGGTGTGTGTGTGTGTGTGTAGGTGTGTGTGTGTGTGTGTAGGTGTGTGTGTGTGTGTGTAGGTGTGTGTGTGTAGGTGTGTGTGTGTGTGTGTGTAGGTGTGTGTGTGTGTGTGTGTGTGTGTGTAGGTGTGTGTGTGTGTGTGTGTGTAGGTGTGTGTGTGTGTGTGTGTGTGTGTGTGTGTGTGTGTGTGTGTGTGTAGGTGTGTGTGTGTAGGTGTGTGTGTGTGTGTGTGTAGGTGTGTGTGTGTGTGTGTGTGTGTAGGTGTGTGTGTGTGTGTGTGTGTAGGTGTGTGTGTGTAGGTGTGTGTGTGTAGGTGTGTGTGTGTGTGTGTGTAGGTGTGTGTGTGTGTGTGTGTAGGTGTGTGTGTGTGTGTGTAGGTGTGTGTGTGTGTGTAGGTGTGTGTGTGTGTGTGTAGGTGTGTGTGTGTGTGTGTGTAGGTGTGTGTGTGTGTGTAGGTGTGTGTGTGTGTGTAGGTGTGTGTGTAGGTGTGTTTACCTCCTGCTGCAGTTTCTCCAGGTCCTTCTTCACATTATCAGGTTGAGTCGACAGAGGAGTGAACTTTTTCTCCAGACGCTCCCTCACAAAGTCCTTCACCTGCACACAGACACACACACCAAACTGTGATCCTCCCGATAAACCGATGACACATTGAGTGACGTGAGAATGACATCACTTCCTGTTTTACCTTGTTCTCGTCGACGGCGCCCAGGATGCCCGCCGCCAGCAGGAGGATGAAAATGACGAGGAGGCTGATGAAGAACTGAGGGAGGAGAGAAGGAGTTGTGTTATTATGTGAACAAAATATCGTCTTTACACACAATCATCTGAAAACTGATTATTTTCATGATTCTGATGTCATTTCCTGTCATACACATCATTATCTATAAGGTGAGGCAGGAGGCGCTGCCTGTGAGGCTAAACTCAGGGATTAGATCTTCTATTTCTTCCCGTATTAGTCATAAAACCTCCAATCAGAAGGCAAAGAATGAGTCATGTGATCCCACCAGCAGCAGCATGCAGCGGTTCTCTCTGATGGCGCCACAGCAGCCCAGGAAGCCGAGCACCATGATGATGATGCCGATGGCGATCAGCAGGTCGATGCCCGGAAGAGACTCATTGGTGATCTGAGACAGGAAACAGGAAGTTACGTCAAAATAAAATCTGGACAGCAGGTTGGATTCTTAGTTACAACAGTTTCCGTTTTTCTCTCACCACGTTGCTGTCCTTGCTGACTTTCAGGTAGATGGACACTCCGAGGATGATGCAGCCGCTGATCTGGAGGAGGAGGAAGAGGAGGAGTCCAAAAATGTCAAACTGGACTTTACTGGTGAGAAAAAACCTGCAGCGACTTTCTCAGATTCAACCCTCGAGCCTCTGGACTCAAAGAGAGAAACCATGAGGAACCTTCAACCATCCAAACGTGGATTTGAGTCCGAACAACTAGATTAAAACTGAACGAAATTAATGAAATGGCCAAAAAATATTTGTCCCCAGAGGACAGCCCCACTCAGGGTCCCCAGAGGACAGCCCCGCCCCACTCAGGGTCCCCAGAGGACAGCCCCGCCCCACTCAGGGTCCCCAGAGGACAGCCCTGCCCCACTCAGGGTCCCCAGAACCGCCTGAAAACGACTTTTAGAGTCTGAATAAAAGACAAAAAAAACCACACATGAAATCAGTTTTATCTCGTTAGAAGAAGAGCTTCTCCTGTGGAGAAACAGGAACAGGACCTGGACCAGAGACTGGTCCTGGTCCAGGACTGATGGGTGACATGTATCACTCAACAGGTAACACTGAGTAACCATCTGATCTGATCTGCGACCAGTCAGAGGAAACTGACATGAGAACAGATTTATGCTCAGAGTTTTACTTATTCGTGTATTTAAAATAAACCTGTTTGAACAAATGTGTTTTTAGTCATTTTATGTGTATTTTAATTTTTTTTTTTTGGGATCAGTTGTTATTGATATCATAAAAAATGGAAAATTCAGTTTTAGTCTCTAAGCATTAACTTTACTTATTTTGATAACACATAAACTGTATTATATATTAATTTACTTCATGATCTTTAGCTCCCAATAAAATCAGTCAAATCAGTGATTGAAGTCATTTAAAAAAGCAAACAAGCCATTTAAAGGTGCAGCTCTGAGAGGAAGCAGAGGTTTTCAGGTGGGTGGAGCTGCAGACAGGTGGTGGTGTAAAACCGCCTGAGGGGAAACGCCTCCATCATTCTGTCACAGAGGGTTTACTGTGGAGACGTCAGGATGAACAGATCACCTCCTTCATCTGCTCCTCCTCCTCTTTCATTGTTTTTCTCACTTTTCCTGGAACGTCACTCGTCTGTAAACATGTGATGTCATAAAGTGACGAAGACGAGCAGGAAACCTTTAAATTACTGGATATAAGGAGGAGAGGAGATTTATCACTGAGAGCAACATCCAATGAAAAACCTCCGTATGGATCACCTGAACGCCTCATGGATTACAGGTGATCAGGATTACAACTGATCAGGAAACCATTGATTAGGATTACGACTAATCAGGTTTACCATTGATCAGGATAAGATTAACGTTAATCTCTAATATTTGTTTTTCCTTCATTTAAATAATGAATGAGTTTATATATATATATATATATATATATATATATATATATATATATATATATATATATATATCTTAAATATTAATATTTTCATGCATGAACTCCCTGAGCATTTATGTCCCTGCTGGGCTCCTGTATTAATGGAATGTTGAGATCTGTTAAATGTTACCTGTACACCAGGTAAACTAAAAAACAATACTAAAGGTGGGGGCGGGGCAGTTCATTCCTCAGTGCTGACTCACAGGCAGCAGTAGTGAGTCATTGTGTAACTGGGATACAAACGGATCCACTGGTTTCAGTGTAAATCCATCCGAGCAGTGAGCAGAGGAGATACGTCATTACACACACACACACACACACACACACACACACACACACACACACACACACACACACACACACATTAAAACAGACACACAACCAATAACAGGGTGTAGAGTCACACTGAGCCTGACGGAGACGTCCTGCTACAGGCATCAAATAACACCACCTCCGTTACACATCCACACCTGGTGTTGTCATAAAGATGGACGCCTCCTCTTTTTAATTATACTTCAAACATTGTTTGTCTGCTTAGAACCAGGACTGTCAACAGAGACTGACTTTAGCATGTTAGAAGGGCGCTAGCACAAGACAAAACAGGTTAGCATCCTGCTATCAGACTATGTTTAGTCTCAGTATATCCTCACAAATATGACATCATCATTTAGGATTTCATGCTGTGTTGTTTGATTGAAGCCTTGCACAAAAACAGTTGTTTTCAACAGGCTAGCATGTTAGCATTAGCTTGAGTGTCACATTTTGAGACTTTAGAGTTTAGAGGTAAAAGTTGAAAATTACAGATTTGTGAATATTTTAGCTCCAAGTGATGAAATAAATAAAAAGATAAAGCGAAAAATACCTGAGAACCAAAATGTTCTTTTAGTTACTATTCAATTTTCTATACTTAAAAGCATTTAAATCTAATACTCTGTTGTTTTTAATTGGACATACAACGCAGCATTAGCATCCAGCGGTCCTTAAGCTAACACATTTAGCTAGCTGGGATGTATTCAGTTACCGTCCACCTGTGGTTTGCTGCAGTGCTTTGTTTACCGTCTGTTTGGATCATCTCCTCTCCTCTGCAGGAATGGTCCATGAATGCAGCATCTATTATTGATGCAGAATATGAGCTGTTCTCTGCTAAGAGGCGTTCATGTACAGAGACCAACTTAATTGGTTATTTCTCCTCCACTGAGGCCAGAAAAGTGCTGACGTTTGACGAGACGTCTGCAGACGTTCTGCTAAGTGTCCAGTCGTCACGACGGAGACACAAAGAACAGACTTCAGACCAAATATGTTCTTGTATTCTGACATCATCGCTCAGCATCACTGCAGAGCCACAAGTCACAACAGTAAAAAGGCTTTACTGTAAACCAGCAGCCGACCTCACCCTCGTCGTGTCAATCACGTCCTCTGGTCGCAATCAGCTTAACATCGATTCAACATCATTTCTGGAAACCAGAGGAGGACTGAAATAACCTGAGCAGCAGCTGGGCGGAGCTGAAAGTGGTGTTGGATTTATTTTTGGTTATTTCTGACCAAAAAAAACCAGGAAGAATAAGAAAAACAGAAGCCTGGAAGCCTCATTTTTCAGCTAGCATGACGACGTGAATAACGAGTATTTTACATCTTTGCGCCATTTGCGTCGCCCGGCAACAAATTTGTGTCTAATCTTGCATTGACTTTGTGTGTTCGCTTTGTGTCACGCTGCACAAAACATTAGCTTCGTGTTTGATGTGAAGACGCCATGATGGCTAATTAACCTCAAACATTCTGTTTAGCGCTCCTCTGCTTCCACAACCACACCTGTTGTGATTATAACGACACCACCTTTAACACGCTGCATCATGTTCCTGTTGAGCAACAACTTAAAGGACGAGCGGCGCTATAGTTTAGCCAACATGTTTGGTTTTCAGGGGAAACTCCCAGCAGAGAATATTAAGAAAGATGTTTGTTTTGCCAACATGTTTACACGCAACATGAATTAATTCCCCGTCCAATCACAGGCTGAGGCTGCAGACGTGATGATACGAGGCTGAGCGTCTGTTTCAGGCCACGCCCTGAAACTGCTTCATGTTTGATTGTGGAGGGAGAGGCAGAGGGATGGTAAAGAGCTGAAACAACCTTCAACACACTGACTGGTTAGCTGAACAGAGACTGAGCTCCACACTGAAAAATATCAACTGGAAACAGAGAAGAAACACCAGTTTGACCACAACACAGTTTAAATATAAAGAAATCAACACATGGAAAAGAGAGAGAAAAACAAAGAAAAGCATCATAATAATCTGACTTTTTCAATGAAAAGCTGTGAAGCAGTTTGCATGACCGTAAACTAAAATAGAAAAAGTGAATGAATGATAACGCAGTTTAAAGATACAGATAATAATGAGGTTATCAGCCTGTTCAATGCACCTGCAAGTCAACCTGTTAACAGTTTGAATTAATGGAGGGAAAAACAGATTAAATTTTCCAGACTCACCCAGAAAAGAAGGTTGAAGAAGAAGAGAAGATATTTGATGCATTTATTCACAGCCATGTTGTTTTATTCTTCTTTATTCCTCCGTCTCTCTCTCTCGACTCAACCAGCTTCCTGCAGAGCAGAGCAGAAACAGAGGAACTCCCTGAGGCCGGACCAGCCTGTTCTACCTGTTTCCTTCACCGAGGGAGCTTCCCTATTGGCTGTGCTCACCTGCCCCCTCCTCCTCTGTCCTTACACCTTCTCCTTTCTCTCATTGTTTTTTTGCCTTTCCTCTCCTGTGTCCTTCTTTCGTTCCTTACCCCCTCATCTGGTCTCCTTTATTGTCCCAATGGGTGGAGAGGAGTGTGAGCCGGGGGGGTTTGTCTTAAGAGCTGAAGGAGCCTGAAATGACTGGAAAACACCCACAATGTATATATTTGTGTTTCTTTATTTCACAGGAAAATATTTTAAAATTCCTTAAAACGATTTTTTTTCCGTAAAAATATCAAATGAATGCTCTTATCTTATTTGATCTGTGGCTCCTTTTACACCACCTGTTAGAGGCGGGACTAAAGCATCTATGTTCCGCCCCTCTGTATTTGGGGGGGGGGGGGGGCATTTGACAGCTGTGTGATGATTATGATAATGATTAATGTATTCAGGCACGTATTATGACAGAGTTTATTTCAGCTGTGGGTAACAGCAGAATGTCCTCACAGCCCACCAGGGGGCAGCAGGCCGTTATTTTCTTCTTCCTCTCTGGATTTCATTCAGGAACATCTATAGATTATGAACACAGATTTCTATCTATGAGGAAACCAACTAAACCCCTTAAACCAGCTGATGAGGCCAAAATAAAATGAAAAATCTATGAGCAAAAACATCCAAATTAAAGCCTAACCAATTAAAAAAAATTTTAAAGTCTGTAATGCACATCATCATCATCATCATCATCATCATTATTCAGTCCAATTTTATGTCTAACATTTTGTGAAAGTAAATTAAAAAATGATTTTAGACATTTATCTCCTCTTTTCAGTCGTGATTGATCACCTGATGCACAGCTGCAGCAGCTGGCTGTAGCTAATGAGTGAAAATAATTAATGAAAATAATTAGTGAAAAGATCAATCAATCAATCAACCAATCAACCAATCAGTCACTGTTCCTGGTGTCCAGCTCTAATATGAACACATCTGTTCACATTCGTACGTCTTTGCACGAGTCGTCTGAACTCCTCAGGCTGCATTTCATCAAAAACAGATCGTTACTAAGAAATTGTTGTTCTTTTTATTATTTAAAAGACAAATTCTTCAAATTCCCAAAATATCAGAATTCACCTCTCCGGTATGTGTAAATAAAGTTTGGTGAAATTGAACAGAAAACTTCATCTGAGACAAATACCTCACAGAATAAGTCCAACGGGAAAAAAAATTCTTTATTTTAAGTTGAGCTGATGTTTTTTTTTTCTGTTGCCACATTCAGTCGCCACAGAAACACCACAGAAGAAGAGAGATTGGAACAAAGAGGTGAAACAGAAACAACCTGCCGAGACAAGACAGGAGAGAGAGAGGGGGAGGGTTTCTGCGTCAGCGCTGACCTTCAGCCAATCAGAGAGCTATGAGACAGAGAGAGGGAGAGAGGAGGAGAGAGGAGGGAGAGAGGAGGGAGAGAGGAGGGAGAGAGCTGGTGATGATGGGGTTTGGATGTTGAATCTTTTTATAGACAAGGAGAAAAAAAGTTTCTGTCAGTTCAGAGCAGGAGAGACGACCAGGATTCAGGAGGAGGAGGAACGAAGATCCTGGAGGAGGAGGAGAAGAAAGAGAGGAGGAAGATCCTGGAGGAGGAGAAGAAAGAGGAGAAGCGGTAGAGGAGCATTAAAATCATTTTGGGGTCATTAAAAGTAAAAGAGGAGAAAGCGAAGGAGAAGAAGAGAGGAGGTTTTAAAGGAGACGTAGAATCTGTGAGTCTGTTTTCTATTTTTTATCATTTTACTGTAAACAAACATTTTACAGGTATGATGTCATTTTTACATCCGTACAATATGACAAGTTTCTGCTTTTAAAGAAATCAAAGATAAAACACTTGAACATATTAATTATTGTTTCCTGACTCCAACTTCTATGATTCAGATTCTGGATTTATAAATATTCTGTTTCTATATTTAGGTCAGACGCGTCTCACCTCACAAAATGTGCTTCTGAGCCTCCGTAGTTTTTTCTAAGGTTGAAATCAGATTTATCAGATGTGTTTTACTAAAAAACACCGACATCATGTTTCTGCTCATGAAATTTAAGTTGGACATGAATCTGTTTGCTTCTGCTTCTCTCTGATCATCACCTCCACCAGAGGAGACGATGCCAACGCTGGTGGTTTGGTTGTTTGTCGGCAGGATAACCCTAAAAGTTGTCAGAGCTTCAAACGGCTTCAGATTAAAAACACCGTGTCACAGCGACGACCCTTCGCTTCGCCGCCTGTGATGCGTCTGACTGCATATGATGACCCACAGTAGTGATTGGTTGGTCAACGGTGACCTCAGCAACTCTCGAGGTGTAACGACCTCACAGGAGGTTAAATACCTGGATCTCCCCATCAGTCAGTTAAGAACAAATACGTCTCTATAGTAATGATGATGTAGCTCCGCCCACTCAGAGCGTATCACATGCAGGTAAACATCTTCATGTGCGTTGCCGTGTTGTCTGAACTTGTCCACCTCCTCTATTCCTGAAAACATGAGGTCTGTTTCAGACCTGATTCATGTACCTTCAGCTCCTGTCATGTGACCACAGGCATCCAATCAGAGCTCATGTCCTTAATGTGTCATTAAACTGTCTGCAGTCTGTTGTGTGTCATTTAAAATGTGGAGGTGACAGAGCAGCAACAGTGATGGCAGCAAGCTGCCTGCAAGCTGATGCGCCTGTCAGTGTAACAGGTCTTATTACGCCCCATCATCATCATCATCCATCATCATCATCAACATCACCGCCACAGCACCTGTTTGAATGGCCCATGTCAGATGAGTGGATGTCAGATCATTAGTTCAGTTTAGAGGCAGACAAACAGTCATTTTTGTGAAAAGCTCTGAAAACTAATTGGGAAACAAACATTTTCCAAGTGTTGACAAATAAGGAACAATAAAACAGAAAAATGTGGAGATGCAGTCCTCGTGTTAGCACTCAGAACAAGGTTCAGAAAAAATCCAACAGGCTAACAACGATGTTAGCTTCTCCAACAGGCTAACAACGATGTCAGCTTCTTTAACAGGCTAACAACGGTTTTAGCTTCTCCAACAGGCTAACAACGATGTTAGCTTCTCCAACAGGATGTTAGCTTCTCCAACAGGCTAACAACGATGTTAGCTTCTCCAACAGGATGTTAGCTTCTCCAACAGGCTAACAACGATGTTAGCTTCTCCAACAGGCTAACAACGATGTTAGCTTCTCCAACAGGCTAACAACGGTTTTAGCTTCTCCAACAGGCTAACAACGATGTTAGCTTCTCCAACAGGCTAACAACGATGTTAGCTTCTCCAACAGGCTAACAACGATGTCAGCTTCTTTAACAGGCTAACAACAGCGTAAGCTTGTCTAACATGCTAACAACAGTGTTAACTTTTTTAACAGGCTAAAAATTGTGATACAACTCCACAAAACTGACAGCAATTTTATTTGCTCCAACAGGCTAAGAACAGTCATAGCTTCTCCAACAGGCTAACATCCAACAAGCTAAAATCCGTGTTAGCCTTTCGAACAGCTAATCCCACAGGCCTAGAACAGCTCTTCTAACAGGTGAACATCGGTGTCAGCTTCTACCCCAGAATTCCAAATATTAGCTTCTCTAGTTACAGTTTGCCTTTCAGTCATACTATTTCATAATGTTTCAGTGTTCATGTTGTTCCCCTTTTTCGTTGTCATTTCCATACAGACCTGACAACGAGGGTGATGTCATTTAGGAAGTTTAGCACGAGGTCATCCTGATTTGTGAATTGGGAATTTAATGAATTCCTCAGGAAGTTTCTGTAATCGCTAAATTCCTAACATAAGAAATACATCCTAAATGTAAACGTAGCTCTTTCCTCAGCTAAGATAAACATCGCCAATGTCATCCAGCAGAAACAGCAGAACCTGGTTCAACTTGTTCCTCCAGTAACAGTGAAAGTGAAGAACATCTCTGATAGATTGTCAGCCGTGTTTGCAGTTTACCTGCTGATGATGAATGAAGGAGAAGTGAGGCTACCATTATTGTGAGAATCTGTTTATCCAAATTCAACATGATGAGACTCATCGAACTCATTAGAAGCTGTTGAATTTTTATGAGGCCGTTTCCTTGAACCAGACTGAGGTGGAAGGTGGATTATCATATTAATACTCTTATATGTTCATTTT